>CM027409.1:83188987-83213649 GCA_015711505.1 Sylvilagus bachmani
GGTCGGCTAAGGGTCGTGTAGACGGAGACTGGGTCCGAGAGCAGCGTGGTCGGCCCGTGTCCAAGTTCCTGGTTGGTCACTGGTGCTGGTGCTCCTCCGTGGATTGGTCGGGGATGCTCTGCTCTTCCGGGAATCGTGGTGACCCGCTGGGCTCCAGCGGGTCTGTGGTTACCTGGAAGTGGTATTTACATTCTGCAGGGACCTGGAATCCCCCCAGAGAAGCCCCTCGGGATAGTACTGACCATCAAGGTTCTCACTACGGGAGAAGCAAGAGACTCCATGGGTCCAGTGACTGCAACCTTGGGAGGCCAGCGGGGTCACTCTCTCAAGCCGTGAATTCCTTTGGAGGAGTGACAGGGATGGACATCCTGGGCTGAGGGAGACACAAGAAGCTGGGGCCTGTTTGTGTGGCACAGAAGTTTGGTTTTATTCTGGTGTTTGCTCCTTTGTGATCACGCATACCATGGGGTTCAGTGGGCTCTCAGTGATCCCATAACGACATTTCTTTAAAATCATTGCCATCTTCTCATAAATCGTCCGTAATCCAGCTTTTTGAATTTGTAGTTATCTAGAAATATTTAAAAGTGATAGGCGATATGGCAGGTAGCTAGAATAGGGCCATGTTTTGGAAGCTACACCTCCCCCACCCTATGTAATCCTATCTGCCTACCCATCAGTGGAATAAGTCCTTTTGCTGGACCTGGGGGAGGTGCCATGGAACCACTCCCCTTCCAACCTCAAAAAGAGGCAACTGGGAGGGGCTCTTTCTACAGAGGAGGACAGGGCAGGGTGCTGAGGCTCTGTCTGTCTACTTCCCTCCCTGACCCCTTCCCCTTCCTGGCCACTCCACTCCTCAACTATGCCCACATGTATGTATGCTTTCTCACCTTTTAAGTAAACTTTACCACTTTGTGCACCGTGTATGTGCCTGTACTTAGAGTGTCTAGATAGAAGGCAAGGACCTGAACAGGAGTCTAGGCCCCACTGCAGAAGTATATTACCTTGTGCATAATAACTTTATAAAAATCAAAGGCATTGTGGCTCAGAGTGATACCTATTTGGCTTATTTTTAAATTTTATTTAAGGAATTTATTAATAGGTTAGATTCTAAGGGGCACTGCAAATGCATGATTACTGCAACACAAGTCTCATCAATTCTCATGTTAATGTGATATTGATGCAAACAACAGATTCAATATAGTTCTAAGTGCAGTTCTAAGAATATGACACCCCCTCACCCCCCCCCCCCTTTAAATTTATTTGACAGAGTTAGACAGTGAGAGAGAGACAGACAGAAAAGGTCTTCCTTCTGTTGGTTCACCCCCTAAATGGCTGCTACAGCCGGAACTTTCCCAATCTGAAGCCAGGAGCTGGGTACTTCTTCCTGGTCTCCCACACGGGTGCAGGCACCCAAGCACTTGGGCCATCCTCCATTGCCCCTCCCGGGCCACAGCAGAGAGCTGGACTGGAAGAGGAGCAACCAGGACTAGAACCTGGTGCCCATATGGGATGGATTAACCAAGTGAGCCATGGCGCCAGCCCCAATATCCCCTCCCCCTTTCAAGGCTTATTTATTTGAAAGGCAGAGTTAGAGAGAGAGAGAGAGAGAGAGAGATTCCATCTGCTGGTTCACGCCCCAAATGGCTACAATGACCAGAGCTGGGCCAATCTGAAGCCAGGTACCAGGAGTTTCTTCCAGGTCTCCCATGTGAGTGCAGGGGCCCAAATACTTGGGCCATCTTTTGCTGCTTTCCCAGGCACATCAGCAGGGAGCTGGATCAGAAGTGGAGCAGCTGGGGCTCGAACTGGTGCCCATATGGGATGCTGGCGTTGCTGGTGGTGGTTTTACCTGCTATGCCACAGCACCGGCCCTAGAGACAGCTTTATGCCATAGTGCTGGCCTCTCTCTTAATTTTGAAATAACATTTTTTATTTATATCATAGTCAAAGACTTGCTGCTGAGCTAAATAGTTTAACAAGTAGAAAAGTGAAAGGACTCTAGTTCTGCAAGGAATATAGCCCAGGGCTACAAACAGTAATCGAATATGACCAGCTCACCATTTGGCCGAAGGAAAACGGTCAACAGTGAGTGGGCCGAATTTAAAATACTCAGAATATTTATTTGAAATCAAGTTTTTAGCAATACAGCAGTGCAGGAGTCAACCCCAGGATGGTATGAGATTTGGAGTTAACTTTTCTAATTTTAGATTCCTTATTATTTATTGAGATGATAATCTCAATCTCATGAAATTTTCTAAAGAGTCGAATTAATAATTTCTGTACTGGTTTAGCAATCCATAATGACAGCTACTTTATTTGCAGTATTCAGATGTTTACAATGAAACCCTCAGGGAAGCCACACATAGAGCAAGTCTTCTAAGACAAAGGAAAAGCCATGATTGTTAGTCTAGTGTCCAACTGTTGGTCTTGTTTTTCATAAACATTTTTATCAATCTGAATTGGTTTCATCTTCTCATCTCTTTCTCCCACGTGTTCAACAAGTTTTGGAACATCAGGAGAGAGTACATCTTTAATACCAAACTCCAGGGGAAGAGATATTCTGAAGCACAACGTTAAAATATAGTACCTGGGACCTTCTCTTAGTCTAAACCTATGTAGCTGCTGCCTTCTCTTACATTGTGCCTGTATGTCCAGCAAATCACTACCAAGAAGGGGATGATGGCTTAACCAGAACCTTCTCTATGGTAAGGTTTTCTGATACAAGCAGTCTAAAACAGCAACAACAAATTTTATATATTATATTTTTTGAAAATGTCACTGACTTTTCTTGATTTTTTAAAAGATTTATTAAAAGATTTATTAATTTGAGGGGCCAGCGCTGTGGCTCACTTGGTTAATCCCCCACCTGTGGTGCCGGCATCCCATATGGGCGCCGGGTTCTAGTCCTGGTTGCTCCTCTTCCAGTCCAGCTCTCTGCTGTAGCCTGGGAGGGCAGTGGAGGATGGCCCAAGTGCTTGGGCGCCTGCACCCGTGTGGGAGACCAGGAGGAAGCACCTGGCTCCTGGCTTCAGATCAGTGTAGCTCTGGCCGTAGCGGCCATTTGGGGGGTGAACCAACGGAAGGAAAACCTTTCTCTCTGTCTCTCTCTCTCACTGTCTAACTCTATCTATCAAATTAAAAAAAAAAAGATTTATTAATTTCAAAGACAGAGTTGGAGAGAAAAAGAAAGGAGAGAGAGAGAGAGAGAGAGAGAGAGAGAGAGAGAGAGAGAGTCATCCATCCTTTGCTTTACTCCCCAAATGATTACAACAGTTAGGGCTGGACCATGCCAAAGCCAGGAACTCCATCCTAGTATCCTGCTTGGGTGTCAGTAGCCCCAGTACTTGAGCCATCTCCTGCTGCCTTCCCAGCAGGAAGCTGGATTGGAAATGGAGCAGCTGGGACTCAAACCAGCACTCCAATACAGGATGCCCAGTCCAAGCACGGGCTTGACCTGCTGTGCCATCATGCCAGTCCCTGTAACAACATCTTAAATAGACAAATACAATAGTCATTCTTTCCATTTTCCACGAAAATGGAAACTTTCTCTTGAGGTGATTCAGTTTATTATTTACCTCTGGCCACATTCTTATTAAATAGATACTCATGAGTAGAATAATGATTGCCATATTATTAATAATTAATAACAGTAGCAACAACAGTGGTTTTTATTTACTACTAATATTTTATGGGCAGAAGCATAGAGAAGTTAAGTAGCTGGTCCCCAGACAAATGTCTCCCCGGTGGTAGAGCTGGCCAGGCGCAGTGAGGCCAAGGCGTGTGCTTCCTGCTGAGGTGCAGTCAGGAGGCAGCAGGTGATGGCTCAAGAAGCTAGCCTCTTGCCACCCACATGGAAGACCTGCATGGAGTTACAGGTTCTTGGTATCAACCTGACCCAAACCTGACTGTTGAAGGCATTCTGAGAGCGAATCAGTGGAGGGGAGATCTCTGTCTTTATAACTGTTTTCCTCTTTGTCTCTTTAAATAATAAAGAATCATGCAAAACAATTTTTTTTTTAAATTAGGCATTTGGAAGTGTCTTCTGTGAATGTCAGCTGCGTGTTGTACCTAATGGTCTGTGTGATCCCCTGTGGGGGTGTATGTCTGCTTTCCTCCAGTTGAAAGGCCTTCTCTGTGAAATATGAGGTTTGCATAGGAAGCATGATCATAGGAAACACTGAGACTCTTTGGTCACTGCTTGTCTCAGCATCTCTGAGTACATTCGTGCCATACTACCCCATTTTAGCTATAAAATACATTTTATTTTCTGGTAAGTCATGTGATCTTCCTTGAACTTCCCTTCTGAGTCTCCTTAGTATAGTCATTTACTTCCTTTCTGGTTGAGCTTTGGGATCATTTTGATTTTGTTCTAACATTGCTGCTGGTGGGGCTGGCATTGTGGTACTGTGGGTTAAGCCACAGCTGGCAGCAGTGGCATCACAAACGGGAGTGCCAGTTCAAGTCCCAGCTACTCTACTTCTAACGAAGCTCTCTGCTAATGCCCCTGGGAAGGCAGCAGATGATGGTCCAGGTGCTTGGGCCCCTGCCACCCACATGGGAAACTAGGATGGAGCTCCTGACTCCTGGCTTCAGCCTGGGCCAGACCTGACTGTTGCAGCCATTTAGGGAGTGAACCAGTGGGTGGAAGATATCTCTCTCTGTTTCTGTCTTTTCCCTCTCTCAGTCACTCTGCCTTTCAAATAAATAAATAAATAAATATTAAAAATGCTGGTGAACTTTATTATGATGTCATTAAATTTATGATGTTAATGGAATGCAACCTTCCCACCCCAGAAACACACATCCTTGTAAGTAGTTTTGTCATATATTTGCATAAAATGACTTTGAAAAGTTCATGGAAAAAGATGTTCAGTTTGATGCAAAAAAACTTTTGAGATCTATGCAGTTTTATCATAATGCGCATTTGCATGAACTTTCTGAAGACATCTCTAGGTGTCTTCAGTGTAGCTGTTAAATTCTATTTCAGCCAAATATAGCTTGAAAACATTAGGCACAGATACTACATTTTCAAATGACAGAAACATAAGATCTTGGGATTGATGTCTGTCTGGTGGTTAGGATGTTCACTTCCCACATCAGAGTATTTGATTCCTGGCCCTGGATCCTCACTCCAGCTTCCTGCCAGAGCAGACCCTGGGAGGCAGCAGGGATGGTTCCGTTAGGTTCCTGTCACCCACGTGAGCAACCTGGAGTTCCTGGCTCAGGCCCTGGTCCAGCTCCAGCCATTGTAGACATCTGGGCAGTGGCGAAGGCTCTCTCTTTCTGTCTGTCTGTCTGTCTGTCTGTCTCAAATAAATAAGTGAGTAATCATTAATAATAAGGCCACACAGTGCTTCAGGCCTTCTGCTCAGACAGTGGCTTCTATATGCAGTCTGAACACTGTTGGAAAGTTGGATAAGGGACTCAGAGACTCTCTCCCAACTCTCAGGAATTTTCCATTTTAATCCCTTGTCTGTGAGTTGGGATGATCAGTCACTTTCTGATGTTGAGGCCCTGAAGCCCTGCATCGTCTTGGGAAGAGTGATGCTTAATCTGCCAGTGTCTGCTGGTCATGGTGGAGTTTCTTTTCATTTGGTGGAAAATAGGTCTCTCTCTGTGTAAGGGCTGCCCTTGCCCTCAAACTTCCCTTTCTTCTTTGTCTCTAGGCTTCATCATTGTGTAGGCTTTGATTGTATCACTGCTCAGTCCTTAAATTTTGTACAAAAAGCTTCTAACATATTTAGCCTGGATTCGTTACATCCTTGCCCTTCTGATTCTGTTGGGGCTTCACAGCCTATGACACAGGTGTTTCCTTTGTCCAATCTATGATTGAAGACTTGAAGCAGAGGGAGCTGGACGAGGTCACAGCACTTTGAGGGAGTGAAACTGGAAGTGAACCAGTCAGCAGGACCTGGGAGCCCTCATACCCAGCTCTCACCATGTAGCTTCCATCAGCTCCTGCGTTGATGAAGTTGGGGGAATTATGACACCGGTCTTTGAGGCAGCACTAAGACAGTGCTGCAGTTGAATCAGAGAGTGTAGAAGGGTGAAAGGGCTGAGGGTGGGGCGGGCATTGGCTTAGTTAGGATAATGCCTAGGATGCCTGCATCCCGCATCTGACTCCCAGCTCCAGCTTTTAACTCCAGCTTCCTGCTGATGCAGATCCTGGGAAGCAGCAGTGATGGCTCGAGTAGTTGGGCTCCTGTCACCCACGTGAGAGGCCTGAGTTGAGCTCTGGGTTCCTGCTTCATCTTTTTTTAAAATTTTATTTATTTATTTATTTGACAGGTAGAGTTATAGACAGTAAGAGAGAGAGACAGAGAGAAAGGTCTTCCTTCAGTTGGTTCACTCCCCAAATGGCCACTATGGACGGCGCTGCGCCGATCCAAAGGCAGGAGCCAGGTGCTTCCTCCTGGTCTCCCATGCTCATGCAGGAGCCCAAGCACCTGGGCCATCCTCCAGTGCCTTCCTGGGCCACAGCAGAGAGCTGGACTGGAAGAGGAGCAACCGGGACTAGAACCCGGCACTCATATGGGATGCCAGTGCCGCAGGTAGGAGATTAACCAAGTGAGTCATGGTGCCGCCCCCACCCCACTTCAGTCTTAGCAAAGCCCCAGTTGTTGCAGGCATTGGGCAGTGATCCAGTGGACCAGAGCCCTCCCTCCCCACTCTGTGTCTTTCTTTCTCCCTCTCTGTCTCTCAAATAAATAAAAATAAAATTTTTTAATGGAGGGCTTTGATGAAGTTTTCTGATTACTCTTTTCCCTCTCTGTCATGGAGGGACATTAAGTTGTGCTGACAGTGTTAATGGGTAGTGTCCTTGGGTGTCTGATTAGCTCTCACCAACCTCCAGCCTTCCTTCTGGCCTGCCTGGCCATCTGTGTGGTCACTGGACTGTGCTTGAGCTGATGAAAGGGAGGGAAGTCACACCTGTTGCAACCAGACCTCCCACAGGTGACCTCCATGCACTTCTTCTTCCTGTCAATTGGTGGAAAAGCCCAACAAGCATGGAAACCAGGGGGTGCAGGTGAGGTGGTCCCTGAGCTTTGAGGTCCAGCTGAATGG
This sequence comes from Sylvilagus bachmani, assembly GCA_015711505.1. Classification (NCBI taxonomy): domain Eukaryota; kingdom Metazoa; phylum Chordata; class Mammalia; order Lagomorpha; family Leporidae; genus Sylvilagus; species Sylvilagus bachmani. Next base: position 83,196,053 of record CM027409.1, read on the forward strand.
ACTTTCCCTGTGAGAGACAGCAGCTGCTTTTACTGTGTTTACCTGTTACACAGTGTGGGCTTGTGACGTCAGCTAACATTACTAACTCATTTACATACTTGTCCCGCCTTGTAACGAGGCAGGTGATGAGTGGTTACAAATTCCATCCTTACTGCATGTGAAAAGTGGCAGAATTTCAAATACTGGAAACACTAAGTATAACAAGAGTAGAGTTAGGAGAAGAGGATGCAGCCAGGAAAGAGGCTGATCTGAAATATGTGGAAAGTGAAGCCCCTTGGCGTGGCTTAGGGGACAATTTTGACCCTGAACTAGAAGTAAGGCAAAAGAAAAGGAAACCAGAATCAACGACAGAGGAGGAATATATGTGTTAATGACACCAAAGAGGCCGTTCTTCAGGCCATCCCTACCAGAGCATTTGTCTACTACGACTAAACTAACTGGGAATTCATCTCGACACTCTGTGAAATACAGGCACAGGTACAGTGACATGATATGAAGAGAAGTAGAGCAGTCACACTCACAGTCTCCTTACAGTTGCACACGCAGACGTAGGCTTAGGCTGGCTTTACAGCTGTCTTCAGTTTTCATTAATTTCCTAGCCTCCACTAGTTTGTGGAATGGTTCTTTCAGTGTCGCTATTTGCATAATCCACTGACTAATTCTTGTTCCTTTGCTCCTTCTGCCTCTCTGTTGCATTGGGTACGTCAGCCATCTCTTTCTTCTTCAGACACTTGCTTTTTTTCTTGGTTGCTCATCATATGCCCCACTTTAGTTCTGCACCTCTGCATCCCCTCCCCATCATGAACTCCTGTAGCCCTGACTTCTATTCTGGGACCATTTGTGTCCTGTGTCATTCCTTCTCCCTTCAACATTGATTCTGAGTGTTCCCACCCACCTCTGTGTCCCCAATGCACTTTCTTTCAAGGTACAAACAAACATCCAGTTCACTCCTCAGGTGGCAAACGTGGCTGGCTGCCCCACAGGTGCCTCGCTTAATAACCTGATGCACACCACGTCCTGAAACAAAGTCTGCGTTTCAGCACCGAGGACAGATGCATCAGCATCGTTTCAGGACCAGCGGCCCTGCCATTGCCCAAAGCAGAGATGTAGGAGCTCCCGCGGACCCCTTGATCTCCCACCTGCTCCTCTCTGTATACGGCTCTGTTGACTTCCCCTCCTGCATATTTCTTACATTTCCTGCTCCTCATGTCACTGCCTGGGAAGCCACTTGTATACACCACTGGCTGCCCTCCTGTCTCCCTGGATTTCAGCAGCCCCCCTTCCTGGAGCCTTACTCCAGCTCCATCACTCCCTCCAGTTCCTTGAGGAAGTCGTGTTTTGGTGTCTGTGCCTTCCCATGACTCTTCCTTCTTGTCTTCCTCTTCTTGCTGTCGTAGCTCACATCTCCTGCATATTCCTGTATTGCAGGTGCTGTTCCAAGTGCTTTCTTGTTTTCCCATGTAATCCTCAAAATAGCCCTGTCAGGCAGGTAACACAGTCCTCCCCTGTTGCTGTGGATTCATTCTGGGAGGAGGACCATGGTGGGGGCAAGAGGCATGGAGTCACCACCCAGACCCCGGGAGTTGGGTGAAAGCAGGCCAGAGGTGAGCAGCCTGCAGACTCATTTATTTCAGTTAGTGCAGCAGCTTATATAGTCAAGGCAGCCAATCTGGTCAAGGGGTGGTTTATGCCCTAACCAATCACTGCCTATTACCAGACCGGCTCCTTTGCCAGGTGGGTTCTGAAGCCATTTCCTGGGTAACTGATGCTTGCTTGCCAGCGGCCATCTTGGCACAGCCTTCTGATTCCACCACACTCCCTGCCTGACACTGAAGGGACTCCAAGTCTTTGGAATCTTTTCAATGTGTGAATGACCCTGGCATCACCACAGTTTTCTGCCTGCAGCATTGTCCCCTCTCGTTTGCAGAGTGAACCCTGATCTACCTTCCTAGCTGAACATGGATGCCACCTGCTCCACGAGGTGTGAGGTGCTCCCTGGTGGTCTACCCTGAGATTGTCCAAGGCTTTGCCCGGCAGCAGCCTCCATCAGGTCTCTGTGCCTTGATTGCCAGGAAGCCCCTGAGGACAGGGTCACATCTGACCTTTCCTAGTCACATGGTCAGCATCACACTAACACACCCAGGCACTTGTTAAATGGTTTCTTAGACAAAAACCAAGTCTCGGTCATTGTGGAGAAAATGTATTTATGGCATTTTGCAGATTGAAACTTTAAGAACTTTTTATTTCGTTAGTAGTCACTAAGATATAATATAGTTGAGAGGTACCTTGTTGAATGATATCATGCAAATGAATAACATGTATACTTATAAAACATCTGAAGTGTACAGTTTTGATTATGGTGTATAGGAATTCAAATTTTGTAAGTTGTTGCTTGTAGATTTGTATTATACTACACTGTTAACTGCTAAATTATATAAAATCGTAAGGATCATTTTGTTTTACTTCAGTTTATTTAGATTTTAAAAAATCAAAACAAAAGTACCAACTAGAGAAATTCAATGATTTGAATTTAGCCTGAATACTGGTACAGAAGGAACCAGAAATTTTCTCATTCATTATGCATATGAGCATGTGTGTGTGCATGTGTGTGTATGTATGTGTATACCTATGTATTGAGATACATATTTTTATTTTTTTGATAAAACAAAATAGTATGTTAACTAAGATAATTTTATTACATTGAAAACATGAACTTACAGGAAAAAATTTAACACTTGAACAAAGAAAATATTATCCAAAATTCTGTCAACTAGATGATACTCTTGTGCATATTCCAGGATAGTTCATACTGGTCTCAAAGTATTGAGTATATTATTACATGAGTAAATGCCATTTTTGCAGTTCTAATGCTGATTTTGCACTTAATGTGATGAGTTTCCTAGCTTATTAGACAGTATACATTATTTTGGTTTTGATATAGGATTGTGTCACATGAGCATAACATATGGTACATTTGTACATTGTCACTCATGTGGGTCATCACTGCTATCGCATAACATCACTTCCTCAGGATAGATTTACACACACTGGAAGCACTGGGCCAGTATTCCTCAGTGTAACAGATTTCTTTGTCCATATATCCAAAACCGATTTCCCATGTGAATGTTCTAATTTATAAAAGCATTATATCATAATTAAATGAAAAAATGTTTTACAGTATTCTAAAAATTTACTTTGACAAAAATAAAAAATGTAATCAGTGCTCATGCCCTATATTCTGCATGTTGTCATGCTGGGTTTTATGTAGTTGACCTTAATAAATTACATGAAATATTGTTGGAATGAAATTATAATCCCATAAATGGCCTTTTGATATCATGGGAAGAAAATTGGCTTTAAGATCTCTTCTCTTCCTACCTCTTTTCCAATACAGAAGAGCAACTTTGTCCCATTAATTCAATTTGTGGGACACTCCAATTTATCCCCTGGTTCTGTGTTGGTGATGGAACTGCATATGGCCAGCTGCTACCCAACCTGCTATGTATCTTTGGAGATGTTAAAACTCAAGGTTAATGGTTCTAGAATTTGTTCCAGATATCTTCTCTCTGTCTCTTAAGGTTAGGATACTGAGCGTCTTCAGAATTCAAGTATTATAATGCCCTGAGGAGTCAGATGGGTCCCTAGGCAGTTAGGTTGATCTGGTGGAAACTGAGAGAAAGGAAGTCCCTCCAAGAGGGTGCAAGCTGCTTGCTTCCCCCAGAAGTTCTCTTCTGAGACCAGAGTGCCTGTCCCACTCCTTGGGAGCTTCCAGTGCATCATGAGAATAGCAAGGAGGTGATGTTTCCCTTCTGTTTTTTTTTTTTTTTTAACATGACAGGCACGAATAGGAACCCTGATTGTTGATGGGTTTTGTCCCTACCTTCTAACTGATTGTTAGCTGCCTAGAAGACTCAGACCCTCACGGTTCAGGGGGTCTGCTTTTCTTGGAGCCACCCTCCAAGCAGCTTCGCCAGGAGGTTTCTGACTTAAGTAAATCTTGCCTTTCTCTCTGCCTTGTCCATGTAGAAATTCTTTCACAGGAGACAAAGAACTGAGGACATCTTTCTTTGTCACCCTGCCACCTAGGAGCATTGCCAAAGAAAACTGCATGTCTGATCAGTGGAGACCAGCTTAGTGTGTCTTATCACCAAAATGTGAAAATTCTGTCACCAAAGCCTTTAAATACCATCACCATTAGGCTCTTATATCTTGTTATCTCTTTCATGAGAATAGTGGGATGGAAATGAGTGAGAAGTTTCCCTTCCAAGATGGCGGTAATTTAAAAGGCAAATAGGATAATGGTTGTACTTGAACCCATGGTAGACCCATTGGCGATACACATTTCCCAAGCCCAGAAACTGTTGCATGTTGTTACTTACAGCCTTTTGAAGCACTCAGGAGACAAATCTCTGTGTGGGACCTGGCCAGCTGCTTTGGAAGTGAAGTGAGATTATAGTATAAATGCTGGGCTGATTGATCTGTGTGTGCAGTGAACACCTGGAGAGACTATCGCCTGCATTGTTAACCTGTTATGACTGCCTTGAGGCTGTGCCGAGTCATCTTTTCTTGTCCTTTGAAAGTACGTTGTTCCTGATGAAATTTACTAGAGTTAGAAATGTAACTATTCAACCCCAACAGTGACATCTAAGTACTCTGAATACAAGACTTTTGTCCTGAGAGATGTAAGAATTAAAACGAATTTAGGGAGATCGTGACTACTTAAATAAAACAGACATCAGAGTCATTGGAGAGGCCTGCGTTGTTATTATTTAATGGAGTAAGCAAGCTGTGCTTTGTTTGAACACGTGTACTTTCCGGGTCACTCCTACTTCTGTGCGTCCTGGGTTTGAAGCGTGGAAGAAGCAATGGCAGAGTGGCTCCCACTGCCATCTGTCCCTGATGTGCCATTCAACTTTGTGCTGCTGGGTCCAGGGAAAAGGGAAACCCTGTGTGACTTCATGAGACAAATTAATCAATCCAGTCCTCAATATCTTGAAAAATTAGCAAGACGAAGGCGTGTGCTGTGCTGTGATTTACCCCCTAATCCTATTACCACAGTTATTTGGCCCGGTGAATGTTGACTTGTCCTCTGGCCTCAAAAACGTGTAATTATTCCCTGTAATGAGATGAATATAAGAGGGATCCTTCCAGTCCAAACATTAGGGAAAGACCTCCTGCACCTGTTCTCCTATGTTGCCTCTTTTCAAGGCAGCGAGAAGGGACTGAACGATGTAACTAGTGAGGGTTTTGCTTAGCTCGGGGCTTTTCTTCATCCTGACAGGCCTTTGTTCCCCTCACAGAGAGAGCTCTAATTACACCATCCCCAAGTCAGGCTCCAGTTGGAGGGAGCCATGCAAATGCCAGGTGACTTTTCTCTTCTCATTAGGATCTGTCTCTTCCCCAACACATCACTTTCAGGAAGGGTGGGGCCTTTCCTTTGGAGTTGAAAACACTCTCATCTCCATCTTACTCTAACCAGTTTGCTCCAAATCTCACTCCTGTTGAGAGGGCAGAGTAGAATGCTGTTTTTGATTGTTGGCTGTGTATGCTAATATTTGAATCCAGAAATCAGCAACAAGGACACCAAACTGCCTCTGTAACCCCTCATGCTGTTCCAAGCCCAGTGCCCCCCACCAGGGTCTCTGGGAATGACCAGAGGGGCCTGCATGATGACACCACTTAAAATGCAGTAAATGCTCTCCAGGACTCCCACACCGATGTGAAAGAGCCTAGTGCTTCTCCATTTAGACTTTTGGTTGGAGTATGATTTGTGCTTTTTAATTAGGAAGCTGTTCTGCTACCATTTTCAGTGCAAAGGCATCCACTAAGGAAGCTGGGTCATAGTGTGATCCCAGTTGTTGGCTGCTTAGGAGAAAGCAGAGGCTCCGTGCCATCTGGGGGCAGCGCGGTCTCTTTGCAAGTTCCTTCTCCTCCCCAGTCTCTGCCGTCATTCTGGCAAAGGATGGCTCTTCTGACTGCGGAGACTCACATGTTCAGTGTCTGACCGGATGATGCACACAGAAATTTTGAGTTTTTTCTCAAGTTATAAGTTAGCATGAAAGGGACGTCTTGGTTGTTCTGCAGTGCAATCTCTATTAAATAAAAATACTGAATGGGAAAGATGGCTAGCTTTACAGGGGTAAAATATCAAGTTATATAAATTTTAAGAATTTTCATTTTTCTATAATTTGATAGATTTGTGGAACAGAAAAGGGTGTCTTATTATCACTGATTTGAAAATAGATAATTGACTACATATTTTTAAATAATATTTAAACTAATTTTGTAAAGGAAGGATTTGTATATATTTGAAATATATACAAAGACAAATCAGTAGATTAAATTTTTGGGTACATATTATGGCATAGATTATCAGATTTTCAAATGATGTCATTGTATGCATTTTTTTAATATGAGCAGTTTCTTTAATGAAACATTATATTAAAAACACCAACATTAATTAGGCTGATTTTGACTTTACAAAGTTTTTCCTGTAGATGTGTGTTTTAACAGTTAAATTATAAATTTCAATTAGGAATTCTATCTATAAACTATTATTAAATGATGCAATCAAGTAATCTTTATGTTACTATTATAAATAAATCCTGTAAGTCTTTAAACAAATAATCACTGTTGAAATTAAGCATTTTCATTAGCAGGCAACTGTATTCCAAGTGAATGTCCTAATTAATTTGTTAGCTACACTGAAATTACAGCTGACGTTTCAAGTACAAAACATGTAGGAAATTCTTCAAATAAGTAACACAGACTGTGCTTCTCTATCAAACTACCTTTAGCGTTCTCATGTTGTTGATAACATTACATGTTTAAAATAACAATCCACCTGAGCCAAAGTTTTTAGGTAAGTGGATGATAATGTTTTTATAAGGTAATCATTTGAATAGTTGTTGCTTCACAAACATCACAACCAAGTATATACAGTTTATGAAAAATAGGAAATATTCACTGTTTTCTTGTAAATTGGAGGTTTCTCGGGAATCTGAAAATGTCTGCGTGCTGTGGGGAATGATATGAAGAGGCAAATTTTCCAGGATTCTGTGGAGTGCCGGTCACTCCCACTAGAGCACGGGGTCCCCTGAGATTGACTGTGGGCTCTGAGGGAAGTGTGAGCTCAGGGTGTCTGTCCCATGGGCTGCAGCTCTGAGCCTGGCAAGCCCCTAGACGTGGAAATCCTCCAGGTCTGCACGGCCTCAGGACAGGAAATAATTCCGGGGGTTTTTCAGAACAAACGCTTTTTTTGGCCACTTGGCTTTAATGTAACTTTATCCAAACAGATTTTCATTACAAGAAACAATAAAGAAAAAGACAATTTGGAGGCATTTTAGCTATTTTAAAAGTAACTTCAGAAACTAATGCCTTTTTCATTATAAATAGAATTTAGATTCACTTCTGTTTATACAGCTCTACTGCCTCACCAAAAGTGCACCTGGGACACGTTTAGAAAAATGTAAAACATGGGGACATGATGCACTTTTGAACCACTTCTATTTACATTTTTTCTCTTGAAATGAGGTTGAGAGTTAAGGTGACTGAGGAGTGTAGTTGTCATTTAATTCTGCTTCTGTGGCAGGGGTTGGAGGGTGAACATTGTGCTCATTGACAGTTTAAGATAAGAAGTAGGATAAAAGGATGAGTAGGGCATCTACTACGGCTACCACCACCATCACAGCTACCAGCACCACCACCTACACTACCACCTCCACTATCACCACCATCACTACCACCATCACAATCACCACCACCACCATCACCACCACCACCACCACCACCACCATCACCACCACCACCACCATCACCACCATCACCACCATCACCATCACCACCACCACCACCTCCACCACCACCACCACCACCATCACCACCACCACCATCATCACCATCACCATCACCACCACCACCATCACCACCACCACTATCACCACCATCACCATCACCACCATCACCACCACCACCACCACCACCATCACCACCATCACCACCATCACCATCACCATCACCACCACCACCACCTCCACCACCACCACCACCACCACCATCACCTCCACCATCACCATCACCACCACCATCACCACCACCTCCATCACCACCATCACCACCACAGCACAGCAGGAAGGGACTAAGGAAGGAAAGCAGGAAAGAAGAGGAGTTCTTGTATTAAGCAAACCAAGGCTAAGCATTTAATTATCTCAAGGCTGATTTATTTATTTTTTTAACAGAAGACATTAAGATCTACCCAGGTAACTTAAAAAAGAATGAATTGATTAAATTCTCACGATAGCCCTTTGCAAGCCTATCCCTGTAGGGAGCTGGAGTTGGAATCCACACCTCCCGGTGCTGGTAGCCAAATCTTAACCCCTGAGACCTGAACTGACCTGGGCCTGTGGTAGGGATGTGAACTGACCGGCCTTGCGGTGGTGTATCCAGTGCTGTCATGTGTAACAGCAATGTCAGACTCTTTTTACTGTGTGTGCATATGTGTGGGTATTTCTCTTGTGCTGTTAAGCCTAGAATTCCCATGTAGTCGTCTGTGTACTGGACATTCCATAAATACTGAGAGAATAAATACATTCCTGAATGATGTGTGTAAAAAGAAGAGATGTCAACACGTGCTTAAAGTATTCCTGGAGCACGACTTTGGTCCTTTTTTTCTTGTCTCGTATCGTCTCCCTGTTACAGCTGTTCTCTGTGCACTGTTGTGCATCTATTGGAGGGCAAGGTCCTCCACTTCCCGGGCTGCAGCTTGGGCAATTTTGTGCTCCACACTTCGTGGATGGCACACAGCAAGCAAGAGTGCAATCCTGGGATTGTCCTTTGCCCATCTGGGAAGTGTGTTTTTGCAGGCTTAGCATTAGTAAGTGTTCTGCCTGATATGCCACGATCAGTTAAATTCTCACACAGACAGTCTCTCCCCAAGTGCTGCACACATCGGACAGGGAACAGCCAGGCCCAGCCAGAAGTCCTCTGAAGTCTCCCAGGCCAGACATGCCTGGAGAGAATGGGCAGTTGTGCCGTGGAGGGGAGCATATTTCAGGAGGAAGTGAACAACTTCAAAGGGCAATTGAAGCCTTCAGATGCAGAGGAGAAATCAGAAACAAACGCAGATGGCAAAACCCCTCCATAGCAGCTTCAGAATCGTGAATTAGCCTCCCGAGTGGCTGTGCCCGGAGCAGTTGTAAGATTTCTTGCTTTCACTCCACATCTCTGTTAAATATATAAGTGCACAGATTAACGTCTTTAATGCTCACCTTCACCGCGGCCCTTCTTAAGGACATAAACACAGGGAAAAAGCGTGTTGTCCTGTGATGTCAAAGGCTGCTATTAACTAGATAAAACCGGTTCCAGACCTTATTAGTCCAGTCTTGTCTCGTGGCAAGCCTCATACCTCAGCAGGAGAAAATCTGAACTCTTCTCACCTCTCTTTGATTTCCAAGTCAAGAGGGGTTTATGGGTAAGCCCTCTGGCATGACGCTGAAGTGCAGGGGCCTCCGTCTATACTGAGAGTTAAAGCAAGACAGGTCTTTAGATTGATTGGACTGCAGGAATGTGTGTGTGTGTGTGTGTGTGTGTGTGTGTGTGAGAGAGAGAGAGAGAGAGAGAGAGAGAGAGAGAGAGAGAGAGAGAGAGATCACGAAGCTCTGCCTGATGATCCTGTGTGGGGAGAACTCAGCGTCCATCACCCAGTAACCCCCGCCACGTCCATGCCCTTCATTATCTAAATGATGCCAGCAAACTCAGGAGCACAAAGAAAAGGAAAATGGTGAAGGAGCTGAAAGGATTGATTTATGAGAAAGAATGAAAAGAACCGTAGATAATAGTGAGCTGTGTTCGGTCTGTCTTAGGTAAGCCTTCGGGGAATGCTAAATGGGGGCACTGGCAGAAGAATGCAGGAAAAAAATAGGTGGAAAACTACAACAGGGCTGACTCTTCCTCACTGTGAAAACTTAGGGGGAAGTGAAAAGAAATGCATTTTAAAAAGCACCATGTGGCTAACTACCGTGGGAAGCTTCTTGTTTGATTCTGAGATTCTGAAATCACGGTCATCACTGGAGGACCCGGGGGAAGACCCATTACAGAACATTATTTTTAAGTGAAAATGAATGAACACTATATATTTGCACTGTAAAGAGCCAATTGGAAACTACATAAGTGATTTATGTAAATCCTAAGTTGGAGCCTCAGCCCATTAGACCTGTGAGGGAAGCCGCAGCAGAGAATTGGCCGGGATCAGAGTCAGAGCCGCGTCTTGCATGAGGCAATCAGTATCATTTTCCCCTTTTATACACTTGGCTCCACACTTTATTACAGAGGATAACTGTCTGACAGTCTCACCCCTGGGAATCAAGTAACTATCAACGGGGGCTTGATGCTTGCTGACACCTGGAAACAAAGAAAAGCCCTGTTTACTCACTGACATGCAGTGCTGCAGGCGCGCATGTGTTTCTGTTAAGCAGAGCTCAGTGCTCTGCGGTGACTTTTTGCAATTTCCCTCTAAAGCGATCCCCTTTGCTGTTTCTCAGACCCCTTCCTGCAAGCTGAGTCCGCTGAACACTTCTCGCGGTGACTGGACAGCGAGCAGCTCCTGCCTTGAGAGGGAAGTGCTTGCGTGTGTGAGAGTGGCCGCGCTGGGGACAGCCTTGGCACTCCATGCCTGCTGCGTGGTGATAATCACAGTACAAAGCCCGTGCTTCCTACCTAACACATGTGAGCAGCAGTGTGTGTGTGTCTGCAGGGCGGGGTCTCTTAAAAGCCTAGAGATGAAAGAGAGGGTTAAAGAGGTTGTAGCCCAACCCAGAAGCAGCTCCTACCGCAGCTTGGTTGAGTTTTGGGGAGTTTGTGTTATTTCTGACTCACTTATTAAAATCAAAACAGATCACATGATGGGAAGTACGGAGGCATGAGCAAGAAGAAATGGCATGTTGCTCTCATGGCTAGCAGAAAAACCATCACAAAAATTCACTCCTAACAATATTATCCAGTAATCATTAAACTTTTGATGTAGAAAAACTATGAATTTAGGGCCCCTAATTTTTAGCAAAAGTCCCATTTATGGAATAAACATTTGTCTCTTCACGTAACCTCTTCCTGAGCACCCATTCCTAGCAGAAGGGAAAACGGCATTCTTATGCTGCAGTGTTCGTCCGAAAGCAGCGTTCGGGAGTCTTCTCTGCCCAGGAAACGCAGGCGTGCTGGCCGGGGCAGGTTTCTCCGAGCTGGGAACACGCTCCCTCCGCCTGCGTTGGAAATGGATCTCGGGCAGATTTCCCGGCAGCTGATTGATGTGGCCACTCGTGGCTTCCTTTTTCCCTACTTAACACTGGGAGAGTGATCACAGATACCTGCCCTGACCTCACGCTTCCTGCCCATGCGCTCAGCCCGATTTCTCAGCAGCTCAAAGAAGCCCAAAGTCCGTGTTCCTGGCCTGTGGGATGTCAGAACGTTCCCCTCTTGCTCCCTGCTGGATCCTGCCTGGGTCTGCCTGCCTGCCCCTCGTTACCCATCCACTCTGTCTAGTGTGCTGCCCGGACCCTGGACGGGTAAATCATCTTGACTGAGGATAAGCCAGCCTTGGTGAGACAGAGCAGGGGAGGCACTCTGAATGTCCTCTCTCTGTTCTCAGTGGCTGGGAACATCAGTCTCATCTTCTGCACCAACCCCGGGGATGCTTAGGGACTGAACGGAGCCCTTAAAAAGAAAATACCGAAGTTGCTCTCTTGTCAGAAGGATCTGACTGTTGATAGTAAGCATCATTCTAAGTAAGCATCTGGTAAGAGAGGGAGAGCTCGCTGTGTAAGTAACCTGAGGTGCTGAAGCAGAGTTCCTTCCTAAGGAAAGGTGGGAGAAAGAGCGCTCAGTGAACAGAAGACCGGGAAGCTGACATGCGTCCACCCAGGCTGACCTCATCTCTCAGACGTGTGTTGCACACAGCGTCTCTTACAGCCACGCTGCCTCATCCCAAGACAGCAGGAGCCAAACTCTGCAAGCCCTGCCTCCATCTTGTTGAAGAGGACAATGCCAGGCGCTCCAGCTTTTCCTCTCTGTCGCCATGTCCCCTTGCTCAGAGTGGGGATGGCACAGGTGCCACCCACAGAGCCGAGCTGCGGCTCCATCTTCACAGGGGAGCAGATGCGGCTGCCCGGCCTCAAACACGAGTGTCTGTGGGTGTGCACCACGGTGGGGGTTGCAACTGGACTGGGCAGGGGCCCTCTAACAGTTCCCCCAACAGAGCAATTCAGCAGCCCTGCGGGTTGGGATGCAGGCAGAGATGAGACGCTCCGAAGCTGCCCTGAACAAAGGCGCCCAGCTCCGAAGAAGGCGCATGGAGTGGCCTCCCTGCCCACCGCCTCCGCCGGCAGCAGCAGCCGCCGCAGCAGCAGGTGGCAGCATTGCCCAGGTGGCAGCCTGGCTGCTGGCAGACGCGCAGCCCTGCAGGAAGTTTTGCATGGGGAGGGTACTTCGACCTTTGTGAGTGTACTGTCACCTCCTCCAGGGCTCCTTTGTTTGCCTGTGACTGAACCCAGTAATTAGAGTCACCAGCACTTGGAAGTGACTTGTCTGAATTACTTGTTCCTCTCACTGTCTTCCCTGCTTGACACAGCCTGAATTTTTTCTCCTGGGATTTGCCATACTGAGGTCTTGAGACCACCTCCCCCACAGCTTAAAAAAAAAAAAAAGGATGGAATCAGGGTAATTAGCATACCTGTGAAGACAGCCCATTATGTGTCCATTTAGAAATGCAGTCATTTGTTCATGGAATTTTAAAAAAGAATGAAAACAAAATACCCAGGAGCCAGAAAATAACAACAAAAATCTGCCAGGTGGAGTGGAGGGAGGAGAGGACGGGGGAAGTGTGGCTGAGGAACTGTCACACCCTGGACCCCTGACCACGGTGTTGCAGGGAGCCCCCTCCCCACCTCCTGCTTGTCTGCTCTGAGTGTTTGTGATAAAAGGCCTCGGGCTTCTGCTCTTCCTGACCCGGGTCATGTGCAACCTGCAGAGGGCCGCACAGGAGTCACATCATGTCGGGCTGAAGCAAAACAAGCTCCCGGATCGCAGAGGGCAAAGTCACAGACAACAGTGTCCTTCTCCTCCCAGCGCACAGGGGCCGGAGGAAGCCGGTGGATGAGATCTGCAGCCGGAGCCCCGGCTGCCCCGGCCAGCGCACACCTGCAGGCTGCAGGCGGCGCACTAGCTTCACCTTTGGCTGTGACCCAATTAGGCTTTGCTGTCTCGCGGCTCTTGTGTCACAAAGCGCGACAGCCTCTATGCATTGTTTTCGCTCCCTGTGTTAAAGCGCATGCAGGCCACTCCCGGTCCTGATTAGACCTTTGCCTGTCTGCACAGCTCAGCCACGCACACACGTACCCACCCCTCCTTGGCCTCTCCATCGAGTAAATTAGCAGTGATTGCTTATATATGCCTAGTGGTAGTTCACAAGGAGAACACTTTCCATTAGGAGTACATCCAGCTGCCACCGTGGAGGCCGCAAACTGACACCGGCGCGTCGCAGGCACAACTTCTGCTTAAGATGATGCCAGAGCGAAGCTCCCGGATTCATTAAATCGGGCAGAGTTTCTCATTAAAAGTGTAGATTGACAGTCAGAACTAACTGTCATTTGTGGCTTCCTTGCAGTCCCCCCCCGCCCCCTGATTTTTTTTTTTTTTTTGCACAGGTGATATTATATTTAGAATAACATGGTGAGAGTGTGGCTGCTCCATAGCTGGCCGACGCCTGTTTTGTCTGCAAACAGCAGAGCGCGGTTTTGTCCTCAGCTTCCTGTGAGAAGGGCTGTAGGAATCCTGGCGGTGAGTCGTGGGCATTTTTGGTGAAAGTTGAAATGATAGATAAATGGACCTGTGCTACCCAGACTATATTTAGACATTAATTATAAAGCAATGCACAACGAGGGCTTTCCATTTTCTTAACACTTAATTCATGTGTGGATTTCACTTTAACTACATCCAATAAATCCTTTATGGAAAATTCCTCTTACTATGACTGTGGATGAAGGGGCAAAAAATTAACATCTCTTCGTGCTTGGAAAAGTGCCTTGATGAAGGGAAAGGACACACTCATTACAAAAATACCGTTTTCCCTCAAAGATCCGAGGCCCCTGGGTGACACTGCTTTGCATCTTAACATAAAATATGTAATGCAGAACCTTCTGGTGCTAACAGATAGCGCCAGGGTCCTCTGCCCTGGGCCGCTTGCGAAGATGCCAGATCGTCATGCCCAGGGGTCCCCAGGAAAAGCTCTTCTCCCTCTTCCGGACTCCTGGTGGTGGTGAGCAGATCCGGGGGAGGGCACCAGAGTGGCACATGTCCTGGGGGTGGAGATGCTTTCCTGAACTACAGACAAAGGAGCCAGGACCCCGAGCCTATGCACTTGCACTCGCATTTGCATGTTGGGAGACCTGTGTGAGTGATGAGAGGGGCTGCTGGAAATGCTGGAAATGCTCCAGCAGCAAGGCCGACCTCCAGAGAACACCCGGGGCACGGTCCTCACTAGGGAAGAGCTCCCAGGAATGCACTCCTGCTAGCTTCTCCGTCTACTTCCTCACTTCCTGAAGTGTGTCTTCCACTTATAACAAATGCACGACACACGTGTGCACACACACACACACACAGGAGCCAGGGCACCACAGGGACACTCCTCTCCGTGCAGTGCTTTCTTCCCGTCATACATCTGCCTTCTAGAAGGAGGATTTCAATTGACAATAAACTGATTTTTAGCTCAGAGTTGCTTTCCTTCATTCTGTCAGGAGCTTGGATTTCTCTCTTAAGGTAGATTCTCAGAGACCCCCTGAGCTACTATGAATTTAAAAGCCCTTTCTCCAGAATGCTTTTCCTCTCTTTTGCAGGAGAATTTATTTCAGAAGGTTGCTTTGTGCCCTTTGTGGATGTACACAGACGAGCGAGAGTGGCTGTGGAGCCTGCCTCTCTGTCTTTGCTCCCCGGGGGCAGGTCCAGCTTTGCTTGTGTCTTTTGTGTATCACTGACTATCCTTGTCAAGTGCTTTAAAAAATAAATGATTAGGAATTTTTGAGAGGATACTCACCTTTGTCCTTGGATCTTAAAGTCTCACTTGAACATTCTTTCTGAGCACAGCGCAGGCCACAGAAACATGTGCAACCTTAAATCAACAGGATCTGCAGTATCTTGACATTCACAATTCTGCAAGTCAGGCCAAGATCAAAAACAATATCCTCCTTTAATGATGCAGACGTTCTTGAATTTGTATTGTATGAAAGAACCGAGAATTTCTGAAAGTATGTTAGACAAGCGAACTTGGCAAAAAAAAAAAATTATTTTGAAGGATGTGACTAAATCCCTGAAAAATCTTTCAGCCTGATTCAAAAGGATATGAAAAAATAAATTTGTCCACAGGATTTCTCATGGCTTTGTGCCCATGGTGTTTGGGGGGTGTGGACCATAATTCCCGTGCAGAAACCAAGATGTCAGTTGCGCAGGTTTTCTGCAGAGCCTCTTTCAGCATTGCAGTTTTTTATTTATGTGGCTCAATAACGTATGAAATCAATGTGCTCATCTATGAGCATCATAATGCTGACACTTTTAATTAGTGTGAAAAATAGATTGTCTGCCAAATAGCATTGAGGAAACCAGGTAGTCCTCTAAAAAATAAATACTTCAATCTCAAGAATTTAAAACAGCTAGGTCTTTCACAGCGTATTCTCTGGCTGTAAACAATTAAACCAGAAATCCATGTCCAGTATGTTTGTGATGTCCTCACATTTGGAAAATAAACAATACTCTTCTAAATAACCTGTGTGTCAAAGAGGTAACCTCATAGAAAATTGGAATAGCTTTTAAAAGGAATTGTCATCAGAACACATCATATAAAAGTGTGTGAGACATAGATAAAGCACAGCTTTGAGGGAAATTTATAGCATTAAAGAACTAAGTTAAAAACAAGAAAGGTCACAAATCAATAGCTGAAGCTTTCACAGTGAGAAAGTAAAGAGGAAAAGAAAAATGTACCTAAGTTACGCACCTAAAGGGCGCAAGGTGCATCTTCAGAGGTCACAGCGTTGTGAAAAAACAACTTCACGTGCTTGGGGCACCCAAGTGAACTTAGCTTTTAATTCCACTTTTCCTCAACTTTTTGAAGTCAGTTCTTATATATAACAACAGAAGTCAACCGAATTAAAAACAAGAATAGAAGCAAAAAAAATCAATGGAATTAGTTTTTTTTTTTCATATCAATGAAGTTGATTATCTTTTAGTCAGCATGCTTGGGGAAAAAGGAGAAGATATAAATTGCTAATATTGGGATTAAGAGAAGTGAAATCACTAAAGATGCAGATCTTTAAAGGATAATCAGGGAATATTATTAGAAATATATAAAAATAGGTATCATTTAAGAAGAAATAAATACGCTGACAAGTATAATTATATCAAAGAAATGAAAATTTTTGTTAAAGTATTTCTACAAATAAAACTCTGGAGCCAAGCGTTTTTACTGGCAGACTCCACAAACATTTGATGAAGAAATGATACCAGTTCTCTGTAACCTTTCCAGAAAATGCAAGGAGATTTCCTAACTTTTATGAGTCCAGTATTATAATACAAAAACCAGACAAAGACACTACAAGGAAAGAAAAATATAGACTAATAACCTTCACGAGTATACCCACAAAAATATTTAACCAAACATAAGCAAATAAAATCAAGTAATATATAAAAAGGAAAATAAGGCAAGAGATTCAGAGCTGGTTCAGCATTTATAAGTTAATCATCGTAGTTCCCTACAGCGATGTGTTCATGTAGAAAAGCCGTGGAGTCAGCTCCAGAGGTGCAGAAAACACTTGACAAAAATCCAACAGCTTTCCTGATAAAAATCAGCTAAGTGGGTGGAAGAAAACCAAGGCAGCCTGAGGAGGGCCGTCCACAAAGAACGCACAGCCAACCCGCGCCTCCTGGGGCGGGACTCAGAGTCTGTTCTCTCTGCTCCTACTCAGTGTCTCTGGGTTTTCCCTAGCTGTTGCAATGAATAACCATAGCGTCTTCCAACCACCAGCACTTCGTGTTCTCACGGGCTGTGCACCCGGGGCCGTTCCCACAGCCCTGGTAGACTGCCCGTGGCCCTGGCTCATGTCTCCCCGCTCCTGTATTCCCAGCCACCTCACACATCCGTGTCTTCCCCTCTTTCTTCTCTCTCACCTGTGTCGTCTTACCCGAGAGGACTCTCTGTGTGATTAGGTCCTGTCTCTTTATCTTCAGGCCCATGCTTTTTCCAGATCTGCAATGGCCTTTTTGCTACTGAAATGTCGGATTTACAACTTCTGAGGATTAGGACGCGGGCCTTTTTTGGGGGAGGGGGTGTTATTCTGCCTCTGCACTATGACAGTGGAAGAACTCTCCAGGATAGGACAGCAGGAAAAGAAAAAGAAGGTAATGGAAGAGTGGGAGGAATCAGTAGAATTGTGTCCATTCAGAGACTGTTTGATTATCTATGTGAAAAAGCCCCAAAACACCTACAAAAAACACTTCCAGATAGAACATTTGAGTTCAGCAGTGGTGCTGTATAGAAAGATAGTAGGTTCCAGTCAATTGTATTT
>CM027409.1:83214149-83224334 GCA_015711505.1 Sylvilagus bachmani
GGACGCACGGCAGCTACTCTGGAAGTGCGTGGCGAGTGCTCAAGAAGTATGCGTGGTGACCGTGCTTGCACGTGGAATGCGGTGTCTCCACGGGCTCACCAGGCGCAGCTCAGATGAGAAAGCACTCTTCACTTCCCCGCCGACAAAATCAACGTTCGTCCCAACATGGCTTTTTCAACATGACTTTTAAAGAGGAAGATATCAGAAATGATTCCCCCTAGGTCTTTCTGTTCCCCTCTCATGATTATCATTCCGGGATGATCAACTAACAAACGTGTCACAATTGTGTAAAATTTTACATCCTCTGATTTGGAAGAACACTCTTTTCCCATCAAAGCCATTTAAAAAAATTAACTCCACCAGGAATACTAACTGAAATGTATTTGAAAGAGAGGGGAAAAAGCCTCAGGTCTGTTGTAAACTTCGTGCACCCTGGGAGTTCAACTTCAGCTTACAGTAGTTTCAATTAATTCCTAATTACTTTTGTGTCGTCTTTCTATACCAGCAGATGTGTTCGGAGTGAGGAATGAGACTTTGTGGCACTGTTTCTCTCAGAGTTGAAAGAAGGTTATGTTTATTATGAACACTACAGTAATGAGAATGATCATTAGTAATTCTTTACATCTGTGTTTATCCACCTCTGAGGCACTTGGAGATAATAAATTCTCCTCCTACTTAAAGACAGACCAAGGAGAAGCTTTTACTATTTTTTTCACAGACATCACGTATTTAAAATATTTAGCAAGGTGTTAGGCTTTCACATAACTGAGAGAAGCTCCTCGGGTAAATATAGACCATTTTGTGACTTTTAAACAAAGATTTATTTTACTTGTTGAAAGGCAGAGTCACAGAGAGAGTGTTCACTCTCCAAATGGCTGCAATGGACAGGGCCAGAGTCAGGAGCCAGGAGCTTCCTCAGGGTCTCCCACGAGGGTGGTAGGGACCCGAGCACTTGCGCCATCCTCTACTGCCCTCCCAGATGCACTAGCGGGGGCTGGATTGGAAGTGGAGCAGCCGGGACTCAAACCAGTGCTCTGCTATGGGATGCTGGCGTTGCCGGTGGAAGCCGAACCTGCAGCCACACAACGCTGGCTCCCATTTGTGACTTTAGGAGTGCTCAGGACGTATTTGGGTATCAGTCATTTTGTAGGGACTGGTAAAACGTCCAGATGTGAGGCAGTGACTAGCTCTGAAGAAGGGACAGGTGTACCGGAGCTGATGCTTCCCCGCCGGCCAGGTTGCTGGGCAGGAGCAGATGGGAGCGAGATGGGAGCGAGACCAGGGGAAGACGACAGGCTTCTCGGTGCAGCACCTCTAAAACTTTTTTTTTTCCATAGAAGAAGCTCGCATCAAGCCCCACCTTTGCATCAGGTGGAACGAGGGAGGGCCTTCCTGGCAGTCAGTTTAGAAACTGCTGGCAGCGCTGGACCTGTGAGCAGCACGGGTTTGCTTCTGGCGTGGGGTCAGTCCGTGCCGCAGTGATTCTTTGCCACAGCTCGCTCTGGTTTCCTCCCGGAGACGTGGGTGGATGTGCTTATGGAGATGGCAGTTGTGGTGCTGTTGGCGAACTGAACAGCTGTCCTTGGACATCTACCCTAAAAGTAGAGCAAGTCTGCTCATCCCAGTCACCGTGCTGCTCGTGCTTTCTCTGTATGCGAGTGGTTTTGTCACTAACACACAGGCTTCACACTCTTGCATATCCGATCTGCGTTGTTTCTTGAAAATACCTAATATGTTATCTATTGGCCTTCTACTTTGAGAGTTCTTCATCATTAGGTGTAACAGATTTTATTTACATTTCCATCTCTGTAGCCCAAATCAGCTTTTCCTCTGCCACATAGTCATTAGCGAATCATGCATTATCCGTGATGATTTTCTCTTAAAATTTTTATCAGCAAAGATGAAGTTTATGAATAGGTAATTACTTTTAGAAATTACTTTTAGAAACAGGTTTTACATATATTGAATTCTGTCTTAAACCGGTTTCTTTAAGCCCCCAAATACCCATTCTCCCTCAGATGATCTCGTGGGAGCCTGTCCCAGCTCCCGCGATCACCGCTGCGTCCCAGCCCCGTCTTTGACCGGAGTGCGGTTGGAGACCCCAGCCGCTCACTCAGTGTTGTGGACGTCCTGAAAGGAAGCAGTTCAGGACTAGAAATCCACGACGTCTCAGCTTAGGAAACGGAAACCGGCCAAGAGGAAGGTCTGCGCTGCTTCAGATCCCAGCGTGTCGGTGGAAGAGGTGGGCTTAGCAATCAGCCCGGCGAGGGCAGCTCTGTCATGTTACAATGGAGACAGGGAACAAGTTGTTCAGTGAACTGGCTGTGCATTCAGTCAGAGCTAAGATTCTCTGAACACCAGGGCTTGTGTTTCTAAGTCCTAGTACTCAATCTGGAACAGCATCGGCCTGGCCAAGTAAGACCTGAAAGGCCTCCCCCCCAGCACTTGGTGTGTACAGCTTCATCCCTTCTACTTTCCACTCCTCTTCTTCTTCCTAAAATACATGATGTCCTAGATCTGCCTGCCAAGCAGAGATAGTAACTGGAGTGAATGGGAGACTCTTGCTCTTGCGAATCTCCCTCATTTCACTTTACAGTCTGAGTTGAACAGTTAGAAACATGTGATAATGCAATTTGTGTCTTGACAGTAATGTCAAGTGCTGACTGTCTTCATGGCAGGTGTCCTCTTCGATGGCTGCAGCAGTCCCCATGTCTTGGACTCTTTTCTGTGTGTGCTCACCCTCCTTTGACTGTGTGATGATCTCATTGACTGCTTCTTATGAAAGACGCAGCAGAAGGGATAGGGAGACCCTTCCAAGATCCGGATGCCAAGGAACTCTGGCTCTCATGGTGAGTCCTTTCAGAGCTGTGCCCTGGACCGTCGGCTGCCAAGCCACAAGGGCACAGATAAGGCACAGGGGGTGTGGAGTGGGTCAATCCAGCCCCAGGATTGCTCAGGGATGACGCTGTCCCTGGAAGACAGGGGCCAGCCCTTTACACGAGCCCCCAAGCAGAGCACCAAGTAGGCCGTGCCCAGACTCCTGCCATGGAACTGGGAGATGGCAAGTGTCTGGTCTGGGGGCCTCTACCTCTGGGGATGAGTTTTGCACAGTGTAGATAGCTAACTCATCCATAAATCTACAGTATGTTAGAAATCTGTGGGTTGGATAACAGTTTTTCTATTTAGGTTGTTGTCACTAATTTTTCACTTTAGAATAATGCCAGACTTCTATGTACACTCTTCTAAGATAACAAGATTAAATAAAATCCACTCTTAAGAGAGGAAGTCTTAGCAGACTAATAAGATAAAAAGAACAGCTTAAGTCATATACTTAGCTTCATAAAAGTGATATCATGTATCTTGGTTTATAAAATGCAAATTAGGTTAATATCATTAGGATATTTTAGTGCATCATCATTGCATTTAATCACATAATCATTCATTCATTGATTTCTGAGATATTTACTGAGCACTCCACTAGGTATTAAGCATGACAGCCATCAAGATAATTAGGAGCCAGAATTTGCCCCCAAAGCAATCAGACTGCTTTATTATGGTTCTATTTTTAACCCATTCCAACAGATCATGAAAATCCTCCAACAAGTTTGATGGGAAATTTAATTTAAGCATTAGCACCTTGAATTATGAAGCTATCTACCTAGATGAACCAGTGAAAAGTGTTTTATTTTACATTTCAGCCAAGGGGAGGTTTATACCTCAAGTGCGGGCAACTCAAAAGAGCTACATGAAATTGAGGACTGGCTGAAACAAAAAAGAAAAAGAATTTATTGTGAGAACCTGAGCTGATATCTGATGATGCTTGGAACAGCCTCTGAGATGTCAAAGATGATGATACAGTAACAACATTTGGGGAGTATTTCTAGTCTTACACTTAGCCTTTTGGCAGGAATTTATTAAGACGGAATAAGCCTGCGACTTTTCAATTCCGAGTACAATTTGTTTCTCTAATGCATCCGCGGGAGTAATGTGTGATGGAATTTTTCCTTCCCCAGCCCCTCCAGACTGGATGATGATATGCTGTAATAGGTTCTCACAGGCCATATCTCAGCCATAGAAAACACAACACATGTACATCTGTGGCCCAGTGTCAGTGCCTTAAATGTACATCAGAAATGCATTAAATCTTCTGATTGCTACTCTGTTTGTACAGCTCGTTGGTTCAGATATTCTCCTGTAATGTACTCTGCTGATTACCTTGAATTATTGGTATATCCTTGGTGGAACAAGCACACCTTGTTCAGAAATACAATCATATAGAGCCGTGGCCTGAGCCCTTTTGGTGTTAAGGAAAACAACAGAGACATTTCTTGGAAGTGAACACAGGCAGCACGTGTTAAAGCCACATCTCAAAGCCTCGTGTTTCCAGAGGATCCTCTCATCAGCACCATCTTCCCAGAACTCTGAAGGTTCTCCGTATTGCAGGGACTGCAGGTGGATACACTCTCTGCTCTGCAGGGAAACGCACTACTGGGTTGGTCTGTAATCCGAGCAAGGACAATGTTCTTGTGTCTCTTCCACAAGGGTGTGAAAAGAAATTTCAACACGCATACCATGAGGATACAGTCAGAGATACAGTTAGGAGTCTAGCGCGGTCGTATTAGCCTGGCTAACACAGAAGCTGAAATAATTATTTTCATGTTTTATATCTGCATTATCAGAAAATGCACTGCAACAGCCACTGGAGGCAAGTGAAGCATCTTCTGAGTGGGTGGACCATTTGTACGACTGTCAGGGAGCTTGCTGGAGTGTGTGTGTGTGTGTGTGTGTGTGTGTGTTCCATGTACAAGCAACCGTCATGTAATATCCTTTAGGTTGGTTTTTGAACAGTGGAAGGTGCAGGCAGATTCCTTTGTCCTTTTTCTCTTGTGAGCCAGGGCGTGCATTTTTAAATGAGATGTTCTCAGTGGTCCAGGATGCAAAACAACGTAAAATTAATGAGTCAGGATGGAGGATCGTTTTTGTTCGAGTCCCATGAACGACCAATACCAGAAGAGTGAACGTATTGTCTCTTAAATACCACTGTCTTATAATGAACTTTAGATTTTCGTACGCTGCTACCATCTGTTGTTGTCAAAAGAGATCACGCACAGAGTGATTCTGTGTTCTAGACACGGGGCCAAACATGGAGGACACAAGCTGACGTCCTCATCCTCAGACAGTTACAGAGCAACAGAGGACTACAGCGTGCCTGCACCCATTCCTATGAAGCATTAGAGAGAAAGCTGGTGCCAGGGCTCATGGCGAAAGCCAGGGTCAGCCCAGAGGAGGGAGCGAGGAGCAGTTACTAGGGCGAGCTGGCTATGGCCTGGGGATCTCTCTGGGAATGACCCATGGCCCTGCACATGCAGGCCTGGGCTGTGAAGGTGCGGGGTGTTTTAAAATGTACTCTCACCATCTGCTTGCCTCTTCGGTATTTTCAGTATAAAAAAATAACCTCACTGTTTTCTTGGGGACATAAAGTGATGTGACAAGTGCGGTGACAAATAGCGTAACTTTTTCCATGATAAGCAGATGATGCATTTCCCCCCAATTTCTGACTTGGAAATTGGCTGACTGCAGGTGACAGACAAAGAAGAGACAGTGCGACGAACAGTATCTCACTGTCACTGTGAGAAACGCCTTTTGATTGGCTGGGCTGGCATTTTGCCTGTGGAGAGCCATCATTTTATGAAGACAAATCCATGTCTCTGTGGCCAGCTAACCCAAATAGAGAAAACAGAACCTCTAGTGAGACACGGGCACATGTACAGTGTTCCAGGTCCAATCAGGGTAAGAAAAATTTAAGGGCAAGAGCGATTTTCCCAATAGATCCTATTCCTGCTGCTTGCTTAAGTCTAGGTAAAAGTTCCCTGTTTTAACGAGGTTTTTAACAGACTGCATTAATGTGATTTGACGTTTGACCAGCAGTTCTATAGCTATTATTCATAAAATAAAAACACACTTTTTTTTTCTGAAACAAAGCCTTATAGAATCAGACTATTAAGAAATCAATACAATTAAAGAGGACAAAGTAGCCAACATTGATACTTCTTAGCTACTTCTGTGAAAGAAAGACATAGAAAAGTATTCAGTGTTAATCTGGTGACATATTTGAATTAAAATTTAAGTGTCAATACTCTTTTATTGAGTTGGGAGTAGTGAAAACTAAGTATGCCTATTAAGATATTGTTGTCCTTGTAATTTTGCTCACTGGCTGAGCAAACTGAGTTATTGTGTGTGCATGAATGCATATATATGCGTATGTGTATACGAGCGTGTGTGTGAGCAAGGGGGAGATTGTGTTGCTGAACTAAAACCACACAGAAATCCCTCCCTGATGTTGTTTCTCTGATGGACTTTCCACGAAAGGGCTGAAGGACCAGCTAGAGGGCGATGTTCTCACCACATGGTAGTAGCTCGCGATTTAAATACTCTGCCATGCTGTAAGAGCTCGCTGCCTGCATTGACACGTGTAGGCCTGGGACCAAGGAAAGGATTCTGGAGACTCTAATTTCCTCAGCTGCCAGGAGCTGTTGGCACCTGCCACCTCTGTTTTTTATTTGAAAGTCAGAGTTACAGAGAGAGAAGGAGAGGCAGAGAGAGAGAGGTCTTCCATCCGCTGGTTCACTCAATTGGCCGCAATGGCTGGAGCTGTGCTGATCTGAAGTCAGGAGCCAGGAGCTTCTTCCAGGTCTCCCACGTGAGTGCAGGGGTCTAAGCACGTGGGCCATCTTTCACTGCTTTCCCAGGCCATAGCAGGGAGCTGGATCAGAAGAGGAGCAGCCACAGTGCTGGCCCCCTTTGTATGTTTTTGAGATGATTTACTCTGGGTGATACTTTATTTAAAAGGTAAAGATCTCTGATGCATTAATCAAAACTAACTTACTTTAAGAAAGGTTGCATCCATACAGAACATTTTTTACAAACATACATACATATAGCACATTTTTATTTTGAGCAGCATAAGCACAGACAGTAAGAGAGAGAGAGAGATCCCATCACTAGTGCACTCCACAAGTCCCTACAATGGCCAGGTCTGGCCTGTGCTGGAGCCAGGAGCTCAGCTCCCTCCCGGTCTCGCACCTGTGTGATAGGAACCCGGTGTCTGCAGCCCTCATGGCCGCCTCCTAGGATCTGCATCGGCAGAAGCTGGAATCCGGAGCTGAAGTTGGCTATGGAATCCAGGCATGGAGATTCGGGACGCAGGCCTCCTGACTGTTGTCTTAACTGCTAGGGTAAAGGCCTGCCCTGAGATGTGTTTTAATGCACACATTGTCGAAAATAGTTGATTTTTCAGACCAAGGAAAGTGCCTGACTTAATGGTCCTATCTCCTCAAATTGAGTAAGGCAGTGTCCCCTGGAACAGGGCCCAGAGGCTGGGTTAGGAGCAGAGGGTTTGCATGGGCAGTTATTCCCATGGGAAAGCTCTCGGGTCGATTTCAGCCATTGTCAGCCATCTGCACCACGGGCTGTGAGGGACAGAACATCCCCCATTTGCTGACTCTAGCTTAGCTGAAACTTATGAAGAAGGTCATATTTTGTCTAGACTGGAAATGAGGGTATGTTTAGCACTTACAACACTGTGCTTTTTACAAATCTGTATTGCTTCTGTTACATGTTGAGTTGTTACTGTAGACTCATCACAGACATTATTTGCTAATAGCTGCTGAACGGTGAGCCAGACAATAGGAGTCCTTACATTGTGAGAGTGTAATAAGAGCTTTAGACTCTACTTCAGATAGGAATCTCTTGGCAGTCCCACTGTTAACATGAAAGCAATTAGAGAGAAGAAGCAGCAAGAAGAGAAGGAGAAAAGAGGAGGAAGAAGAGGGATGAGCTGTAGCACAAACTATGAGAATTCCAAAGTCCTCTGGGTCTCAAAACCTGAATCTCTAGATTTTCTGTCGTCAGCTATACCACCGTGGACAAGACCACCAGATTTATAGGTTCTGATTCATCGTCTTTAAAAACAGAGCAAATAGTGATTTCCCTTTCATCTTCACAGTTTACTAACCTATATCAAAGTGTTTGGAAAAGTTTAAAAGGTTGTGTGGATGTAGATCTTTAGTAATATAGTTGATGCCACCATAGTGACTATAGATGGAAATGAAAACAAAAGGAGGATGTAGGAATATAAACAAGCAGATAGCTCGGTTCTTGTCCTATTATGCATTTTTTTAAAAAAATTAAAAAATTAAAATAAAAATACATTTTTTTAAAAAAATGCAAGCATTGTGGAAAAGTTTACAAGGCGTCTTCCTCTAGAAGCTGGTAATGGGCTGGCCTGTTGGAGCAGTTGACACCTCCTAGTACACACAGAGAAGAGTGCGTGTCACGGAAAATTAGATGTGTGCAGTATTTTAATGTTGCAGGATTTGCAAGCCACAGTCCTCGGTGCTGTTAGTAACGTCAAACACGGAGACACTTAAAAGGGCTTTTGCTGAATATGGATTTGTATTTCCATAGTTCCCCTTCCCCATGCTATTTCTTTCTTTTGCTGACTTTTCTAATTGTCTTCTCCTGCAAAAATGTGTCTGATTTCAAAACGTAGACGTTTTCAGAGCAGTATCATTACCAACAAGACTACCACGATATTTATAAGCTTTTGGATATTGATAGTTTGGGGAAGGAGGATGGCTTCTCGACTACACATGGGGAACTATTCTGGAAAATCTCTTCCAGTGCTTCTTCCGTGTGCCAGCTAGTGTCAGCCTGAGATTCCCACATGCATGCCAGGTGCTCCTTCCTGTAGCTTCTGCTTTCCACAATGCACAGGAGCAGAGAAGCCTCCATTTGCCAGGCGCACAGCACCCAGCAGTGTGTGCTGGGATTTGTGAGTTCTGTGTGGTGCATTCCAAATACGTGTAATTAGCAGAAATGACTAGGAGGAGTGACTGTGGCCTTAGACCGTGTCTTAGCTGTCTCACGTCTCTCTCTAGCACCGTCCCTCTAAAATGAGTTTGGCTCTCTCCTGGCTTCCTCTAGTTGGAGCTGTCGCCCTGTTGATCGCACGTCAGTCAAGCGCAGCTGCCTTGTATCCCGTTCTTTCAAACTCCCAAAGGGATAGTTTCACCTTGGGTGTGTAATACAAATGTGGCTCCTCAGTGTAATTCAAGGAGATTAATAGGGAAGGAGAGATTTTAAGTGCATTCATTTTTCACTATCAAAGACCATCAAATGCCTAGGAGCTTTCACACCCCAACAGAGAACAGAACCTGCCGCTGACAAGTTAGGATATGGAGAAGAGTTTATGACCTTCTCAGTGTTAGGCACTCAGACCCTTAGCCTGCTGCCTTGGAAGGGGTGAGGCAGTGGTTAAACATAAGTGGGAGCTCCAAGGATGCTCCACTTGCACTCACTGAGCACTCGCGTGGCGCTGGTTCCTAGCAGCTTGAGAGGCAGCATCTCACTTAAACCACACGAATGGCTCATGTCCTGGGAGAGTTCTGGCTGCCCTCCCACCTTCACAACTGTTATTATAGAATAGGCGAAAAAGTGTAATAGCGTGTCGCTGTCTGCAGGTGCACAGCGCCTGTCTCGGGAGCAGGGGGAAGTTAGGAAGTGGAAGTGCTGTGTTTCAGTGGCGTGGTTTATACGAGGAGGGCGAAGCTATGATTTTCCAACATGAAACTGTCTGTGAGACATCCTTCTGTTTCCACTGACCTTGGAAACACTTGCCCTTGCTATTATGTATGTTTATGTCTGTGTCCACGTCTGTATCTGTTAGATAGCGATATCTATATCTGCCTCTCTATATAGTCTATTTCTGTGTCTCTATATCATTGTCAGCACTCGTAGCAGTAGTAGGTTTACATCTATCTATGTATCTGTGTACTTATGTATTTATCTATCT
This sequence comes from Sylvilagus bachmani, assembly GCA_015711505.1. Classification (NCBI taxonomy): domain Eukaryota; kingdom Metazoa; phylum Chordata; class Mammalia; order Lagomorpha; family Leporidae; genus Sylvilagus; species Sylvilagus bachmani. Next base: position 83,224,003 of record CM027409.1, read on the forward strand.
ATCAACGTAGACATCAGTGTCACATCTACATTGACATCTCTTTTGCTGGCTAATCAATGTCTCTGTCTATACCTTTAATTGATATAGTTAACAAGTGGGTACACCTCTATATCCTTCTCAATATTGGCATCAATTGGCCGGCGCCGTGGCTCAACAGGCTAATCCTCCGCCTTGCGGCGCCGGCACACCGGGTTCTAGTCCCGGTCGGGGCGCCGGATTCTGTCCCGGTTGCCCCTCTTCCAGGCCAGCTCTCTGCTGTGGCCCGGGAGTGCAGTGGAGGATGGCCCAAGTGCTTGGGCCCTGCACCCCATGGGAGACCAGGAAAAGCACCT
>CM027409.1:83231405-83243263 GCA_015711505.1 Sylvilagus bachmani
GCAGGGCTCACTGCACATCCGTGATCTCAGCTCCCAGGGAGTGCAGGGCTCACTGCACATCCGTGATCTCAGCTCCCAGGGAGCGCAGGGCTCACTGCACATCCGTGATCTCAGCTCCCAGTGAGCGCAGGGCTCACTGCACATCCATGATCTCAGCTCCCAGTGAGCGCAGGGCTCACTGCACATCCATGATCTCAGCTCCCAGTGAGTGCTCACTGCACATCCGTGATCTCAGCTCCCAGTGAGCGCTCACTGCACATCCGTGATCTCAGCTCCCAGTGAGCGCAGGGCTCACTGCACATCCATGATCTCAGCTCCCAGGGAGTGCAGGGCTCACTGCACATTCTTTGCAGACGTGCTTTATCAGTCTGAGCAAATTCTCTTATGTTCCAAAGTTATTAGAACTTTTATTATGAGTGATATTTTATTTTTTCTAGGTGTTTTCTGTGTCTGTTGAAATGAACGTGTGTATTTCTTCTACCTTATCCAACTCATCAGATGTATCACAATCTTTGATTTTAGATGTTAAACTTCTCTTGCATTCTTGGTTAAATCTAACTTGGTCCTGGTATCATCGTCTTAGTGTTTGCTGATATTTGATATTTCCTTCTTTCTGCGTATCTCTACTTTAGAATTCTTTCTGTTTGCTGGAATTTTGAGGTGAAACCTTCAATATTTGAGCTTTTACTTTTCTCAAGTAGAGTTATAAAGCTCTGGATTCCTCTCAGTACTTCAGCTGCACTGTGAAACTTTTGCTGGTTGCCCCAAATGTTTGTTTAGATTGCATGTGCTGTAGTGTCCTCGTCAGGATCTCGTTCTTCTTTTCCTTTCATGCTGTGCTGATTGTGTCTTCAAAATGAAGCCGCATCTCAGGTTCCAGCAGACAACTGAATCTTCTTTTATGTTTCCAAAGTTTGTGTTTGAACAATTCCTGGTTTATTTAGAAACGACAAGCTTAATATTCAAATATTTGTGTATTTCTGAAATGTTGCTTTGCTGTTGACTTTTAATTTAATGGCACCATGGATAGAGAAAGCACTTTTTATGGTCTTTACCCTTCTACTTTTAAAGCTGGTTTTGTGGTGTCCTTTGTCATGCGCCCTAGAGATTGCTCTAGACTCCCTGGGAGACACAGTGTATTCTGTTGAGAGGAAGGTCCTGCAGACCCTCGTTAGGTGCAGAGCACTGATGTTGCTGGAGTGGCCTAAATCCTTGCAGGCATTTTTCTGTAGCCCTTCTATCACTTTTTGGGATCGGGGAGTTCTATCTCAGTTGTTATTGTTGAATATTCATTTATCCCTTCTAATCTGTCAATATTTGCATCACACATTTTGGAGCTCTATTTTCAGGTACAACGCAGGCCATAAATACCACTGACGCTGCTGTGGAGTATCCTCTGTGTGTACAGAACTGCTTTTTGTCTTCCTGCTGCCGTTCCGGCCACTGCAGCACTCTTGTGTAGATTGGCTTCCTGCTGTATCTTTTTGCAATGTCTGCCTTAACTTTCATCCCAACTGTGTCTTCGAATTAAAAGCATGTCTCATGACACAGCATGCAATGGAAGCATTATCTTCTCAGATCTCTGTCTTTTGGTTACTTTTTCTATTTATATTAATGGTAAGGCAGCATTTAGGACTGTCCACTCACTATACAGTTAGCGTATCATAATTATGATATTTGGATTGCTATCAAATTAATTCTGATGGTGTGCGTTCCTCACTCCTCTTCCTTGACTCTGCTGTTACTGCCATGAATTACATTTCGATACATCACACTTACATTAACACAATTTTGAAATTATTGCTGTAGAGCAGTCTCAAATAATACAGGAGAAATGGGTTTCGAAGGCGACATTTTACAGCCTTGAGATCGATCCACGTGGTCATCTTTATTTCTTCACATGAACACTTCATCCACTGTACCCGTTTATTGTTGCCCGGAGAACTCCCTTTATGTCTCTTATCGAGAAGATCTGTTATCTACAAATGCTGTCATTTATTTGTAAAGGTGAATTTCGCAGCGTGTCCTTCGTGTTGCCGCCAGAGCACGTTTAAACAAGCAGCAGCACTGCCTGCTGGCCCCGTGGCCTCAGTGAGAAGTCAGCGTGTGGTCCTGACGTCTGCTGTCAGCTGTTGGGTCACTCCTCCCGCTCAGAAGTCCCTCGCCTTGGCTCTGGCTGGGATGGTTTGGCTGTGGTACAGCTCATCCCAGCGCAGTTCATGGAGCTTCCTGGATGTGGAGCTCAATGTTTTCCACAAAAAGTGAGAATGTTTGGCCAGTGCCGCGGCTCACCGAGCTAATCCTCCGCCTGCGGTGTCGGCACCCTGGGTTCTAGTCCCAGTCGGGGTGCCGGGTTCTAGCCCCGGTTGCCCCTCTCTGCTGTGGCCCGGGAGTGCAGTAGAGGAGGGCCCAAGTGCTTGGGTCCTGCACCAGCATGGGAGACCAGGAGAAGCTCCTGGCTTCAGATCGGCGCAGTGCTAGCCATAGCGGCCATTTGGGGGGGTGAACCAATGGAAAAGGAAGACCTTTGTCTCTGTCTCTCTCTCTCTCACTGTCCACTCTGCCTGTCAAAAAATAAAAAGTGAGAATGTTTCAGCCAGTGTTTACTCAAACACTCCGCTGCTCCTGTCTCCCTCATCTCACTGGCTGCTGCCCGTCTCTCTTACACTGGGCTGTGTGGCCCCGAAGCCTCTGCGGTCTTACCTTCCTTGTCTGCTCCTGGTCAGGCAGAGACTGATGCCTTGAACCAGCTGGTCTTGTGTGTTTTGCAAGGACTCAAGGGTGTGGGTGGGACACAGCCTCATCGCAGGCGTCCCCCAAGTCTCACACAGGACTCACACCTACTTCTCCTCCACCCTTCCCTCTCCATCCTCGCACGCCTCCCACCTCTGCCTCCCTGTCTGGTAGAGAAGTCTGATGCCCTCTGGATGGAAGGAGGCTACTTCCACATTCCCTTCTGCTCCTGATGAATTTGCATGACTGAGGCTTAAAGAGCCTGATTAGTGCACTGCTGTCTTACAGTTCTGAGGCTGCCAGGGGAGCGCTGAGAGCCCCTGTGGATACCTCATCCAGCAGGCTCTGTTCCTGACTGCTGCAGACCTGCGTTCTCATTTCAAAGTGACTGGGATCTAATTTATCGGGAAGAATCAGGGTACATTCCCCCTTGGATCTGTCAGACCTCACGTGGAATAAGATGGCGCTCCATCCAGTGTCCAGAGCCGTGCGGAGCAGCTCCCGGAGGTCGGCTGCTCTGGCGTCCATGCTCACACAGTGGGTCAGAAGTGTATGGATCTGCTTCTAGTTAGGAGGTGCGTAATGTCAGTTTGCGCCTTTGAACAGTGTTCAGGGCTGGAGCGCTGCTTTATTTGAATAATATGAATGTGAGGAAAACAACCCAGCTCTGAAAGACCACCTGAGCCCACGCTGGGCGGGGTAGGGAAACCAGCTTTGAAGGGACTTCCAGGTACATGAACGCTTTCTCATTTGAGCAGTTGAAGGTGAAGCCTGAGCAACCAGAGTTGAGGGGTAGCTTTCTGTCACTGCCAATTCTCTTTCAGTTTAGCACAGACAGCATCAGTTCCTACCCAGGCAATATGTTAGGAAAGAAAAACCCGTAAAATGTGCGATGATCAGTTCTTCCCAAAATATTTTCCTGAAAGATAAAAGACAAGAAATGTGACGAGACACAGCAGGAAAAGACTCCCTCCGCGGAGAGGGAGACTGGAGCTTGCTTTGTTGATTTCACTGGACGTGTTCCTTTCTGACTGGGCAGGAAGAACAGGCGTAAGAGACGATCACACGGCTGCTGGACTTACCCCGCCCTCCGTATGCTGCTTATTTATTTTTATTTTATTTTTTAAAAAATTTTTAAAGATTTATTTATTTATTTATTTGACAGTCAGAGTTACACAGAGAGAGAAGAAGCGGGGGGGTGGGTGGGGACGGAGAGAAAGAGGTCTACCATCCACTGGTTCACTCCTCAGTTGTCCACTACAGCCAGAGCTCTGCTGATCTGAAGCAGGAGCCACTAGCTTCTTCTGGCTCTCCCATGCAGGTGCAGGGGCCCAAGGACTTGGGCCATCCTCTACTGCTTTCCCAGGCCATAGCAGAGAGCTGGATCAGAAATGGAGCAACCGGGTCTCAAACTGGCACCCACACGGGATGCTGGCTCTTCAGGCCAGGGCGTTAATTTGCTGCGCCATAGCACTGGCCCCTCTTTTTTTTCTTTTTATTCTCACTCCTAAATCTGGGATAAAATGAAAATAGTATAAATATAATCAGAATGTAAACTAAAATTCTGCAGGTCCACAAAGGAGAGAAGAGGTCCAGGGAGTGCCTGAGAGTGGTGACACAGACCACATGTGTGCGCGAGAAATGCCACAGCAGCAAGACCCTTCACCACCTGACGGAGCACCTGCTCCCCTTTGCAAAGTCTGTGTTCCCCGGGAATGGGGATCAGTCGTGTTGTATTCAGAGTCCCAGCCCTGGATCTTGCTGGGCATGAGCCAGAAGGTAGCCGCCCATGGCACTCAGCATCCACATGCGGATCCAGACCTGGAATGAACGCGTGTTATGAGATGTGTCTGGACATTATGTCAGTCTCTGCTTTGTGCTGGGGATGAGTCCTGCCTGCTCCCTGAAGGATTCCTGAGTGTGCAAGCATATTTAGCCATGTATGAAGGCTGCTGCTGCTGCCTTATCTACCCAGGGCCGTAGAGGTGGTCCTTGTCCTCTGATGCATATACACACCGGTAAACCCACCACAAGCTGTGGGAAACTGGGATCTCGCGCTCCGCGTGGATCACGTCGGAGACATGCACGAAATCACTACCCTGGCATCTGGTTGTACTTAGGCAGTCAAGGGCAGAGCCCACCCCGCGGGGCGGGAGCAGCAGCAAACCCGTGTTGTTCCGGTTTCCATTTCAATATATGGGCACGCTTTTTCCTGGCTATCGCTCAGTGAAGTCCAATGTGAGGAAAATGGCAGACACTGTATCGCTCCTGGAATCAGCTATATTAGGTGTCATTTCTGTACTCCTTGGAAGTGTCCTGTTTGGTGAGTTTTGAAAAATGTGTGCAATCACACAACATCTACCAGAAACAGGGGGAGAGTTTACTAAGACCACCAGATGGTTCTGTTGGTCCCTTTTGCACCCAGTCTCCCCTGCTACTGCTGAGTGTAAATGTCATTCCTCGGCTCTCTGTCATCAACGATCAGTTTCCCTGTTTGCAATTTTATGTAAATGGGATAAAAAGCTGTATTCTCTTCAGCGCTTCCTCATTGTTTTTCAAGAGAAAGTGAGGAAGATCGTCCACATTGTTGCACTGAAGACTGTATTCCTTGGTATTGTTGAAGACTATTCCACAACGAACTCACCGTGTTGTGTTTACTGATTTTTCTCTGTTTAAATTTGGGGACTATTACAGACACTTTGCTGGTAATTTGTATTTCCCTGACGACGAGTAGCACTGAACAACTTTTCAACAGCATGTTTGTTGTGTGTGTTCACTGGTGACAACCCTGTCCAAATATTTGTCCATTTTTAACTGGGTTATTTTACCATTTGTTATTGGAGTATGAAAGTTATTCATACATTAGGAGGAGAATATTTTTGTTACATCTATGCATTGTGAATATTTCCCATGTGTTCATCTTTCTGTCGCCTGCTGTCTTTACAGGGGCAGATTTTTAAAAGTTTAAATGAAGTTCAATTTATTGTTGTTAAATTTTATGTTCTGTGGTTTGTGACAGTTTAGGAAATCTATGCCATGATCAAGAACTTGAGGTTTTTCTCTGATTTTTCCCCCTTAGAAGTCCTACAGTTTCAGTCTTATGTCTAGTTATATATTTCATTTAGTTGACTCAGCTCCATGGATTGAGGGATATTTTGTGATATTTGTGGTGTTCAGTGTTTTTCTTGTTTTCCGTAAATTCTCTGTTAAGGAGCCACTTGCTAAAAAAGGCTTTCTTGGACCCACCAGTTGCTTTGACACCTTTGTTGGGTGTGTCTCTCTCAATACCATCCTTTTGAACTCTATGCTTATCCTTACAGTTGTATCACAATGTCTTTTTATTTATTTATGTATTTATTTTGACAGGCAGAGTGGACAGTGAGAGAGACAGAGAGAAAGGTCTTCCTTTTCCATTGGTTCACCCCTCAATGGCCACTGCAGCCAGTGCACCGCGCTGATCCAATGGCAGGAGCCAGGTGCTTCACCTGGTCTCCCATGGGGTGCAGGGCCCAAGCATTTGGGCCATCCTCCACTGCACTCCCTGGCCACAGCAGAGAGCTGGCCTGGAAGAGGGGCAACCGGGACAGAATCTGGCGCCCGACCGGGATTAGAACCCGGAGTGCCAGTGCCGCAGGTGGAGGATTAGCCTGTTGAGCCTCGGCGCCGGCCTATCACAACGTCTTAATTTCTGCAGCTTCAAGGTGAATTTGGAAAGCAGGCAGGCCAAGTATTCATAGTTTGTTCTTCCAAGTTTTTTTAGCTCTTCACCATCATTATTTGCATTTATGCATATATTTTAAAACCAGATCATCAATTTGTTCAATAGTCTAATTAGGTGACTCCTACCCATGGGACAGTTGAAAACTGTCTCTGACATAAATCCAGGGTGGGTTTTAGAACTCCTTGGCGTTTCACAGTAGCCACAGTCCTGCACCGCCTAGTCTCAGATGTGTCCAGCAGAGGTTTCCTGTACCTTTCCAGCTCTACTTTTGTTTCAAGTATGAGAGCCAGTGTTTTACCAGTTGATCTGACGTGACAGGAAGTGGTTACCTTGACTGACGTCCTTTTGATTGAGTAGGTGGGTATGGAGGTTGATACCTTCAGAAGGATACAGTAAGAGTGGCTGTTTGATCCGGCCATTCAACCCGTGCTCGGTTGCCCACCTCTCACTTAGGAGTGCCTGGGTTTGAGTCCTCCCTGGTCCCAGTTACAGCTTCCTGCCGACACAGACCGTGGGGGGCAGCCTGGAGGAGTCGTGTTCTCGTCCCCGCGTTGGCGGCCGGTATTGGGTGTGTGGTTGTGGTTCTGGCTTTGGTTTGGCCCCAGCCTTGGTTGCTGCAGGCATTTGGGGAGTGAATCAGAGGATAGGAACTCGTTCTCTCTCTCTCTCTCTGTGTGTGTGTGTGTGTGTGTGTGTGTTACAAACAAATGAGTGCACTTTAAAAGAGGATATACTAGACTCTGCCTGTAGAGCAGGTAGGAAGCTAAAGGGCAGTACGGATAGCGGCTTGTGTGTATGTCAGCTCAGTGGCCGCTCCGTGTTTGAGCACTGACATACAGGCATACACACACAGACCTTCCCACTTCAGGTTCCTTACACGCAGATACTGTTTCAAATCAGGAACCATTGACTAACAATGTGTGTGTGTGCGCGCGCACACACAGTATACCTGGTTGGATGTGAGTGAAATCATGACCTTTGAATAAGATAACAGCTAATTGAGGGCACAGGAAGAAACCATCTACAAACAGAGCTCCATAAGATTTTGTTGAAAAGATAATATTATGCTTCAATTCCACTTGTTTGTCAACAAATACATTGTGAAACATACCCAGTTTCAGAAATACTATTCTTGGACTGACCAAAATCAATTGAGAGAGAGTCAGACTAGGGAAAAATTACTTTTCAAACTGGATTAATTTACCTTTACTCATCTCTCATATTCTTTTCTCTGTCATCTCCCTTCTGCTGTTCAGCTTACCCAATGGATATTTTTATTTTCAATTAATACAAAGCTGTGGACACAGAGCTTTCTTCACCAGAAGACCAACTGGCTCCAGGTCTGCCCATGGCAGCCACGTGTCCTTTTGTGGGGGTTGCTGCCGTGGTTTGTCCAATGGGAAGCGGGCCTAGGGGCATGTGATGTGGTTGAACTCAGATTCAGAGGGTCACAGGGAGGTAATGCCAGGCCATTCACGGCTGTCTATAGCTCTCAGAAAGAGAAGGGACGGAGGATGTTATTACCAACCTCAGTTCACAGTGCGCGATAGGAACAAATTGGAACACTGGCATCGATAAACCAACCCTTCTTTAAATGAATATCCTCCATGCACTCTTTGGGCTTCTTTTATTCATAAAAATCAATAATCTCAACCTTAAGCAAACCTCTGTCTGTGACTGTTGGCACGGACAACCTTGCTTTGTCACAGTTGAATGCTGCACGTTGTATTCAGTGGTATTTGGAAGGGGAGGATGGAAAATCAATGTTCTTTGAATGGAACGAAGATGTTGCAAAGAATCAACATCTCAGGGAACAGAAACCTGGAAGAGAGTAACAAATGGCTTATTTTTTAATTTATTAGTTTTATGTTTGGTTTCAGCTTTTAGGTTTTTGTTGTTTTGTGGGAAAATATGGCTAAACGTGTAGTCATCAATTCTTTGTGTAACAGTCATGTTTGCTGCCAGCATAAATTTTCTTTATTGGAGTTGGTGAATTCTTTTAAGTACTCAGTAATTGTTTATTTTTTAAAAGAGAAGTATAGATTCAGCTATATTTAGATATTTCTATAAAGGTCTTTGAACATATATATGAATATGTATTCATATCGAGAGTAATATAAAACAAAAGGGGACTTCAAAAAGTTCTTATAAAAATGGAATTAAAAGCTCATTTTATTTTGGTGCAAAATACTTTGAAATCAATGCATAGCTTTTTTTTCACAGTATGGATTTTTATGAACTTTTTTGAAGACTCTTTGGGTTTCAACTTTTTACACCAAAATAAACTTATCTATGAATTTCATTTCCTTGAGCATTTTAAAGTAGTTATGTAAGTCAAACCACATGCACAGCCCCACATTTCTGACATCGGGGTGCCATAGCCTAGCACTGAGCCCTGTGAGCCTATCTGCCCCTGATGTCCGTGGATACCCTAAATGCACCCACCACCACCAAAGTGCTGGCAGTGCCCAGGTAGCTTATTCTGGGGCTGAGACATCCAGCTGTGGCCAGGTTTGAAATCTAGGATTTGCATAATCTTTTCTTTATATGTTAGTGCCTGCAAATTGTCTGGTTGCTTGAAACTGGTGACCACAGTGAAGCATGCAATGACATCTCTGCAGCCACCTGACTTCATCTTGCCCTGAGACCCGTGTCTTCCTCCTCCAGGCTGCTTCTAGCCGTGGTGGGGTCCCGGTCCAGCCGGCACCTTGCTCATCTCCATCTGAAGGAGTCTAGGGTCCCTCCCGAGGCATCCCGCTCAGCCTCACCCCTCTGACCACAGATGGCTCTTTTTCCCTGGCAGATATCACCGCACTTCTTTTTCCACCATCCTCTGCACCCCTGGTTTATCACGATCTTGATCTTTTGTCTGCCCAATGGAAATGATCTGCTAAGTTCTCCACTTCCTGTCTGCTCTGCCTACTCCCACTGTAGCATTTGTCATGCACCAGCAGAGAGCTCTTCTAAAATAAAGCTCTGGGAATGTCACCCCACGTTTGTTTCTTCCACCTGCACTGCTCGAAGGGTGTGGAAAGAGGTTGGTTACCAGATAGGAAAGTGAAGTTAGGAAAGAGGACTGAATTCTGGTGTTCTGTAGCATAGTAGGCTGAGTCAAGTTCACGATCATTTGTTGAATGATTCACAGAAGCTGGGAGTATTAAGGAAGAAATGATAAATTCTGTAGTCGATGTCCTCCTTACTCCCAGGCGTGAGCATGGCCGGTGTGTTCAGAACACTGCCAAAGCCCAGACAGGGGTAGGATGAGCATGACTTGTGGTCAACACGGCCTCTGTGGGAGCCAAAGGAGCTAAGGAGGGTTGTTGTTGTTGTTGTTGCTTTGGCTGTAAACTGCCTGTTGAACAGGGAACCGCTTGCCCATAGTGTGAATACTTCATATCCTGTCAGGGCAAGGATGTTTTTCCTTATGCTTTGGTTTTCTAGCTCCAGCTCTGGCTTCTTTCTGATTAGGGATAAGGAGGGAAATTTTGAGAGCTATATAAAGGTGTATTTATTGGGTTATATTTTATCATTTTTGTGATCTTTTGACACATGAATACAACGATTCAGCCAGGGTATTGGTGGAGGAGCCCATCCCAGCCATCACATTCAGTTGGCCAGCTATCTCCTTGGGCTCCCCTCCTCTGGGACAGTTTCTCAGACCCGCCTTGTCTCTGACCTCCAGACAGTACTGCTCAGTTCCTTTGAAGAGTGCTCTCAGTCGGCATCATCTGATGGTTCTCTGAGCAGCAACCATGGGCTGTGTGTTTGGGGAGGACCACAAACGCCGGGATGCAAAGCTGCAGGCCACCGGCAGGGCCTCACTGTTGGTGACAGTACTAACCACCTGACTTGACCTCAGGAGTCTCTGCTGTAACAGCAATCCTTATTCACGCACAGGTACCATTCCTTGGTGATGAGGACGTTCAGAACCCTCTCTCCCAGCTGCTTGGGAGTATTCCATTCAGCATTGTTTACAGTTGAAACTGTACCATGCACCAGAACACCAGAACTCGGTTCCTCTAATTGTAGCCAGTATTCATTGATTGGTCTCTGTCTCCGTCCTCCTCAGCTCTGCTCATCACTGTTCTACTTTCTAGACCTGGGAGATCAGCTTTTAAATATTCCATAAGTGAATGAAGCATTTTTCTTTCTGTGCCTGGTGTATTTCTCTTAATATAATGTTCTTTAGGTTTAGCTGTTATCTCAAATGACAGAATTTCATCTTTATATGGCTCAGTTGCATACACACACATACACACGAATATAATATTTTCTTTTTCTTTCTTTCTTTTTTTTTTTTTTTATGACAGGCAGAGTGGACAGTGAGAGAGAGAGAGACAGAGAGAAAGGTCTTTCTTTTGCCATTGGTTCACCCTCCAATGGCTGCTACGGCCAGCGTGCTGCAGCCGGAGCATCGCGCTGATCCGAAGGCAGGAGCCAGGTGCTTCTCCTGGTCTCCCATGGGGTGCAGGACCCAAGCACTTGGGCCATCCTCCACTGCACTCCCTTCTGCACCAGCAGAAGGCTGGTGTGGAAGAGGGGCAACCAGGACAGAATCCGGCACCCCGACCGGGACTAGAACCCAGTGTGCCGGCGCCGCAAGGCGGAGGATTAGCCTATTGAGCCGCATCGTCGGCCCACAAATATAATATTTTCTTTGTTGGTGGTCACTTGGGTGATTCCATGTCTTGGTTATTGTGCATACTGCTGCAATAAATGTAGGGGTTCAGCTATCTCTTTGACATAATGATTGATTTTCCTTTGGATATATATCTAGAATTGGGATTACTAGATCCTATGGCAGCTTTATTTTGCATTTTTTGAGGAAACCCATACTGTTTTTCATAATGGCAGTAATAATTTGCATCTCCACCTACAGCATGTGAGAATATCTCTTTTCCATATGAGTTTATTTTGCCTTTTCAATAATAGCTTTTAATATTAGGATAACTTGATGTCATGGAGTTTTGATTTATATTTCCCTGATGATTAATGATGTTGATCATTTTTTCATACACTTGTTGATAATTTGTCTTCTGAGAAATATTTATTCAAACAGTTTCTCATAATAAATTGAATTATTTTCTATTGTCAAACTTCTTAATATTTCATCTTACTCTCTTCTTGCTTTTATGGTTACTGACAAGGAAACTGCTGTAGTTCTGATTCTTTCAAGGTTTTTTCTTAAGTTTCGAACAATTTGATTCCATGTTCCTGAGTGAGGTTTGGATGGGATTCTGGTTTCTCTGAGCATCCTGGATTTCTGGTTTGATGTCTGCCATTAGCGTTAGAAGTTTTCTTCATTATTACCTCAGGTGTTTTTCCACCCCTTTCTCTCTCCCTTTGTAACTCGGTGGCAAAGCGTGGGGGAGGGACAGTGTGCTGTGTCTGTCCTTAAACCTCA
>CM027409.1:83243363-83293548 GCA_015711505.1 Sylvilagus bachmani
TCTGTGGGGAGTGGGCCTCCTCACGGGGCGTGCTCTGTGTGTCTGTGGGGAGTGGGCCTCCTCACGGGGCGTGCTCTGTGTGTGTCTGTGGGGAGTGGGCCTCCTCAGGGAGCGTGCTCTGAGTTTGATTCACAGTGATGTCTGCTTGATGCCTTCACTTTGGGCAACAGAGATCTTTGCCTGACTCTCACCGAGAGAACTCGGTGTTCACTGCACTGAGGAAGTGCAAGGATCCTCCCTGGACTGGCGTCCCCAGGCCTGTCTCGTGAGGAGGAGAGCTCCCCGCTCAGACTCCAGGATTTCACCCAGGTTCCCAGGCGCTTCTGCCCGCGGGTGACTCCAGCAGTTGTTACTGCAGCAAGAAGATTCCGTCAGCGGCTCCGGGACTGCAGGACGCCGCAGTCCAGCTGGGGCCTGTCGCGGGAACCCCAGTCTGGTCACTGCTGTCTTCCTGTGCGTCAGAACAGACGCCGTCCAGTTTCTCTTTTTGGAGGATTTTTCATGGAAATGGGATTTTTGTTTGCTAAGGCTTTTTTTTTCCTGTCAGTGGTATAAACAGATCGTCCCGCTGCTTGAGTTCTGCGGTGTTTCCCATGAGAAGGAAGCCGCGAATCGTGGGATTTTTTTTCTCCTGCTTGAGTTGTTTCCTAGCGGTGGTTTCAGGATCTTCTCTGCTCCGTCCTGAACGCTTCGGCTCAGCGTCTGCTGTGAAGCTGGCCGAGTGGCTTGTGCTGCCATGATTGCTTCCCGTCGTCTTCCTGTCCCTCTCTCTCCTCGTTCTGGGATTCCATTACACATATTTGTCACTCAGATCTCTGAAACGCCATTCATTGTTCTTTAATTTTTTTTCTTTTTGTTCTTCAGATTAGATCATTTCTGTGAACATCTGATGAGCTTGATTGTTTTTCTCCCTCTCCTATCTCAAGTGTGCTTTGCAACATCACAACATGCATATCTTCTTTCTAAAGTCTCTACTACTCTTTATTTGATGAGTCAGTGTCATGACCTTTTCTTTCATAGTCATAGCATAGTTTCTCTTGCTTTTAGGAACATTTTTGTAGTACTGTTTTCAAGTCTTTGCAGAAGTCAGAAATATGAACCTTTCAGACACAGTTGTGTTGAGTGTCGTTATTTCCAGTTTCTTTGCAAGTCTCAAGAACTCCTGTGAAAACTGGACACTTTATGTAGTATTGTGGCATTTCTGAGTCCTTATTCCAGCCTTGGGATCAATCCTAGGAATTGTTGTTGTTGTGTTTTAATTAGCAGCTATCTGGCTGTGCTCAGTGACCAGCACTGTACAGCTACCAATGCCAGCTAGTTTTATTTCTCCATCTTATTTGTAATCCTGGCTTCCTGGGGGTCATATCACATCAGTATGGTTCAGTGGTTAGCCAGTGACTTGTTAGATGGTTTGTTCACCTACCTTGAACCTGCAAGACTTGCACCATTTGCTGATGCAGCCATGTTTGGTCTGGAGACTGCGTCAGCTGTTGGGAGCAGCCTACACTCTTATGTCCCCTCACCCTTCTGTGTCCCTTCCACATGTAAATACCAGTTTAGGTTTAGACACCGGTGCATGGGTATCCAGGATTCCCTCCCATGACTTCTTAATGTGAGCATAGCTTTGTATGGATGCATGGCCTTCCCGATGGCCAGGATTCCGTGAGAGCTGATGAGAGCCCATTCTGGCTGTAGCATCCCTAATACCTCTGTTAGATTTCAGGTTACTCCACTGGTCTGTTGCCTGCCCTAATCGGAACCATCATAACATCAGGGCACCTGATGGTTTGTCTTCCTTGCCTCTGAGATGGTTACTGAGGACCCCCTTGGACAGGGTACCAATGTTCAAAACCAAGTCAATGGAAACAGATTTCTTGACTTACAAAGCTGGCATCAGTGTTGAAAAACCTCTGTATCATTAGACTGGGGTGAGATGGGAGCTTCCCTGGACAAAAACAGAGATCCACTGTTCTCATGCAAGGCTAGAGAGGTTTTTTATTTATCTGAGAGGCTTACATACACACACACACACACACACACACACACTGTTTGGGGGGGTAGAAGGAGGGAGGAAGGGAAAGTGAGAGAGAGAGGGAGAGGGATCTCCCATCTGCTGGTTCACTGTCCAGCTCTCCAAATGCCTACAAGGACTGTGGCTGGGTGAGGGCTGAAGCTAGGAGCTTAGGACTCAATCCAGACCTCCTCCATGGGTGGCAGGAATCGGACCACTCGAGCCATCATCACTGCCTCCAGGGTGGGAGCGAGCAGGAAGCTGGAGTGGACGTGGAGTCAAGCATCACACTGCAGCACGCTGCCGGGGGAATGCGTGTGTCCTCGCTGGTGTCGTAGCTGCTAAGCCAAATGCCGTCTCTGGGCAGCTTTCCTTGAACAAACGCTGATCATTTCTTGTGTATCTTTAGTCAGCTTCCAGAGCCCTCAGATTGATTTTTTTGACAGATTTGTCCAATTTTATCATTGATTTGGGTGGGGAAGAATTTGCTGAGCTCCTCGCTCCACTATTCTGGACAACTTGACTCCATTAATAATTAAATCTGATTAAAATTAGTTCTCCCTAATTGCATTAAGTGTGCTCTAGGAAACAGGTTTTCACATGTGCCCCGCTAGTTTTCAAAGACTTTTAGAACTCATGTGTTAGCTTATTCTGATTGCGTTTGTGGCAGAGACCCAATCTTCTACTTTGCAAGTTGAGAGATTTACCAAGCGCCGTTTACAATTCTGCCCTCGCCGCCGCCTCCGTTTCGAGGGAAGTCCCATTGAGCTGCACTAGCACTGCAGAGAAGGTTTGCTGTAATCGCTCCCTGCCCAGCTTTGCAGTCCAAGTAAAGCTACTTTCAAGTCCTTTACATTCTTGAATGACGATGAACTGATTAAGAAAAGCCATGGAGAGAGCCACACTGCTGGCTTAGCGTGGATGAAGGGAGCCTGCGTGTGCAGGATCTTCTCGCAGCCAGGCTCACGTCTCCAGGTGCAGGGGGAGCAGCGTCTGTGGTTGCAAGGATGAGCTCTCCTGGGCCGGCCGTGTGTTGTGTGGAGCAGGGAGGACTCTCAAACGTGTGAATGCTAATCTTCTGTGTTTCTATTCACAGTGTTAAGTACAGATTTTAAGTTACTTAGGTACACTTTTAAATCAAGCTCTGAAGGACAGATTTATTATTTTAAAATGCATACTTTTGCTAATTCAATTGAAACATTTGAGAAAGCATATATTCACTATATAGAAAAGAAGCCATAACATACAATGTGCTTGAATGAGAAAATAATTTCCTTATGAACCTCTTTGGAATTTCAAAGCTTCAGACATCATCCGCTTTTATAGAGCTTCATAGCCGAATTGGCCATTAGGAGGAGGAGGAAGGCAGCCATAAATCTCCACAATGGGAGAGAGTATTTTCTAAGATGCAGGTCAAAACACTTAGTTGAAACAAATGCTTTAAACATTGTCTCTCTGAGTCTCTATGTTATAGTCAGGCTTTCAATATGGGAATTAATTAGGCCCTACTCATAAGGTATGCTAGATTCAAAAGTAAAAAAAAAAAAAAAATGCCAACCATTGATAACCATATACACCTAAAAAAACCGAATGTTCACATTCATTGTTGAGGTCATTCCTAGATAAAATAAAATTACAATTTCTCTCAAAATTGTGATAAGGATTATTGCTAAAGTACTTTCCTCTTGAAAATCTTACTAAGTTGGGACCGGCACTGTGGCGTAGAGGGTAAATCCACCTCCTGCGGTGCCGGCATCCCATATGGGTGCTGGTTTGCGTCCTGGCTGCTCCACTTCTGATCCAGCTCTCTGCTATGGCCTGGGAAAGCAGTAGAAGATGCCCCAAGTCCTTGGACCACTGCACCCACATGGGGGACCTGGAAGAAGCTCCTGGCTCCTGGCTTCGGTTGGGCACAGCTCTGACCATTGCGGCCATCTGGGGCGTGAACCAGTGGAGGCAAGACCTCCCTATCTCTGTCTCTCTCTCTCTCTCTCTCTCTCTCTCTGTCTCTCTCTGTCTCTCTCTCTCTCTCTCTGTCTCTCTCTATCTCTCTCTGTCTCTCTCTCTCTCCCTCTCTGTCTCTCTCTCTCTGTCTCTCTCTCTCTCTCTCTCTCTCTGTCTCT
The DNA here is from genome assembly GCA_015711505.1 of Sylvilagus bachmani. Lineage (NCBI taxonomy): Eukaryota > Metazoa > Chordata > Mammalia > Lagomorpha > Leporidae > Sylvilagus > Sylvilagus bachmani. Next base: position 83,247,498 of record CM027409.1, read on the forward strand.
CTCTGTCTCTCTCTCTCTGTCTCTCTCTCTCTCTCTGTCTCTCTCTCTCTGTCTCTCTCTCTCTCTCTCTGCCTCTCTGTAATTTTGTCTTTCAAATAAATAAATAAATCTTTTAAAAAATCACACCAAATTCTTTTATCAAAACTACTTTTTCTCTTTATTTTTAAAAGTCATTTTATGGAGGTAATTTGGACATACCAAATGTTGACCATATTTAATATGTACCATGTCATAATGTAAGAAGGAAGTATAAACCTGTGAATTGCTGGAATCACAGGATGTGACCTAAACCATCAACACTGGCCTTTAGCCAACATTTCCATTGCTTTCTTCTTTTTGGATATTTTTATTTCTTGATAAAGCAGAGGTATGTGTTGTTTGGCTTTGTAATGTGAACTGAACTTTAAATCTCATGATTGACTAAGGGGAAAACCATAATTAAATGAGAAATTCACAGTGGTCCCAAGTCCTTGGAGACAGCTGTAACCAAATATCGTTAATGGAGTAGCTTACAGACAGCAGGGACGTACCACTCACCGGGAAAGGGCAATGGAGCTTTCTGGAGTCCTCACTGACCAGGGCACTGACCCACCCTGAGGGCTCCCAGCTCTCCACCTGACCACCTCCTGCAGGCCCCGAGCCGGAACACTGTGGCCTGGGGATCAGCGTTCCAGTGTGTGAGAAGACACACGTGTCAGCTGCGGCAGCCTCCACCTGAACTCCTCTGTTGAATGTGCTACTTCTGAGGAATGTTTCTCTCTCGTGTATGTCGATTTCGGTAAACAAACCTCAAGTCACAACTCAGCATCGTCATCCGTGCCATGAATGGGATGTGTGTGAGAGCATTCATTATTCAAGGTTTGTTCAACGCCTGTGGTTTAATACTGTTCCATGCATACAGCTCTGTACTCGATGGTGGGCTGGAGAAACGAGTGAAATACGCACTGCACACAGGTGCATCAAGGCGTGGCAGACAAGAAGCAAGCTAGGTTTTACCTGACCGTCAATGAAACTGTTGCCCTGGCGCCCTGATAAAGCCAGCCCAGGATGCCGGCTGGACCAGGGGAAGCGTGGCTGCTCCAGTGTCACAGCTCTCCTAGCCCCTGGGGGTGCATGAAGGCAGTTAGAACGAGGAAGGCATCCGGGGGGACTTGTCTGCACAAGCACAGAAAATGGCACCACGCTTCTGGAGAGGGCCAGTGTCTCCCCTTGGCTGGCGAGAGCGTGGGGAGGCGTGGCTAGGAAGGTGAGTAGGGGCAGGGGCCGTGGCGGTGCTATCGAGTCTGGCGCTGCCCTGAAGGTGCCGCCGGGTGCTTCCGGAGGAGACATCGGCAGGAGAAGGATGTGGCAGCTCTGCCCTGGAACGGCCTTGGCACAAGATGGTCACAGACGCAGGGAGACTGGCAGGAAGCGAAGTAGAAAGGGCTCTGACTAGCCCAGGCCGCGCGCGGGAGGAGGCGTGTGCAAGGCTTCTGAATGAGAGCTTCCAAGCCGTGGATCCTTTAGGGAGCTGAGAAAGCACAGTGGTCAGGCACGGTGTTGCGTTTCTGGTCTGTAAATCATTGTCATTGCCGAGTTGAGAACCTGGCGGCAGGGATGCCAGGAGGTCTCTGAGTGCCTGGGGTGGGGCCGAGGGCGGCAGGAGTCAGCCGGCGCTGTGCTCAGCCAGGGAAACACTGTGTTCGGGGGATTTCTGATATGGATTCTAAGGAAGATCAGAGCGCATGGTGGTATTAAAGTGAATGATGAATGTGTCATTCGACCAAGAATGCAGGTCATAGCTAAGCCCGTGGAAGTACTGGCAGGATAGACGCGTACTTGTACCAGAACCTCAGAACAAAGTGAGGTTTGTGGTAGGTGGTCTCTGAAACCGCTTCCAATAGCCCCGACTTCACAGTGCTCCTGACTGGGAAAGGTATGGCACGTCTCCGGTGGAGTAAAGCAGACACTGCGCCGCTCTGTTGGCCTCTTGGCATGCATACTTCGCTGAGCCAAGCCACCATGTCGCAGGAGACGGGTGGTAGAAAACCTAGTCTTCCGCGAGCCCTGCAGCCACCAGGGTGGGAATTCCAGGCACACTCCAGGTCTCTCCCCAGCTGAGCCCTCTCGGCTTCTGAGCTCTCCTGATGGCCCGCGTGGGGCTCCCTGAGACAGGACCGGCGCAGGTTCCACCTGGATTCCTGACAGAGTGTGTGAGATCTCTGATGGCCGCAGGCCAGGACCCGAAGTCTTTGTGCAATTTGTGACGCAGCAGTAGATAGATGAAATGGCCAGTGACAGATCAGAAAAACAAGATTTTTAGAACAATGAGCAAAACAGGGAGCGTGGTCTCAGCAAGACGACGGGGGACAGAGTTCGAGGAGCGAGGAGTCCAGTGGACGTGGTGAAAGCTTCCTCGGTAACCTAACGCCAGGGAGCATCCTGCCGCACGCCTTGCAGTTTGAAGTTTGTGATCTGAGAGGAGAGCCACAGGCGTGGGTGAAATCGGAACCAGAAGTGGCCAAGGCCCGGAGACAGGACAGAGACAGGCCGAGCGGCGAGGCGGAGGACACCTGAGCCGATGGACGGGATCACTGCCGTGTGCCAAGTGCAGAAGGACCCGCGCGCATCGCGGGTTCCAGGAATGCTTCTCCGCAGAGTATGAGTTTGAGAACATGAATTCAAACAGCTGAGGTCACCGGGGCAGGCCCACCGCCTCCAGGGAAGGGGAAGTCACACAGATGGCTCTGCCGGCGCGAACCAAGGAGAGCCACCAACCCGTGACGGCGGGGGTCCTTGGATCCTGGCCCAAGGGCGACCCCTCTTCTCTGTCACGTTTGTTGCCCAAGGCCCCAAACCCTAGCAGCCCAATACCGTGTGGGGCTGAGTGAGCACCCAAAAAGGTCGGAGTGTGGCCCCAAAACTCCACTTGGGCCCAGGGCGGGATGCTCCGTGTGATTAGTGTGTCCTTTCAGCCTGGGTTCTTTCCCCACGACTTTAGACACGCTGGCTTAGCGTGTGTGTGCTGTCTGCCCTCGGTGTTACATGTCCAACCACAATTACTGGAAAACAAGTTTGTTTTCTTATGAAATGGATACAATTTAAAAATTCTTGCTAGCTTTATACACTGGAATTTAAATATGCACATGCTTTAACTCTCTGCTTGTGATGAAACCGGCTTGGCAGTTTCTAGTATTTTCCCTAGTAAAGGCTGTAGCATGTGGAAAAGAGTACTTCAGGAAACGATACCTGACTAATTTGTTCTGATCTGCATGCAGCATTTTAAGCACTGCCCCATATTTATTCCTGTAGTTACCAGCCCCTCTTCACAATTTTATATGAATAGCACGAGGGATCATGGATCTGAGTGACTCACAGAGCCCGTGCCTCTTTGACATCGAGTTGATTTTTCTAAACCCACAGCGTGATATTCTAGCACTTAATTTCGAAATGCAGCTTAAATCACAGGAGCCATAATATGTCAAATGATCCCGCACTCGCAGGGGGAAAACAGTAAGTAATGAAAAAGCTATGATTGCTTTTCTGTCCCTCCAAATGACAGTTATCACCTCCATGGCCTGCTCCGGGCAGACCGGTCTGAACCTGACACACTAAGGGATAACGTCATCTAACAGGGTAGTTACAAAAATCAATACAAAACCCATTTCAGAGATACTCTGTGTAAGAATCCTGGTGTAATGTTCATTTATTGAATAGGCCTGGGGAAAAAAACACAACAACTTTTCTGATATATATGCCTTACCTCCCAAGCAAAGGAACTCTGTAGGTAAGCAATAATTGTATTTTTCAATCTATTACTTAGACTTGCCATGGCTCAGACTGGAATCTAATATATGGGTGACAGCTATAGCTCAATTATGGAACCTCGGCAGAGTCCTGGTGTATTCAAAGAGTGAGCGAACAGAACAGGATGGCTGCCTGTGCTCCCCTGGTCGTGTGTGTGTGTGTGTATGGATGTGCACATCTCTGGATGGACTCTTCTCTGTAAGCGCATCTTACTTCCTCTTTAATGAAAGAATTTGAATACTTAAAGAATTGGATTTAAATATCACGTAATTTCCTTGAATTCCTCAGTGCTAACTTCTTGTCCCACGTTAGGTCCATAGTAGGGTCCAACACGTTCCTTCTGAATAAACAGATGCACGATGGAGGCTGTGGCTGGCTGGGGGCATCCTTGTAAACCTTGGAGGCTGAGAGCACCGGGCTCTCCCACACACCTGTCTTCATGCCCGCACGTGAGAAGGAAAGGGAGCCGGGCAAATCTTGGGCTCAGCCAGCGGGGCAGATACTGCGAGGAAAAGCACAAGAAAGCCACGTGGTGAGAATGCCCTGTACAACAATATTCTGACAGCTGGTAAAAGGTTTTAGCTAGAATCAGTGCTGCTCTTAGGGAATGCTAATGAGCCCTGTTACATCGGCCGCCGCACCGGAAGTCCAATCATCTTAACCTTCACACTGATGACCATCACGCAGTTCCATTACCTGGCTGTTCTGATTCTAAACGAAGAGCCATTGTGACATTCTTCCAATCACGAATGCTCACAAGAGCATCGTACGGTCAGAGTGATGCATCTTCAGATTTCTTTATGCTAATTTCATAGAGCTAATATTCATGGGCAATGCTTCTTATTAAACCAAATAATGAATTGGATTTTAATTGTTCTGTACTCCTTTGTAATTTTCCAAACAAGCATTTATGAAATGACCTAGAAAATAGTCCTATGACAGCTCACCCTTATCTGTTCAACAGGTTCTGAAATTGGGAAGGTATTTTGGTTGTCATCCAAACATTTATATACTTCCTTGGACCAAGGGTCGCATCTAAATGTCTCATGCTACCCGAATCCATCGTTATAGGGGTATTGGTAATGAAATCTGCACACTGCAGTGTACATCTACAAATATCCGTGACTGTACCCAAAACCCTGAGGTGTGAGCACAGCCCACTCTTGTTAGAAGCCAGTCTCCTGGCACCTAGCTTAGAGTATTGTGAACATTATTTTCCGCTTCACAGGGCCCTCCTTTCCTGGAGATTGCTGTTTAATGCCATTATCCTTTTGGTATCTGTGCTTGAGAGACAAAGCAAATAGATTCCGGAGCCGAATTACCACAGTTCCAGTCATGACATCAACACAGCATCGCGTGATCCGGGCAAACGACTCAGCCTTGTGTGCCTCGGTTTTCTCTCTTGTAAGATGGGAGTGCAGTGGGACTTAGCACACGCAGCTGGCCCGAGTCTTGGCTGCGTTGCCACACAGCACTTGGAGATCCATCTCTCCAGCAGCGTGACATGCTGCGACTTCAGGGGAAGTTAGCTATTGTTTCCTTTCTGAAAAATTCCCTTTCCTGCACGTTGACACGTGAATTTATCTCTTGGTGTACTCATAGTGAGTGACGGATGGGTTGGGTAATAGCAGTCAGTGCCCCATGAGGGAGACCCAGTGAACCAGAAATGGAGTAGACAGCCAGGAGTCGTTGGCGAGGGTGGGCGCTGGGCCTGGCGGTTAACCTGCTGCTGGGGATGCCTGCGTCCCGGGTCAGACGGCCTGCGTTCAGCGTCTCGCTCTGCTTTCAGTTCCCACTTCCCGCTCCTGCTCATCCTGGGAGGCAACAAGGAGATGGTCACTCTTTCATTCTCTCTCTCTAATAAAATGCAGATGAGTAATTTTAAAATAAATACATGACCGTGTTGGCTAAGCTCACAGGTTGCGTCCGCTCTAGTTCATAACTGAGTTACCCAAAACCTCTGTCACTTCCTCTCAGTGTCCAAAAGGAGGGTAATGAACCCCGGATGTCTGAATGGTGGGCGCTCTGCCTGCAGATACGGCTCTGCCTGCAGATACGGCTCTGCCCTCACACCAGTGCCTTGGCAGTTGCTCCCATAGTAAATGGAGAAAGTTGATTTTTTAAAAAAATAGATTTGATCAGGCAAATTAGAGGAAAATGGGAAACTCAGGATCAATGAGGAGTAGAAATGACCTAACCTTTTTATGTCTAGAATCTTCTAATTGCTTTTGGATTTTATCTTTCAAGTAACCTGAAGTATTTTATGGAGTCACTTTTTTTTTTTCTTTTTACAATTCAAGATGAAGTTTGGAGATAAAGTCTTCCAAAGCAACCCAAGTTGCACTGAGGAGTTTGACATATCACACGGGGTGACTGATCAAACTGAATGACCGTTTTATGAAACACCACAGAGTGGTCCATACTAGAGGTGATGACCAATGCACGGAAATGCAGGGAACGTACTTACGTATCCGGATGCCATTGCCTGCAGGGCTTGTGCCTAATTGCAAAAAACCACGTTGTATTCTATTTAACTACAATTCAGATAAATGACTACTGGCCACTTAGTTTTTAATTGAGAGGCAGAGACAGAGTGGCGGAGAGAACTCTCCTCTGCTGGTTGGCTTCCCGAATGTCTGCTGTGATCATCCAGGTTTCTCATGTAAGTGGCAGGGGCTCAAAGGAGGCTGGACTGAGAATCAGACCTGGGACTCAAACCCTGGCAATCTGAGATGGGATGCGGTGTCTTAACCATCATCTTAACGGCTAGGCCACATGGCCTCCAATCACCGTGCTTTAGTTGGGGAAGCTATCTAAGTTACTAGACAGCAACGACCTAAAATAAGCCCATTCTAAGGCGATGTACTGACATCAAAGAGTTTATACAATGGAGTTAATTTTCATCTTAACAAAATAGCCAGTGTTCATGTTCAACTTAATGCTCATGAGCATTAACAGCATTGATGATACATTGTATTCAAGATAGTGAAGTGTGGACTTGAGAGTTCTCTTTCAGATGAATACGTATTCCAAATGATATTTGGCTGTCATAAATACGCATGTGTATATACTGCTTGTGATGGTTTTGTTCCCCAAATGAATTGCTTTTAAAACCACCATGAATGTGTCTTTTTTTAAAGATTATTTTTATTTATTTACTTGAGGGCAGAGTTTCAGAGAGGTAGAGGCAGAGGCATGGAGAGAAAGAGAGGTCTTCCACCCACTGGTTCACTCTCTAAATGGCTCTAATGGCCAGAGCTGCGCCAATTCAAAGCCAGGAGCAAGGAGCTTCTTCTGGGTGTCCCACGCGGGTGCAGGGGCCCAAGGACTCAGGCCATCCCCTGTTGCTTTTCCAGGCCACAGCAGAGAGCTGGATCAGAAGTGAGCAGCCGGGACTCAAACCAGCACTCATGTAACTGTGGCACCATAGGTGGAGGCTTTACCGGCTACACCACAGCTCCGGCCCCATGAATGTGTCTTCTGAAAGAGGGTTCAAGGAATTAAGCGTTAGTGGGATGGCGGCACCCACATCTCCAGATGTGTTCCTTCAGGACGTCCGGTTACAGGCATGTGGTGGTGCCACACTTGCTTCTGCAAGAACACAATGGGAAAAAATGGTCATCCTCTGTATCTGGCTTGTGCTGTCATTCGCCTAACAACTCAGACATGACCTGCTTCAGCTTGAAAGTACCTAGAGACACGAATACCCATGTTATAAACACAATAAAGGATGTTTGTGGAGTACCCACTAATGCAACATGGTATTTAAAATGGCCTAATCCTACAGTACTTTCAGGAATGGAGCAGATGCTCTTGGCCGCCTCCCCAGTGGCCATGTAGCCCCTTGAGCGTTGAGGTATCTGCTGCCAGCCGCCCTGTGAAGCCAGGCTCCCTTCCCGCTCTTGGAGTGCATCTCGCCTTTCTGGGGTGCATTACGATCGCCACAGTCCGTGAGGTTGCTGTCTTGGAAACAGGGCAGTTCAGGGCTGTAGAAGGCTCCTTCATCCAGACATGCTCGGGCACTCCTTGCATTCGCAGAGAATTCGCCTTCAGAGGAGACAGCATCAGCTCCCACGTGGCCTGAGGAGTGCGCCAGCTCTGGCAAGTCCCCGGGGCACTGCTGAGCTCTTTACCTGCGTGACTCCTTTGCTATGTGCGGCGGTGATGTCAGGGAGCGCTAGGAAATTGGGGAAATAGATTCTCTCCCTACGTCGATGCCTGCAGAGAATCATGGAGAAAAGGACACAGGCACAGATGCTGCCTGGTGTGCGGCACAAAGCCTGTCCTTCCAGCACTTTCCTAGTGTCCGTGTGGCTGCCGTGGCCCATGGAGGGAGGCTGCTCCTGCTTCCTCTGGGGTCTACTGCAGCTCTTATCACTGGACTTTGGAGAGACGAGTGAGTGCACAGCTCACGAGGGAAAGATCTTCACCTCCGATGATGCAGAGACAGGAAGAACACTGCTGGGAGCTATCACCACGCTCTGCATATGGTGCTGTACGGAGATCAAATGCCAGTCGACATCCTTCCTGTCGGCCTCACCCTGGTTAAATTCATCCCGAGAAACTCCCAGTGGAGGAAGAGCAGACTCACCCCTTCCCCGTCTCGGTAACCGGCACCGCCACCCGGTCGGCTGCTCAGGTCAACAGCCTCGGCACCCCCTTAATCCTCCTCTCTGCTTCTCTCCTCTCCCACTGTGCGTCCACTGTCTGTTCCGTTGGCCTCCCTAGCACAATGTTGCTGAGTATTTCTCTGAATGTCAATGAGTTGGCTAGTACCCGGGGAACTGAAATGACAGGTCACAGACCAAGATCAGGCCCTTCTTTAGAGCAAGGGGAGGGTCTGTGACGTGGAGGCTTAAAGGCCACGGGCAAGGGGTCCGGCTGGAGCAGAGCAATAGTATGCACATGGATGATTTGAAACCCAGAAACCCAGCACCCCACGTAGTATCCGTTCACTCCCCCCGCACCTTCATAACGTTCTCATCATTCGTGATGCTTTGTCGGTAGTGCTGGGGCAGTATCTCGGGGATGCCGAGAGACAGCAGGACTGCCAAAGTCCTTCTCCCGGGTGCCATGGAGAGCAGCAGTGGGCCTTCCAGGACATTGTAGCACAACCACACATGTTGGGCAGCAAAGGCTGCGTGCAGGACTCGGGTGGGCATGTGTGACCACACAGGTGCACACACACGAGTGGCAGGGAGTGCACACTCTGTGCAGAGCCCAGACAGCCGCTGCCAGCACAGACGTGCCCGAAGAGCAGGCCAGCGCACGTGCCGGCCAGGGAAGCCAGGCGACTCCATGCTACCTGTGTGCACGTGGGATCAATGGACGTTCATATTTGGCGGCAGGCAGCAAAGTGCACCATTTGATCAGAGACCAGGGAGTAAGTTTGTTTTTGGGGTGAAAATATGGCCATTTCTTTGTGCAGTCGTTTGTTTTATTTTCGAGAGGCAGAAAGAGAGAGTTCCCATCTTCTGGTTCATTCCCAAGCAACCTCCAAGGCTGTGCTGGGTGCTGGAGCCAGGAGTCCAGGAAGCTCTCCCGCATGGGCTGCAGGGACTCCACTGAGCCACCGCCTGCTGCCTAGCAGGGTGCGCGTTAGCGGGAAGCCGGAGTCGGGAGTCGGAGACAGGGCCCGAACGCAGGCGTTTTGATGTGGGATACTTGTGTCTTAACCAGAAGCCAGACGTCTGCTCTGTTCTGGAGCCTTAGAATCGTGAGTCAGCACCTCCCTGCCACACAGGTCAAAGAGGAGAAAACTGGGACGAGAAAAATTCTAGCAGGCTTGTCCCGGGTGCCGCTGGGCGTGTCATCAGTGACGGTTCTGGGCATTCTTGCGCCTCTCTGTAATTCTATGTGTTGGATCTCATGCTTCTAATCCCAGGTAGTATTTACAGATACGTAGACGGGTGGTGGACTCTGGCCTAGGTGCCCATTGTCTTGATTGGCCTGAATGAAGCTAGCAGTGCCCAGGAGAGGACACCTGCACCCGTGTGGAGTGCGCAGGGAGGCTAGGGCATGCCTGAGGGCCGCGTCGCCCTGCACCCGTGTGGAGTGCGCAGGGAGGCTAGGGCGTGCCTCGGGGCCGCTTCGCCACTCTGCATACACTCCACCACGTGCACGAGTGTCTCGCAGCGCAGGTCCGGGGCGCTTCAATAATCACTCTGAAAGCCTTTGGATCCCCTGTGTTATTTATTTCCCTCAGCGTCCGTCCCAGATTGTCACTTAGTATTATTTCATTGTGACTTATGGCAAGTCAAAGTAACGAAATGAAAAGTCTCCAGAACACGATTTGTTAGAGGCTTTATTTATTTGTGAGGTTTTAATCAATGACTCTATTTGTTACTCTGAAGGGGGGACTCTGTAGTCTCTAAAACCATGGATTACAGAGGGAAAAAGAATCTTTACTCCCGCGGGCTTACTGTTTCTTTTATCTACTTCCTGCAATTATTTCAAGTGGCTGATTTCCATTTGCAAATAAATGCCCTTATTGGAATGCACAAATACATTATTATGTCTTTTTTTTTTTTTTTTTTTTTTTTTTTTTTAAAGCTTTTATTTAAAGAATATAAATTTCCAAATTACAGTTTATAGATTACAATGGCTTCCCCCCCATAACTTCCTATTATGTCTTTTTTTTAACTTAGGCAGATGCATGTGTGGACACCCCAGTGTTCACTGGTCCCTATGTCAGAGGCATGGGATGAACAGAGACCTCTGAGTCCATCATTAGGACTGGGATAACAGGATCTGACCCAGACCTGAACCTGTAAAATACCTGTCCATATGCTAAGAGTTGCTCGGAGGGACCCACATGAAAATTAACTCATTGTTTTTCCTAAGTAGGAAGAGATGTATGCAAAGAAATAAGAAGAAAGATAGATGATAAAAGTGTAACTCACTTTGCTTCTCAGTGTGATAGTAATGTACTGGAAACACACAGACAGGAGAGAGCCAAGACAGGGCCAGAAGAGCCATTTGTTAGCATGCATTTTGTTAAGACAACACGCTCTCCATATTCTTCCCCCAATGCCCACTGGGAGTCTTCAGTCCACAGAATGATCCTAATTGAATTTCCCCGGCCTAAATGGAGTCTGCCCTGATGTGAACTTGCTTTGAAAAGAATGACAGGATGGACCGTCTCAGAGCTCAGCTCCGAGACCCCGGGCCCTCCTTCTATTACCTCCATTATCTAAACAAATAACCTTGGACAAATCAATTTACATTAATCCAACCTTGTGGTCCACAACTCCCCAGCTCCTTCAGAATGTCTCAATCAAGATTCAAATGAATTTGCCTCAACATTTAACTATGAAAGAACTTAATCTCCTATTTAAAACTCAAGTCCATTGAACATTCTCTTCAAATAAAAAAAAATTCAATAAAAAGAGGACTATAACTGGGAAAATAGGGCTCATATGTAATTATAGCTTTTTTATGTTCTAAAAATAGAATTCGGAATGTCATACGCACACACCAAAGGAGAACGGTTATGGGCTAAATTTACCACGTTCTTCCTCCTGAAAGGAGCCCTTTGGGTTACAGATTCCCATGCATTTCCCATTGCAGGAGGCTCACAAGGCTCAGCATTCGAGCAGGTTAGCCGACGCCGGCACTGTGGCAGACTCCATTATTCAGACGCAGTCCCTCTTCTAGTTCTCCCTAGCCTCCATTTCTGCTGAGCCTTGCCGTCTCCTTGGTGTCTGACCTCATGGTGCATAGGCCCCACTTGGTTTGGTGCCCAGCCTTGTCGCTTGCTTGGGTCAATGGGATATTAGCGGAGTCAGTGCAAGCCCGTGCCACTGTTGCCAGAGAAGCGCCCCAGGCATGTTTACCACCCCTCCAGCCTATGCTTGCAGTAAACATGTACAGCAGACGTGGGCAGCCGCTCAGAGAAATGTCAGGCCCAGCTGATCGGCAGAAGGTTCAGCCAGCAGAGCCCAGCCGGTGTCAGCCAATCTCCAAAGTCACTCAGACACATGAGAAAAAAAATAACAATAGTGATGGAAGCCCATTAGTGGGGGGGGGGGTTATGTGGAAATGGCTAAATTTCGAGGGGGGTTTTATGCGCTAATGACCAACCTCCTGGTTCAAAGCTCCTAGGTCTCCATCTCTCTGCATTTCATGCCCTTGTTGGTTTATTACCAAACTCATCAAGTCTGGTGACTCATAGGAGGGCTTTCTAAATTAACAATTGTGATGAACAAGTCTGAAACAAACCACACAGCTCCCAGAAAGAATACCAAGATGAGGGGAAAGATCTGAGCTCACTCAGGATCCTGAGCCTGGAATTAATTACTGTTGTGTTCTGTGTTGACTATGAACACAGCTCAGACAAGTGCAGATAGCCTTGCCCAGGAGACTGCGTTAGGTTTGGAAGTTTCAGCCTTGTGGTTCTAAGTGAGGGAGGCTACCTGCAGGTGGGCAGTCACGTGGGCAGTCACGTGGGCGGTCACGTGGGTGGGCGGTCACGTGGGCGGTCACGCCATGTTGCACTTCCTTCTCTGGTGAGCAGCTTATCTTGCCGTCATGCCAGTGTCACACTACACATCCACGTGGCCACTCCCGAAGCAGCGAATACACAGAGGTAAACAAACCCCGGCTTTGTTTCCAGTGCGTTTTAAGTCTTCTAAAAAGATCTGGACAGAGCATCAGGCGACTGGATTTGAAAGAGAACTTTGTACCACAAGACTGTTGTGATACGGGACCGGGACCCGGGACCCGGGGCTTTAGCACCTGTTAGGCGTGTGCTGAGTGTTTTACACGCCCTTCCTCATTTAACTGTTGACAGAACTGCGCAAGCCAGGCAACGCCGGATTCCGCTTTCAGCTGAAGAAGCGAACGTTCGTTCAGATTCCAGAACCTGCCCACTCCTCAGCTGGCAGGTGTCAGATGCGGACGTAGCCCACGATCTGTCACACCCTTCAGTGCCTGCCTGCTGTAAGCTCTGTGTTATTCAACCGCTGATCATCTCCCTGGGAAGGCTGGAACTGAGGGGCGCCATGGCCCCATCTACCAGGTGAGCTCAGCTGTGCCTCCCAGCAAGGGCTGCGCGGGGCTGAGCTCGCCTGCTCAGCCTCCCACTTGACAGAAGTGGATGGACAGAGGAGGAGATTCCTTCTGTTAGCGTGTTAGAAAGATTTAGCTGAAAGAGAAAGAAAGCGATGGAACTGGACTGGGAAAGAAAGAGACGCTGATCCAGGAGGCTTTGAAAGTCGTTTTGAGGTTTGTGGCTCATGCTTGCCTGCGGCCAGCGCTGACAGCCCTGCTCCGCCCCTGTGCCGCACACAGGGCCTCTCTGCCCTGCCCAAGTGGTAGCGCCCAGATTTACTATTTTATATTTTCTTCAGGTACTTGAAGCTTGTGTGCATCCATGGCACTGCCTATTAATAAACGGTCCTTTTCAATAGAAACCTTGTTTAGTAATATTTTGAGTAGCACCAGGAATTTGCCAGGTATGTGGCACCCTTTCTCTATGCTCATAACAGGTGGTGTATAAATCCTGTTATTTTTGTATTTTACCATCTGATTCACATGAACTACAGCAGCGTGTGGCTCCCAGCGACACAGTTGCCCTGGAAACGTCCTGAGAGTCTGTCTGGACATCCTGCCACTTCTACCACATGACGACTCCTGAGATCGAAGCTGGGAGAAGAGAGGCAGAGCCTGCGTCTCGATTCTGTGGTTTACGGGCAGGAAGAGCCCCTTTTGCTACCAGCTGTGTCCCACCCCTCATAGCCACTCTGATGGCCTTTTCTCTATAGTGAAAACCCCAAACCTGTTTGCATGTGGGATTGCCTGCTGCCTGGAATGACCCCAAGGTCAAGGTTCCACCAATGGGTGTGGCCAGGAAGGCAGGAGGTGGGCCCACCTCTGTCCAGGGTGGCCTACTGTCCTCTGAATGACCTTAGGAGGTGGGACTGGCTCAACATGGACCAAAGCGGTCAGCCAACAGTGTGACTGGAGGTACCTTCACCCACCCAGGAGGGAAGCTGGTCAGTGCCTGCCACTCTCATTGGTCAGGCAGGACTTCGGACCACCCGTACAAGGATGAATATGTAAAACAACGTTTCTGAGTTGTGTGATCAAGAGAGAAACAACAGGTCAACAGAGATGTGACCTTCGGCTGTGTCTGACTCACAAGCGGCCAAAGACTCAGGGTCAGACTGAAGCCATGTGCAATGTAAGCTGCAAGCCAGGGAGAGGGCTGCCTCCATGCAACACGGTGCGTTTCTGGGCATGGACGGACAGCCAGGGCAGATGCCCGGGCACCTCGAGGCGTTTCTGGGCATGGACGGACAGCCAGGGCAGATGCCCGGGCGCCTCGAGGCGTCTCCAGCAGGGCACGCTGATGACATTTTGGACAATACATTCACCAAACAATTTGCATCCGTTTTTGCCTGTTTCTGCTTTCAGATGGTTTTGGTCAGTACTGACAATCCCATAGCCAAAGCTAGACTTGCCACCTCTATTTCAAACAAAATGCAGTGATATCAGTAACCAGAGGACTAACTTATTTATAAGGCACAATCAGAAGACAAACTGCACATCTTAACGGGAAAGTGCTCTGACTTAGGATGGATGCACCTGAACTTGGCGCTCCTGCACAGTAACGCATAGGTTGAGTCCCAGCATGGACAGTTGCCTTTCTTCCAGGCATCGCACAGCACTTCAGGGAGTTCAAGTTCCCTTTATGCTCCTCCTAAACCTTCCAAGAAGGCAAATCAGATTGCTTCCAAGGAGCGCCAAGAATTTCCCGCGCGCCTCATCCTCTGCACATCTCTGTCAAAGTCAAAGCCTCGCTGCCCTTGACAGTCGGGATCCGAGGAGGGGAGACGCCGAGAATCCACATGCTGCCCACTGCGCAGGAGGCCAGAATTCCAGGAGACAGTTCCGATTACAAGTTCAGGCCAAGAGACTGTCATCAGGATCATCCCAATTTAAATGAATTTGTCAGATACCAAGGAGCTGTGCTCGATATTTGATAGTATTTTAACAGCGCGAATGTGAAGAACAGATTCTGCTTTAGCCTCCAAGGAAGCGAGACATGTTCTTTCGTTTCATGGCTCCGTCACCAGTGCCGGTTTCAGATTCATTGTACTTTTCATTTATAATAGAGCTATAAAACAATCCACTATGTATAATAGAAAGTGTTCCTTAACTATGGGTAATTAAAATATGGAAATAAGAAAAGGGGTGTTTTTTTTAGTTCAAGAAAAAAAATCCTAATTTTCCCCCTTTTTTCCCTCTGGTTGTTGAATTATAAGAATAAACATTTTGTAGGAGACCTATCTGACATATAATATTTTAGACTTATTTTCAATTTTCTTAACAATTTATTTATTTATTTTAAAGGCAGAGTTACATAGAGGCAGAGAGGTAGAGACAGAGAGAGGTCTTCCATCTGCTGGTTCACTCCCCAGATGGCCACAAACAGCTGGAGCTGAGCCGATCCGAAGCCAGGAGCCAGAAGCTTCTTACAGGTCTCCCAAGCGGGTGCAGGAGCCCAAAGACTTGGGTCATCTTCTACTGCTTTCCCAGGCCATAGCAGAGAGCTGGATCGGAAGTGGAGCAGCTGGGACTTTAACCAGCGCCCATGTGGGATGCCGGCACTGCAGGCAGCGGCTTTGCCCCTACGTCACAGTGCCAGCCCCTGTTTTCAAAGGGGCTGGAGTTAAACAGTGAGAGAGAGAGAGAGACAGAGAGAAAGGTCTTCCTTTGCTGTTGGTTCACCCTCCATTGGCTGCCGCAGCCGGCGCACTGCGGCCAGTGCACCATGCTGATCCGAAGGCAGGTGCCAGGTGCTTCTCCTGGTCTCCCATGGGGTGCAGGGCCCAAGCACTTGGGCCATCCTCCACTGCACTCCCGGGCCACAGCAGAGAGCTGGCCTGGAAGAGGGGCAACCGGGACAGAATCTGGTGCCCGGACTGGGACTAGAACCCGGTGTGCCGGCACCTCAAGGCGGAGGATTAGCCTATTGAGCCGCGGCGCCGGCCTGTTTTCAATTTTAAAAGTAAATTTTGTCTTTCTGTTCTGAGTTCTTCCTCTGTTACTATTTCACAGTGTTTTCCCACTTGGTCACATCTCTGGAATATAGCATTCCTCCTCTTGTCTCCTTCAAAGAATTTGCTCTACTGTGTCCTGGAGTTCCATCCTTCTCTTTGTCTCTGACCACTGGGGATGGCCAGCGGTGAGTGTCCGGTGGCCACCACAGCAAACATGAAGTTAGTATCACAGTCCTGGAGGCTGGAATCCCAAATCAGGGTGCTGACGGATGGGCTCCTTTTAGGGGACACCAAGGCAGAACCCGCCACATCCTGAGACTCCTCACGGTGCCTGCGTCCTGTGGCTTGCCTCGTAGCAGTCACACTGCACCCGCCACAGTGCATGCACCGTGGTCCTGCTGTGCCTCTCTGCCCTGTGACTTCCCTGTGTGCCTTCTCAGGGAGACGCCAGGCTGAATCAAGTAGGACCTCATCGCAATTGCATCTTAAGTAACCGAGGCTGTTTGTAAGTGAGTTCAGAGTCACAGGAGCAGGAGGGTCGGACTTGAACACATCTTTGTGTGGCGCGGCCTTCTGCTCCCACAGGAAGAATGAGAAAAAAGCCTGATCAAAAAGGAAAATGAACTGGTGATCCATAGCATCGAGGGTAACTAAGACCAAGAAGACACGGCGTTCCACGGCTGTGCTAGATGCTCTGAAGGCAGCCTCAAGAGCCGGTAGCAGGTGTCTGCCCTAGTGGGGATGAAAGAGGCGCAGGATGGAGAATGGGCAGGAGGCTGGGGGGGACCCGGGCACAAGCGTCTGTGTCTCCAGAGGCAATGCCCAGCCTCGCACACCTGCCTGGGAAGACCGGAGGAAAAGAAACCCCACATGCGATTAGAAGTCTTTCCTGTGAAGTGAGAGGCTAGCTCTTAGTCTTCAGTCTTAGTCTAGTTTTACTTGTGTGTCTGTTTTAATTATTAAGGTTCTCCCCCCAAGTATTACAAAAGGTACCAGATTACTTTTTGATTTTCTTTTAAAAATCAATATATGCATTAGGAACCGAACAAATGAAACCTGACGTCGGCCTGCACAGTGTTGGTGCCAGCCTTGGCCTGCTGGGCCCCCTGCACAGAGCTCGGCCTGGTGGAGCTCCAAGTGCTGCCTTCAGGGGCGGGGGATGCGCTTGTCTCTCTCTTCCAGAATCGGGGCCGTGGGGGCAGTGCTCAGGCTGTGGTGCACCTGGCCTCCCCGACCCCTCGGACTCCAGCAGAGTCAGGTGTGCAGGGTAGCAGCCTGCCCCCTCCCCGTGGCGGTCTCCACGCTCTGTGCCCCAGTGTAGGTGGTGGCATACTGCTTCTCATCAGATGCGCTACAAAGCCTAAAACACAGGTACGACTCACTGGCATTACAGCAGTTTTGCCTGTGAACAGATCTGGTTTTTCCTGTGCAGTTGTCACCCATTCCTCTCTGGTGTGATAACACGTTGTGGGCAGCGGTTTATTTGCATTTATCTCTCTTATTTCAGTGACCACAATCGCTTCACACCTGAACTATTTTCATGAACGTTTGCACGTGAAATAGCTACTACATGTATTATATTTTCCCTTTTCCACCTGCCCATATTGAGCAACTTTTATTTCCTAATTTTTTTCCCTCATTCTAATAGTATTTGAGTTTAACTCACTGGCAAGGAACTCAATAATCAGAACTCAGTAATCAAAACACAGGACAGAATGAAAATTTTAATGAAAAATGATGCTAAATGTGTTCTCGATTTTCCTGCACGGTTTTTGCTGAACACATAACCTTTCCGTGAACTTGCCTCATTAAGTTTATGGGAAAATGCAGCCACTTCATGTGCGAGATGGAGGGGAAATTTACTAGGAGTCTTCCCTGTTCTAAGGCTCCCAGCTGTCAGACCAGGAGAATCAAAGAGGAATGAGTTAAATTCCAACAATGTCGTATCTGAAAACAACTTCTAGAGCTTCACCCAGTTCCTCTGTGCTGTGGAATAAAAAGGCTGACACGGGAACCCATAGCGGTTTTGCCATTAATCTTGGAAGGGAACTGGGTGCCCGAGAGGTAACAAAGGAGTCGGGTTTTGCTGGTAAAAGGAGTCCGTTGCCATCAGTTGAATGTAAGGTTTCATCCTCTGGAATCAAACACATATCAATTTAAATAATGGAGGTTGAGATTTTATTTTAGCAGCTGTTCACAGGTATTGACAGCTGGGTCTCCTTGTCTGCAGCTCTTGGGATGAGGAGTGCTTTTGGGTTTGGGATTGGGGAATATCTGTGCGTACATAACGAGATCTCTTGGGCACAGGACCCAAGTCCAAGCCTAAGACTCACTTGTGTTTCATACACACCTTACACACGGCCTGCAGGAACTTGTATGTCGTATTTTTAATGCACCCGAATGTTGGCTGTTACATGAGGTCAGATTCTTGTACCGTGTTGGTCCTTAAGAAGTCTGGAACTTTGGGGCACCTTGGATTTTCAGGTTAGCAGTGTTCAACCAGAAGGTTCCAGAAGCTCCCTCCGGGGGTCTGAGTTCCGTTTGCACTTTGATGTCTTCTCAGGAGGTGCGTGTGAGTCACTGAGCCCAGCCTGACACAGTCTGTAGAAGGCCTGCCCTCGCCTCTCTCACTGCCTGCATCCCTTCTCCTGACCCAACACCTCCCACACGTGATCAACAGAGGCTTGTGTTCCCTCACTGCTCATGCTTGGTGCATTGCTGACCGCATTCAGGTCACACGAGGGAGAGGGAGGCTACGGATATAAAATCCAGAGCTTGGAACCCCAACCCGAATGACACACGAGGTGAGTGGGAAAGAGGGTGTCTAACCTTCCTGGCTGGAATACGTGCACTCTGCTCCTGATCTTACTACGAGATGGTGCAGCTGTTAAGTGAATTTTGAGAATCTCTACTGAGGGCTCCTTGTATTAATCAAGAAAAATATGCTCAAATTGGATAAAAATATGATTGCCGCCAAAATTGACAGGAACATCTGGCGAAGGTTTCGGTTCTCTCCTGGAGGCACATGGCTTCGATATTAGCAGGCAGATGAACTTTGCAAGAATCAAAGGGATGGAAAAAAATTAAAGACAGTTCCACGGGACCCTTTTTTCTTTAGCATTTCTGCAGTGAACACAAAATCTGGGAGGGCAGGGACCGTGTGTTGCTTATTTCCCAATCCCCAGTGCCCAGCCAGGTGGGACAGGAGGCGATGCCAGCCCCAGTTGGTCACTGATAGAAGGAACAGGTCTCTGCTTCTCAGAAGACTGCAAATGACAGGAGGGCCACCACCTCCCCCTCTTCATTCCTTCAACAGATGTTCACCGAGCGTCAGAATCCAGATGTGGGAGACAATGAAGAGCAATGAAGAAAAATGACACCAAGCAGTCCGCTCTCTCGGAACGTCCCTTCTGGAGGAGACAGCCAGCACACCTGTAAAGCCCGCGTCACGGATTAGACGGCGCTGAGATGCCCCAGGAAAGCTGGGCGGGCACGGGCCGTGGAATTCTGAAGAGGATGCCGTTTGCAAGGGGCTGCAGAGGCAGCCATGGGGAGAAGGCGCCCTTGGAGCAACTGGGCAAAGGCGGAGAGGGAGGCAGCCACCGGGGAGCCAACACAGTGATCCCAGAAAAACGTACACACACCTGCCCGTACTGGGACTCTGGTGGAACACTAAATACCTCGAGAGCTGATAGTCGAAGAGGAGTGCCGTTTATTTAATCTTACCCTCTTGAAAGAGAAAGAAGTTGATAGATACCAATATATAAATATCGTATGCATGGATTTTCACCATCACCAGTGACTCCATCAAATTAATTTCTGAAGTCGGCTCAGTATAGGTACACATGTGTGTTTGTATACAGATACACATGAGTGCCATTCTGTATGTACAATACATTATGTAAAAGAAATTGCCATGTTGAGTGATTAACAATGAGCAATGCTGTGAATCCCTATTAATGTGTCCTTTTAGAAATAAAGAAAACTGGCCGGCACCTTGGCTCGCTTGGCTAATCCTCCACCTGTGGCGCCAGCACCCCGGGTTCTAGTCCCAGTCGGGGCACCAGGTACTAGTCCCAGTTGCTCCTCTTCCAGTTCAGCTCTCTGCTGTGGCCCGGGAGGGCAGTGGAGGA
This sequence comes from Sylvilagus bachmani, assembly GCA_015711505.1. NCBI lineage: Eukaryota > Metazoa > Chordata > Mammalia > Lagomorpha > Leporidae > Sylvilagus > Sylvilagus bachmani. The sequence goes on from CM027409.1 coordinate 83,267,422, forward strand.
TGGCCCAAGTGCTTGGGTCTCTGCACCCACATGGGAGACCAGGAAGAAGTACCCGGCTCCTGGCTTTGGATCAGAGCAGCGCCAGCTGTAGCGGCCATTAGGGGAGTGAACCAACAGAGCAAAGACCTTTCTCTGTCTCTCTCTCACTGTCTATAATTCTCTCTCTGTCTCTCTCGCTCACTTTCTAACTCTGCCTGGCAAAAAAACAAAACAAAACAAAACACTAAAAATACCTGTGAATCGGCTCACCACCTGCACGCATTTCAGTCATACTTCTATTACGTGAAGTTCTGAATAATCACTTCGTGATTGGGATTTTCTTTTGCTACTCATCTTTAATGTAAGCAGCAAAAGCACTGCCCGTGAGAGTTACTGTTCTCAAGAAAAAATACCTGTTTGCATGGAGGTGGTCTTCAGAAATGACTTGCCTACTTCTGCATCCACCTTGGAGGGGCACAGTGAGCCACCATCTTGGAGAGACGTCCCGTTGCCTTCCTACCTCAAGCGGATGGAGCACTCTGAAGCACCCTCAGTGTTGCATACAAATGGATTCTCCACACTCTGCTCTTCTGTCACAAAGGTCTCTTCACGTGGCCAAGGACTCTTACCGACACAAGACCACAGTTCCGCTCCTGGTGCGTTTCTTATGGCCAAGGACTCTTACCGACACAAGACCACAGTTCTGCTCCGAGCGTGTTTCCTGCATTTTGGTTCATCGTCCTCAGTGTGCAGCAGGACTGCCCGTTGTGTCTCACACCTGCTCCTCCACACACCTCTTGCTGTGGCCGAGTGCTGTAATCCACTACTTAGCTGCACGAGGTTTTAGCCTCTATTTGGGGGATGCTTTATTCCAAAAATGACCCCACACTACTCCTAATGCCATTTAATTCAAAGTTGATGTGGGATCTGCCACTTAAGATTAAAAATTCCCGGTAGCTCATAAAAAAAAAAAAATCAGTTCCTCAGGTTAGCTCACTTCAACTTGAAAAGAAAAACGATTGCAGAGTGCAGTGCAGAGTGAAGCGTGCTGGCCCACGAGGGACGGGCGCCGAGTCTGCCAACCTTCCCTGCTGTTCGAGGACCAGGAGTCCCAGCAGCAGCTCGCTCAGGGCCTTCCCCCGAGATACCCGCCCGCGCCAAGGTGCACTCCTGGTGGCCAGTGCGTTTCTACCCAGCCGCCCCTGAGTTCACCCGAATCACAGAAAGCCCATCGGTCTCCCTCAGCTCTGGTGCCCTGGCCAGCACTTCCTGTCTCTGCCTCCCTTCCTCGTGTCCTTCATCCCTCTCGCTGACCACAACCCCCTAGTCCTCTGGAAGAGAAGCTGTCCCTCTTCCTGCCTTCATCTCACACGCACAGCCTACCACGGTGACCTCATCCTGGCTCTTGGCTTGCCCGGTCCTCTGTCGAGGATTCCCACTTGGACACAGCCACACTCTACATTCTTCCACCTCAGCATGAAGTCTACACTCAGCTCTCTAATGGCCATTTCCAAGCTCACGACCAAACCTCTTCATTACTGAGCTAATTGGCAACCTGGAGAGAGAAGATTAGGCCCTGGTCTGCCCCACTCTGGGTCACAAGGCTGCCTCGGTCAGTAGATCACCGAGTTTGCTGCAGGGTTTCCGTGGGCCCCAGGGACGTTCACCTTCACCCAGCATGGCCGTCAGCTTCAAATACTGCCCCAAACATGCAGTGTGAGCTTTCTGTAATCAGCGGCTGCCCGCACCTGCACTGCCACTGCTGTCCACCTGACTCGGAGAGAAATTCCAGAGAAGGTGGGCGTGAGACTGAGCTCTCTCCAAGCCACGGTCTTCCAATTCGGAAAACATCCATGTTCTCCCCCAGCTGGGGGATGGTCAAATAGCACTTGACTAGGGGGATAAAGAGCTGATACCTCTGCACGCCGCAAGGAAAAAGGTAAAGAGAAAAGACGCTTAATTGACATGTGCCCTTTAAAATTTCTGCCATCAGCATCAATATCATGGAGTGCACTGTCCCATGTGTATGTTTAATCCTAATGGAAATAATGCGAACTAATTTTGCCAAAGGAGCTCTTTAATTATCTCTATTGGAAAAACTTCAGCAAAAGGCGGAGTTCAAATACTAAGCTAATTTATAGTGGTTGAGAAATGCTTAATGCCGAAGAACAGTGAAATAAATTTAGATTTATTATGGGTGATCATGGCTAATCACAAGCATTGCAGTATATCCCGTGATGGCATAGCAGTACATAAGCTGCGTTGTACTTACTGGGCCATCTGGAACACTGTACTCTATTCAGATCACTTTAATCAAACCAGCCTCTGAGCTCCCATACAGCGCACGGGCCATTCTGAAGAGGCGCGCACCCCAGCACGTCTGAGAATGACTCAGCCTCCCAAGGCTGTCGGCCTCGAGATCAGTAGACTGCTCCCTCTGCGAGCGGGATTTAAGATGATCGCCTGCTGAACGCCTAACTCCGAAATGCAGGTCTGGGTTTAGCCACTAAAAGCTACTACTCCACGAACACCCCACTCACCAAGTCGCCACCTTTTTGGCTTTTGTATGCAGAAAACCAGGGGCTACTGCTCATTTTCTGGGGCGCTTCCTCCTCCTTGCAATGGTGGGCTGATGTCTGCAGGCCATGAGCAGGTGGGGGAAGGGCTGGCACTGCCTACCCTGTCTTCACACCTGAGTCTGTGAGGAGCGGAGGGTGCAAGCAAGAGGCAGGGCCAGTCTGGAGGGAGCCGAGTGGCGCTGTCCATTGAAACACTGCCCAGTCGTCCACATCCTGGATCCTGCCTGTGCCCAGCCTTCTCCATGTCGCTGCCAGCACAGTGACTCTCCGTGCTGGCACGGACGCCGTGGTGGGGAGGACATCTATGGGAACAGATGTTAAGGAGAACAGGGGAGAGGCTGAAGACAGTGGGGAACGGATGAGTGGAGACATTAGGTGCAGAGTTTGGGAAAGGCCTGACCCAAAAGATCACATCCCAGGAAGGGTTCTCCCTGGTCGGGTGAGTGATGTAACACACAAGTGTGTGCCCGCACACACACACACACGCAAACCATGCATACACATCCAGAGACGAGCGGATACACATGCACACACAGAGAGGTGCCCGTGTCTACACATGTGTGCACACACGATCGCATTGCAGCCTCAGGATGCTGTTGTGGACACGGTGAGGAGCCTCGAGGAGCAACTCTTGGTGCTCGGGCATCCGGGCGAGTGGAGAGGAAGAGAAAGTCCTGATTTCTTTGGAAACAGTGACTGTCCCCAGAGCTGCTACCATGTGGAGTCCACGACGACGACAGGCGAAGAGCGAGGCGCTCTGGCGAGGCGTGGGCGGAGCCGGAGACCAGCCGCCCCGAGCTCCCGTGGCAGATCTGTAGGTGTGGAGGACACGGTCCTGCGTGAGCGTGTTGCTCTTTGGCAACGTTTCCCCCTCCGGGTTTGCACTTGGCAGTGCCGTCCACCTGGCCCATCCAGTCGTCAGATTTTGAAAGGTTCAGAGGAAAGGAAAAGGGTGAGCTGCACAGAGACCCGCGGCAGCCCACGCCAACGCAGGCTGCGGCTTCCCGGGCCCTGCAGGCCTCGCTCACACCTCAACGAAGGGCCTCGGCTGCTGACGCTCACAATCGCGCAGCAAAGCCTGTTGTATTGCAGAGGCAACACGGGCGCAGAGATGCGTGTTCAGGAAGATGGCTACTGCTAACGTAAGTCAGAGCGATCAGAATTCTACGAAGAATTCAAGAAAACAATGAAAGCAGCCTCCGAGGAAAGTAACAGAAATTTATACCCAGGGCGGGAAGTTGGAGTGTCCCCAGCTGTCTAAAATTAATCCAAACAAGTGGCTGTGCTAATACGTTCCTGGCTTTTCCGTTCTGGTGTAGAAATGCCAGAACACATTGAGACGGACAAGCGTAGCTGTTGTCAGGAGTAAGCCGTCCTCGGATGTAGCGGCTGATACTCTTGGCATTAATTCATAGCAATTTCCAGAGAAACTGCTGGGTAAGTTATTTTGGGTAAATTAGGGAACCGGCCCACTCGCCCCAGCCGTGCCGTCCCGGCGAGCTCAGCGCTGCTTCCATGACGTCTGCTGCGCCGCCTCCTGTGCGGGGCCTGTCCTGACGTCGGGAAACACGGAAGGAGCAAGAGCCATGGCCAGAGCTGAGTTAGGGGGTCTGGCTGCGAGTTACAGAACCGGTCTTTCTTTCTTTTTTAAGATTTATTTTATTCATTTGAAAGACAGAGTTACAGAGAGAGGTAGACACACACATACACAGAGAGAGAGAGAGAGAGAGAGAGAGAGAGTCTTCCATCCACTGGTTCACTCCTCGGATGATTGCAATGGCCAGAGCTGATCAGGAGCCAGGAGCTTCTTCTGGGTTTCCCACGTGGGTGCAGGGGCCCAAACACTTGGGTCATCTTTTACTGCTTTCCCAGGCCATAGCAGAGAGCTGGATTGGAAGTGGAGCAGCCAGGACTCGAACCGGCACCCACATGGGGAAGTGAGTGCTGCAGACTTGGGCTTTAACCTGCTGCACAACAGCACAGGCTCCCAAAACTCAAAGAATATCGATTCATTGATTAAAAGTTACTATCAGTGCACAGGAATCTGTGTGTGTGTGTGTGTGTGTGTGTGCACATTCAGTCTTATTGTAGCAAAGCAACTTGTGCACTTTGAACGTTTAAAACTGAGCGTCATCTTCTTTTCCAGTGAAACAAAAGGAAAATTTGCAAATAAACAGAGAATCTCAGTTCCTAACAATGTCCCAAGGTTCTGCCGATTCTCCCTTCGAGTGCCAGGCTGACGTCATTGTGAGGAGAGAATTTCATTTTTAAAGCTGTCATCTTAAACTGCACGGTTGTCCCTTAAACATCACAGTCCAGACATGCCCCAGGAGAAGCCATGTTGTCACAGTGCCCACCTAGCCCCCCCAGACACCTCAAGCTCACCCTTTGGGACTTCCTACAACCCCATTTTTAAGTTTGTTTTTCTTTTAAACAAGAGCAAGTGGCAGATAGCATGTTGGTAAACGCTAACTGCCCACATTCACAGAGGCACAGTGTAACGTCCGAGCCAATGCGCAGAGAAAGGAGGAGAAGCTAGAGTTCTGCGCACTGCAGCACGGGGCTAACACCCTCCTGCCACCAGCAGTGATGGAGAAGGTTTCCTTTTCCCGCGGAGCACGGTGGTGTTGCCGACGTACAGTTTTGTCGAGACAAGACGGGATGAAAATGAACTTGGCACAGAATGGGGTAGAGACTCTTCCCCATTGTATTCTGCTGAAGGTATTTTCCCGACCGTAAGGGGAGAACCACAGTGTAGAGGAAGGGGACCTCAAAAAGAGGGAGACTGAGCACAACAGGGGTAGAAATAAAAGTAAGAAGACAGCACCTTGCTGCCAGGGACCGGAGAACATTAAAAAAAAAAAAAAGCGTGGACTACATTCGTGTTTTCTATTAGTCACTTTGTCCTTCAGCCTCGTCTCCTTGTTCCCTTCATCCTCTCCTCCTCATCGCCTTCGTCACCAGTGGCTGCCAGTCCTTCCCCGCCATCACCATCTTCTCCTCCATCTCAGGAGCCGAGTAGTCCCGTAGTGGACCCGGCCGTGCGCCGTCCTTGGTGACGTCTCCAGCTCACCTGCGCCTGCCTCTGAGTGGATGCTGCACCAGGTCAGGGAGCTCCTTGGCTCCTCCTGCCGCCTCTTCCTGCGGGCTCTGTCCCGCCTTGGACTTGAGCGTTTTGTTAAATCCTTCCCAGAGTTCCGCTTGATGTCAGCAGCCTTTGAAGATGGATCGCCACTCTCATTCAGGTGAAATTCTGTGCAGAGCACTGTGTTTTCCAAGTGAGGATTTTCACCAAAATACGAATCTATTCTATAACCAGGTTTAATCTTCAGTTTCTGTCACTTCCGCTTGGTCAGGTAGCGCAGCGAATCTTCACGCTCCTCCCCGCGGGCACAGATACCTGCGGATGGGTGACAAAGATTAGTCCCCGATTTCTGACCACTTCGGAAAAAAATTGATGGACGGAGTTTGTTACATTTCTGTTCCACCTTCAGAGTCTCATGGGAGTGTCCATTAAGCCTGTCTGCTTCGTTTTGGACTTCATCATTGTGTTCAGCGGCTTCTTGTTCTCCCTTCAACAAACCCAGAGAGGCGATGTGTCCCCCGCTGAGGCCAGGAGCTGTCCTGGCTTCTTCATTTCAGGAGACGTGAAGGCGGGCGTCTGGGTGCCATGCTGAAGGGACGTCCAAGCACCCACACCAGGCACCAGGAAGCTCAGAACTCCCAGGAATGGCGAAAAGGCACTTTTATTAAGTGTCTGCATGACCAGATACACTAAGAATAGACAACACAGCAGCTGACACAAGCAGGTGTTAGCTTCTTGACAAACCAGAAGTCCTAAACAGCTGGCGGAATGTTCTGGAAGGGGGCAGAAGCCTCCCCTCACAGGCTTGATGGGAGGCTGTGGGTTTGTCGGGGGAGGAAGCGTGTTTGGAGAAAGGCTACAGGGGATGGGACGGTCTCAGGACCTGCTCAGGTGTTCAGGGCACCTGTCCTGTCTCAGCACAGAACATGGCTCATGTCCAGAACCGGCTGACATGAGGCTCGCAGGTGGCTGGGGTCGAGGGAGGAGGTGGGTGGACTGTGCCAGTTAGCGCTGTTCTGCAGGAGGGAAGACCGGCCGTGGGGATTGGTGGCCAGGTGCATCGTGCGTGCTGTTTCCAGGTTCAGAGAACTTTCTGAGGGAGAAGGAACAGAAGGAAAAGCCGAGGCGTGTGCTTTTGTGTGCTGGCAGCCACGGGGACTTTGCTTCGAGCCGGAAGAGACGGAGGCGTTGTGGGGCCAGATGACACTGCCAGTAGCTGGCGCTGCTCAGGTGAGCTGGGTCCTTCCCCACACCACTCAGACCAGAGCAGCCACACAGGCGCTGGGGGCCTGGCAGCGACTGGGGCAGGGGGCTGCGGATGGGCCCGAGGGCGCTCTGGCCTGCTGCCCGTCCTCCTCCCTCCCTCCCCCACCATTCCTTGCACAGCCTGCCGGTAGCCTCCTCGCCAGAGGGCACCTGAGGTCACCTCCCTGGACCCCTGGCAGCCAGAGGCTCCCGGGAAATGGACACTCTGCGCTTTGGAGAACCCTGTTTTTGTAATTCTGGGGAATCCTGCAACTGTAACAAATTGCCCTAGACCCTGGGGAAGCTGTCATTGTCACTGACTACCCAGACCCCGCCATGTGTGACTCGCGCCTGTCGGGTGGCCACAGGCCCTTATGGCTGCCCGGCCAGCTCAGCCCTTTGACAGGCAAGGCGAGGCCTCACGGTCTGGCCAGGGTGCGGATCCCCGAGCACCTCACAGAGGCTGCAAAGCAACACGGAAGGCGTCACGGGAATTTCGACCACGTGGGACGCAGGGGGTCCCGGGCTGTCTTCCTTCTGGGGAGAAATGCCCCAGCTCCGAGGCCCAGGGTTCTCCAGGACCGTGTGCTGGAGGTGAGGCGGCCCAGCTCCCCTGCTGGTGTCCTGGAACCCGCGATGGTGGTGTGCGGGATTTGCCGCACATTTATCTCGTGGCAGAGGCGTGGGGCGTGCTGCTCTGGTACACAGCGGAGCGCACTGCTCAGTTCCGTGCGAGAAGCGAGACGGAGGCTGGGCCCTCTGCATGCACACAGCTCTGAAGGCGCCCAGGTGGGGGCTGTCTCATTTGCCGCTGGCAGTCACTGCCTTCCACAGGGAGCCAGGTTTCCCTGCACTTCTGTGCCGCATCCACTTGAGCAGAAATTAATGATTACATTTGCCTTCGGGAAGCCAAAGTGCATTTACGCCAACCTCAAAGCACAGGGAAAATCTGGCCTCGCACTAATGGACTTTAAAACAAAAAATGTGATCCGCTCCGCAATGTCGTCTCTGTGCTTTCAAGAGCGGTTCGGACACACCGCACAGGCGGCGGGAGGTGATGGTTCTTGCTAATCTACAAAGCCTCAGTTTGCTTATGTACGAACAATTGTGTAAAGAAACCTGATAAAAAGATCGCGGTGCCATCCAAGTACGTTTTCCTTATCTGCCTTTCAGAAGTGTCGGGAAAGGCTTGTATTTTACCTAATTAGAGACGTTGACCTTGATTCTAACCTTCACTCTACCTACAAAAGAAGTTAGAGTATCAGGTTTAGAAAAGCCTAACATTAAAAAAAAAATTATTTAATAGGAGAGAGAAAGAGATTGTATCTGTTGATTCACTCTCCCAGAGGCCTGTAGCCCAGCCACAGCCAGGAGCCAGGACCACAATCCAGGTCTCCCATGTGAGCAGCCGGGATCCAGCTACGTAGCGATCGCTGCCGCCTTCCCGGGTGCACGTTAGCAGACGGAGAGCAGATCCGAGACGCGGACACAGCCGCTCTGATACAGGATGAGAGTTCCCAGAAGTGTCTTAAGCACCCAGCCAGATGCGGGAATGGGACCCGTGGCTTAGCCGTTAAAATACCGAACGCCTCCATCCCACATCGGAACGCCTGGATCTGATAACCAGCTCTGAATCCTGGCTGGGAGGCGGCAGGCGATGGCTCCAGTCATTGAGTCCCTGCCATCTGCATGGGGGTCCTGGGTCCCAGCGTCAGCCTCAGCCCAGTCCCTGCCATGGTGGGCATTTGGTGGGATGGACCAGTAGAGGGGAGCTCTCTCTCAAGCTCTCTGCCTCACAAATAAACAATGAAATAATTGTAACAGGTCAGAATATTTTGCAAGAAGCAAACATCAGAGGAATAGACAAAGGGAGTTGAGAGAAATGCATGTGATAGAGTCCTGCAGGGAGCTAGAGAGAGCTGGGCGGGGGGGGGGGGAGGTTGGCCCATGGGGTGCCTGTGACCCCAGGGTGCAGAAGCTGGTTTGAGAGGTGCTGGGGTATTGCCCAGGATGCTCTTGTCCCGGGACACGGCCTGTCAATCAACAGTGGGGAGCAGCCTGTGGGTGCCCACCTGGGTGCAGGGAGCCGTGGTTGCTGACGCTGCAGGGCTGTGAGGAACTGTTGGGGCCCGCAGAGTAGTGTCTCCTTGAGACTCCGGCTCCTCGTCTGGGAGTCCTGCTCTGAGACCTCCCTGGCCGGTCCCTGCACTCTGCGTGTGGTGTATGGGCCTCCTAGGGCTTCCCCTTCCCCACGTCGCCAGCTCTGCGGGGCTTGTTCACGTGTGCACATGCACCGGTGGTGTGCCCATATCGCTGTTCATCTGGACACGTTATTGAGCTATCTGATTCCCGAAAGTACCGCGAGAGTCTTCGGGACTCCCACACAGCCAACCGAGTGACGGTGGTGAGCAACTTGAGTCTGGTTTTCTGATAGATACGGTCTATCTCCTTTCTTTTTGCATGATACGGGCTGAGAACCTCAGAAGCAGGCTTGGCCAGGAGGACTTACTGCTCTTCTTGCGCTCGAAGTTAATTAGGATTTCACTGCTGTTCCCCTGTTAGTTACGGTGTTCCAAACGGAATTCTAATGTGTTCAGCTTTTCATGTGCACAAAAGATTCTTTCTGTGCCTAGCTTTCTTAAAGTGGGAACCAGAAATAAAGGCTGATATTTATCAGATATCTTTTTTATTTCTTAATAACATCAAGCCATCCCCAGTCACTGAAGCTGTTATGATGGTAGCATGTTTCCCTGCATTACCTTTAATGGTTCATAGTGAGTTTGTATTTAATTTACTGTTTTTGTGTGATTTCCAAACCTATATGAGGGACTGTGTTACATCCTTTTCTTTGACAGCATTTAAGATTCGTGTTAAACTGACTTCAAAAGAAAAGAAGAAACAGAGCTCATTCTTTTTGTAAAAGTGAAAAGCCAGAGATTTTCTTGTTTCTCAGTTTCCCCGATTCCTAAGTCTGGTGCTTCTCTGAGAGAGATGGAAAGTAGTGAAAGGAATCTCTCTAACCGTAAGCTTCTCGGCTGTCCTGTAGAAATTACCTGGTGGTTTATTGTTCTGGGGTTGACACAGAATCTGATTCATCATTTTATTAGAGGTTCATACTTTGAAGACGAATGTGGGACTACTTGAACTTTTGAAGACGTGGGGATTCTCATTCCCCGGGGCAATGCCGCCTCTCCTTGCGATGACTCAGGTCTCTTCTGCCTCTCCTGTGACTCACTGGGGAATCCAGCCCCTCCCTCCAGGCCAGGGTGATTTCTAAATAGTTCCTATGTGCTTATCATTCAAGCAGAGATTCAAATGTTTCAAAAGCAGTGATTTTATTTCTTTGTGTTTAACACTTGTAACTTACTTTTGTTTTCCTCCCAGTATAGACTGATACAGTCATGATCCAGTTACATCATCCTACTGGTATAAAGGCCTGAAGTCCTTAGGCTTAAGTATGGTGATGACTCTACAGATATTTCCTATCGTACTGTCAAACTATTATTACTGTCAAACTATTACTTTGTTATTGCAATTCATTACAATATTTAATATCATTTTATATCAGAAATAGACATTAAACTTGGGGACTTTTAATTTCATGACTCCCCAGTGCCAGTGAAAACTCTCACTTAACCTACTGCTGTGTTACCCTGAGTTACTAGTGACCTTCCCATGTCAGCAACAGACAGGAGTCACTTCCCCAAGAGCAGCTGTGATTTCGTTTCTGAAGAACGCGGCTGTCTGGTTGTGAGAGTATTTGAGAATTTATTGCTGTATTTGACCAAGGAACAATGCAGCCAACAGTTTGTATCTCTACTAATAAATGTTATCGGCTGATTTTCTTTACTGAGCTCTCTTGGTTTTGCTAACAGCCAAGAATTGAGACTGGACAGATGTATTCCTTTGGTGTTCAGAAGATGGTTAAGTGCGTTGAGGACTCGCCATTTGTTTGGTGTGAACATCTCAAATACTTCACGTCTCAGCAAGCAGGGAACGAGGCCTTATTTTGAAAGCCACTCTTTGGCAACATTTCATTTGTCCGTAGTTGAGAAATTCTAACACTTTGTTTGAAACTCTAAGTGTTTTGCACTGTGGATGGAAAATGTAACCTGATTAAAAAAAATGGGCAGTGGCCCTAAAGAGCTATTTTTCCGAAGCTGTTTTCTATCTTTTAATGTACAAATGAGTAATAGATACATTGAAAAATATTCAACATCACTCATCGTCAGGGAATACAAATCAAAATCACAATGAGCGATCTCGGTGCACCTGCTGGTGCCCAGTTGTCTAGACCGTAGAGGCAGCAGGTGCTGGTGAGGGTGTGCACAGAAGGGAGGCCTTCGTCTACTGGCGGGAATGTGTATCGGCCTGGCTGCCTTGGAAAGGGAATATTAAGTTCCACAAAGTATTAAAAACATCGCAACCCAGCAATCCCACCTCTGAACATGCACCTTCAAGGAAAATGAAATAAGCCTCCTGAGAGATTCCCTACGTCCCATGGTCATTGCAGCATTATCCACAAGAGTTGTGATATGCAAATAACCTCAGCGTGTGTAAAGGGATGGAGATTACATGTGTATATATATAAATAATGTTTAGATAAAGGAATATGCACAAATATGGGTATGTGTGTGTGTAGACTTAAAAAATTTGTCCAAAACAAAGAGAATGTCATTATATTCTGAGAATTGTATCTGCAGTTCACATTGAATCTGTTCAAAACTAATTAATAACTTAAAAATTATGAAAAATACAATTAAAAGTTTATTTTTGTGAAAAAATTTTGAAATTGTGTAGTTTTTGATTCTTCTATGAGTATTTTATATATATTAAAGCCCCTATGAGGCCGGTGCTGTGGCTCAACAGGCTAATCCTCTGCATTGTGGCGCCGGCACACTGGGTTCTAATCCCAGTCGGGGCACCAGATTCTGTCCCGGTTGCCCCTCTTCCAGTCCAGCTCTCTGCTGTGGCCCGGAGTGCAGTGGAGGATGGCCCAGGTGCTTGGGCCCTGCACCCACATGGGAGACCAGGAGAAGCACCTGGCTCCTGCCTTCGGATCAGCGCGGTGCACCGGCTGCGGCGGCCATTGGAGGGTGAACCAACGGCAAAGGAAGACCTTTCTCTCTGTCTCTCTCACTATCCACTCTGCCTGTCAAAAAAAAAAAAAAAAACCCCTATGTATTGAGACATCGTGTTGTATATCCTAAATATGAAAAGATATAATTTTTTAAAAACTTATTTGAGGAGCAGACAGAAAGCTCCCTTTCACCGCTCACTCCTCAGAGTGTTTCCCCAGCAGAAAAGGGGCAGCTGTGTAGACAAAGCCTTGAGGAAAACAGGCCAGATGAGAGTTTGCTGTGGCGGAGCCTGGGAAGCAGCATCCCCGTGGGTGTGGTGACTGCTGTGTCGTGTTCCTGCGAGCCCCGGAGCCCCGTGGAAGCCAGAATGTACAGGTGCCCGGGGGGCAGGGCGCCGGCAGGGTGAGGACGTCAGAGGATGGAGGCTGCTGGCTCCTGTTGCTGCAGCCACACTTCAGCTCCTTGTCACTGGGCGTGTTTCCCCCCCTAGCCTTCCCTAAGGGTGCGTCACTGAAACACCCTCAGGGCTGCCTCCCTCCTTACAGGGCCACGCCTTTGACGCAGTGTTCACGACACCCTCGTCTCTGACCTACCGTCGTCTGCCTTCGAGTTTCTGCTCCGCTCCTGAGTCCAGCTTCCTGCTGACGCACTCTGCGAGGCAGCAGGTGACAGCTCAGGCACTCGGGTACCACCCACCCAGGCGAGCGCTTGCCGGGAGCTCCTGACGCCTGGCTTTGACATCGCCCAATCCCAGCTGTCGCAGGCATCGAGACATGAACCAGTGGAAGGAAGATTCTGTCTGTATCTCACTCTGTCCCTTCCGAACAACTAAAAATAAAAACTCAAACAGTAAAGGAGCTAATGACATCACAGGAGTTTAGTAAGATGGACACACAATCCATGCTGGCAGGTGGTACTGGATGAGAGGTATTTCAGGAAGATTCAGATCCAGTCCCGTAGCGCTGAACGAGTGTCATTTGTTTACTTTTGACAGACGTCACATCTTTGTGGAATACATTACCTTTAGGTGAACCCACGTGAAGAACATACAGCAATTAATTGCTTTTGGAGAAAAATGTGTGATCGTGTACGTTTATGATGAAGGTATCGAATGCAGTGGTCACTGCGGTAGAATAAAATAGCATGCCTATCGTCTCACGTTGCCACCCATGTCCGCTTGTGGCAAGAACAGCTGTGGCCCAGGCACCCAGCGAGAACCACGCAGTGCAGGGGTGACCCGCGGTCTTTGCGTGGCACAGCGGGTCTTGCCGCCTGCCCTTCCTGCAGCTGGCTGCTGGGTTCTTCTCACCTCCACCTTCCCATCTCTTCCGCCTCACCCCGTCCCTCGTCACCATGCTTTATTTCCTCTGTGTAATGTTTCTTCTAATCTAAATTTGTTGCACAGTAAAAATGCTTAGAACATATTGTGTTACCTTAGCAGCCAATACTAAAATCAAACAATCTGACTTTGTTGTTTAAGAATAAAATTAGAGAACCCCTTTTAACTGCCCTACCCACTTTAAACCGGTTTTGGTCATGTATTAATTTAGTCTGCTCAGAGTTTAAGAAAATACAATGTGCAGCCAGAGACACAGGCTGGAACAGTTGTTGCTTGGTTTAGAGATTAACGCAGAGCAAAGCAGCACAATCTTAATGCCCCAGACACGCCTTGGTGAGAATATCCAGGCTTTGCCTTGGTGAGAATATTCCAGGCTTTGCCTTGGTGAGAATATTCCAGGCTTTGGCTTTTATTAACATTGGGTGGGGAAGCAAAGAGCTTTACTGCATGTTTCATAAAATGTCCAGGAGGCGTCGGGTTTCATTTTCTTGTGCTGTGTCCTGGTCAACCTCACAATACTGAGGAATTAGGCCCCGTCCCAACGATGTGAGGCATCCTGATTGAGGCTAACCACAAGGTCTATAAATGAGACAATGAATCCGCTGAACAGAGAACTCATTCACGCTAATTCTGTTCTTCCCTTTCCTTGGCTGCTGAAGCCACTCACGGTTGGCGCTGAAAAGGGCTCATACCTGTGGCTGGGACGACCCCGCAGGCTCCTTCCAGATGGCATCTCTGGCCCACGGGGAAATGTGAGAAGCACCCTGCACAGGCCACCTCTTCCAACCCAAACAGGCCAGCGCTGTTTTGCTAGGAACCCAAGCCGCGTCTATTTCAGGTTGTGAAGACAGAACATGACTAACACAAGTCCATTCGTCGGAATTTAGATGGACAGCTGCCGCACCAGGACACGGGGGTGAGGGGCGCTAGAGCTGGCCGGTGACTCTCGTTTTCTGGTTTTGTTTTGCAATCCTGTTAGACATTTGGGTATCTGACCCATGGGCAGCTTGTGAGAGTTAACACAGTCACAAATGTTAGGAAGAAACCTGTCATTACATGGGCTTAAGCACATACGAGTTTAGCAGCTTTTAAAAGTAGAGCGTATAACTCAGCAACTTTTAAATTATAATTGAAGACCAACTAAAGGAGTTATAACACAGTACACAGTGTCATTGTGTAGATTAAAGGTTTCTGTGCTTTTTAATTCCTAATTAAGTTATTGAGCTTAGAAGTGTATTTTAAGGGTTTCACAGGGATTATTGGATTTAGAATCATTGTGCAGAATAACAATAAAGTTAAATGACCTATTTAAGTCCCAGATAAAGGCCTCGTGCTCTAGAAGGGATGGTTTTCAAAGCCCTTAGGCACAAAATTAAATAGACCAAGGAAATAACAGATTCAGACATATGCATCGACATAACTGATGGATCTGACAATCTTTCTCCTCAATTTTCCTGTATCTCTTTCAAAAGTCCTCGAGTCCTGGCGAATACTCTACTGACTGTTGAGGAAGGCTTTAAGCACCGAGATGGTGCCCTACATTCCTAGTTAAATTTTAATGGCCCGTTTCATTATGACAGCATCTATCTGTCTTCCCCGGCAAAAAACACCATCCCCGGCGACAAGTCAGGAGCTGTATCGGCCGAACTGTCCCCTCCTCCACTGGCGAGCGAGATCTTCCCCACTGCAAGGTGCAAACTGAAGTTCCCAGCCGGGACCCGAGCAAGTTCACACTGAAGAGTGTGCGCCAAGGAACGGTGTCGACCTTGGCGGCGTGTTTGCGTTTTCTGAAATCTGCAGGTTGGAAAACTCCACAGCCGTTGTTCTGGAAATATGCATCTCGTACAAGCCTTTCAATAAAGCGTTGCTTTCTACCTGCCTCGTGGATGCTAATGAAGTGAACCCCCCAGCGACTGTCGGCTGCCTGGCCTGACTTGATCAGTTACCTCGCATTGGGCAGAAACATCTGTAATGAATGCCCCAAGGAAACATGGGTCCTTCCTGTGGACGCATAGCAAAGAGAAAGCAGAGGGGGGACATGGCCCTGTGACAGGTCACACACAGGGGACGAGAATGTGGAAGCGTCTGGGTCACTGGAAGACCTGGGGGACGTCGGTTTGAACATTGTCCAGGGTCAGGTGCAGCTGGGGAGCCCTGGAAGTCGCAGCGCTGAACACTGTGCTGTCTGGAAAGGGAGCCTGGGATGAGGGACGGACGTTGCTGGAAAAACTAGTGACATCCGAGTAAGCTCTGGCCTTTGGTCGGTAACCACGTGCCAGCACTGGTTGCTTAGCTGGGACAAATGGACCATGACCCCACAGAAGGTCCACAAAGTACTTGGGAACTGCACACTCCGCAACTTCTCTGTAATTCCAAAATACAAAATTTATTTTAAAAAATCTTGAGAAGTCACAGTAGTATAGGGGGAAAAACCCACACTGACCATGTGCCACGGGGGTTTGGAGACACGAGGCTCTTTTCCTGAGATTCCTCTCCTGAACCAGAGATGTGAAAGCCCATGCAGTTACAGAAGTTTCTGGAAGCATTGCTCTGGCACCCAGCCTCCCAAGGCAGAGAGCAGCAAAGCAAAGGTTGTCTACACCACAAGCACTGTCTACACAACGTGTTTGGAATGAACAATGGTGATGTCCAGAAAGTCAAAAACACAAGCTTTCAGTGACCATTCGTGTGCAGCCTAGACACGCGCACACACTGGAGTGGCTTCCTGGCCCTCATCTATGTGAGAAGTGGCTGAGGATGTGGAAACCCGCTAGGGTAGCGTCCTGCACAGGGACCTGTGTCTGCAGACACAGCAGTTCAGCTGTTTCTGGTTTCTCCTGGTGCTGGAGAGGGCTTTGTGTGTGCCTGCAGCACAGCAAGCCACCAGACCTGCTGCAAGGATGCACGTGGGTGCATGGCTCAGCACCCGGCCCGTGTTCATGGAAGTGGGCGCTGAAAACAGAGCCGGGGCGCTCACACGGCGCCGGGGGCGGAAGCGCTGCTGGTGTGGGACTGTCCAGAGGCTGCTGAGAGCATCCACATCCTTTAGATGCCGTGTGCGAGGTGTGTACAGCTTTGGGCGTAGGGAATGCATCCCACCAGCACGTGTTCTGAGGAGTTCCTCGCCCTGCCCGGGCAGAGTGGAGTCCACATGACACCCACTTCAGCCCCAGTTTCGCTGCTGCTTCTGGTGGTGTGGGGCTGAACCTAAACCGATAATAATGATCTACTTACACGCCCTACTGTGTATATCTGTCATATTAAAGTCTGGGCTGTTTGTTTATCATGCTGTGATCTATAGCTTTCTATTAATTTAATTACACTAAAAGATCTTAAAAGCCTTGGGCTAAGTAACATGTCAATTAGAAATGAGTTTAACTTGGAATAAATATACATTTAATACTTGTAATTTATTGCTTTAAATACAAACAAAGCCCTCACTATGACACAATCTATTATTAATTTCTCCAATGCCTGAAGTCCAATTAAGTAAATCCATTTATATTTTCTTCAGAGAAAGTCAATGTTCATTTCTCCTAGGAAATACTGACGCTTTCCTTTCTCATAAATCGGCAGCGCCACAAAGCACTTCTGTGTGTAACAGCCTGTGTCACGCGGGCAGGCGCAGCCGGTAGCGAGCTCAACGTGGCTCAGGAGAAGCAACGCCGGGACCAGCGCAGGCCTCGTGCGAGGGTTTTCCAAATAAAGTGACTGCAGGTGACTGCGGACTCGCTCACCTGCTCTTTGATGCGTGCTGGCGACTCGCACCCTCGCAATCCCAGTGTTTATCCGAAGCTACAAGAAGAGTAATGTTTGCAGCAAATACAACTGGCCCAAAATGACCCCTTCTCATGGCTGTTTCCAGCGTGGGCCTGAAAAGCTCCAGATGACGACGCCGGCTCGGGCCTGCGAGCGCTTAGTGGCCGAGGGCACATTTTATGGGAAAAGTTGTAAATCCATGAGAACCAACACTGACGCCGGAGGCCCTGACACGCCAGCTTGGGCACTCCGGCTGTGCACAAAAGTGACAAGTTGCAAGTTCAGAAATTCTAATGTGTGAAACCATAAACAAACGTGTTCAAGACCACTCTCGGGGGTTTTCCATTATTGCAAAGCCTCCAAGACAGCAGAGACCCTGCCATCTCCACGGCTTCGGCTTGTGATCTCCCACGGACACTTTGCATCCAAGTGTCAGTAACTCGAGTCCATACACCTCTGGCCTCCTTGACTGTGTTTGCTATCAGCCCAGTCAGCGTCACGCACACTTCCCCGTGTGCTGCACGCCACAGTTCTCTCAAATCCACACCAGAACCCAAGGTGAACCTGTGTGTGTGTGTGTGTGTGTGTGTGTGTGTGATCTAAATTGTGATCTTGGTTTCTGAATCAAAGATGTTGACCGTACTGGAGAAAATGCTGCCATGCACCCCAGATTCGTCCTGGGGGGTACGCCATTGTATGTGAGAGGCTCTGGGGTTCTCCACCCCTCACCCAGGACTCTCTCTTTAAGCTGGAAATGATGGGAGTAGCTCATGGTGTGGGCACAGAGAAGTCACCCCCAGTGATTAGCAGGAGTCCTTTGTCTACACAAGTGGCCCCGTCCAGGTGCCATTTAGAGCTGGGAAGGGAGGACATTCATGAACGTTTTTAGGTTATCGGCCAAGCCAGATGTGCGTCTTTCACAGGTGTCGCTCAAAGTTTGTGTTCCATTTGTTTTCTCTAGTAAGAAATGCGAGAGTAATAAAAGGATCCAGGAAAATGTCATTTGTGACCCACTGGGCTATTAACTTAATAGGTGCAGCTCAAACGTAGAGGATGCATTCTTGCTCAAAACATCTCCAAATTTGGGAAGACAGCTCGATGTGTGGATGAAATCTTACTCTGTTAAACTACGATTCATTAAGAGACAGCAGCACCTTTTCCCTAGCTCATCATAACCTGAACAGAAACTGAAAATTATTTATGTGTCTGGAGGTTTTCCCATTCCCTGGTCCACTCCAAAGTGCCCCCGGCGTCGGGGGCTGGGCCAGCGTGAAGCTGGGAGTCAGGACCTTGACCCACGGCTCCCACATGTGTGCCAGGGACTCGCGCGCCAGAGCGATCACCTGCTGCCTCCCAGGTGCTATCAGCAGGCAGCTGGGGTCCAGACTGGAGCCAGGACTCGATCCCAGGCACCCTGAGGTGGGGCACAAGGGGTCTCCCAGGTGGAAACTGCTACCCAGCACCCACTCCTGAACAGAAGTTCCCTGGGTATTCAAACGTTACCAGTGAGAGAGAACTCGGATGTGGCTGCAGAGATGCAATGCTGTCCAGAGTAACTCACTTAACGCCTCTGATTAACATAGATCCTGACAAGGCGTGGCTTCCACGGTGCTTCGCTTGCACGCTCACCATGGGGTGTGAGTGCGTGTCAGCTCCGATGTGCTACACGAAGCAAACCAACGCCCAGTCTCAGCAAGAAGAGAGCCGTTCCGTTTGTCGCTGTGCTGGGTTCCCCTTGTCTGGTGTGTGGCAGGGGCGCCGCAGCTCTTTCCGAGGAGGGAAAGGGGCTGTGCCGTGGGCCTGGACCACGAGGGAGTGAAACGGGCTTGGTTCTGTTGTCCTGCCTAAAACCCCGTCTGCGTGCAGAGAAATGAGCTGCTTCCCGTAATGGATCTGAAAAGAAATAGATTGATTGCTGTGGAATCCATGCAGTCTGTGCATATCATTGCTTAAGGAAATTATCGCAGAGAGAAAGGAATCCAGAGATGGGGTTTTAATACTGATGACAACACAAAGAGGGAGAAAACCTCAGTCATTTATCTCCTGGTTATACGTGCATGGAGAGGTGAGCCGATGCTTCCAGATTCAGACTGTATTAAACCCACTTATACAATATCTAGAGTGTTCGGAAATTTCATAATGTTTCATTTGAATATATAGTAGTTTATTTTAAAGCATTTCAATTTTGTTATTTTAATGAGGCCAGAGGGTTATAATTAAATAAACTCTATTATTATCAGAACAGTGCCTTGAAGAGAAACAGCATTCCAAGTGGAACAGTGAGGTTGCAACATACCTGTGTAAGGCCAGCGTCACCCTAGGCTGCTGTGTGCAGTGTCGCATCCTGTATCTGTGCGCTGGTTCAAGTCCCGGCTGCTCCACTTCCAATCCAGCTTCCTGCTGATGTGCCTGAGAAAGCAGCAGAAGATGGCCCAAGTGCTTGTCCCCTGCCACCCATGCTGGGGACCCAGATAGAGTTCCTGGCTCCTGCCTTGGGCTCAGCATAGACCTAACTGTGCAGCCATCTGGGAGTGAAGCAGCAGATGGAAGACTCTCTCTCTCTCTCTCTCTCTCTCTCTCTCTCTCTCTCTGTCTCTGTCTCTCTTAGATGCTCTGCCTTTCAAATAAATATGTTGTAAAAATACACACCTGCGTGCATACATGTCCACACTGAGGGCTGTATGTAACACATGTTCACACTAATCACAGGCGTGGACCCTGAGAGCAGAGGAAGGCAATAGGACTCACCAGATACTTAACTGAGGACTTAGTCATTTACTCAAAGTATGCTGTCCTCAGGTGGGGGTGGGGATCCCGTCCCATCTGTCTGAGCACAATGGCTGAGCTCTGTGCACTGTGTGGTCTCACGGGACAGCGTCCTTGACCAAGTGTAGACATTGGTACTTGCCCACACACCTGGGGACACACAACTCATGCATAACACACTTCTACAGAGATCGCAGCACTTTGCTTTTTTCTTCTTACGGTGTTGAAATCCCAGCCTTGTGTCAAGTGCTCCTTCAACCAGCAGCATCCACCCTTACCTAAACTGTGATTTGCAAACTCTGGGCTTGCAGTGCTGCCGTAGAAAGCACACATGGAGCCCTCGTGCAGATCTACATCTCTGACAGTGTGAGCTGCAGTGAGCTATGAGGCTGGTGCACGCTCACATTCGTAGTGCCGGTCGGTCCATCTGAATTTGTTTATGGGTGCTTCCCACTCAGTGTCCACATAACCAGACGTGCATCTGAGAGGCCAGTGTAGGTTCCTCTCCGTGAACTAGACATAGCTGTGAGTATGCCAGGTGAATGCAAGCTTGAGCTAGTCAGCATCAGACAAATAAATTGACCAGGGAGAGGGGAAAGTCAGGGAGCCCACAGCCACCAGTAATTGAGGTCAGGGAGAGGGGTGCAGACTGGGCAGTGCCGGCCGTCACCATAGGGGTTTAAACCATCCTTCACTTGCCTTGGTTTCCCCCAGAACCGTGGTTCGCTCCAGGGTGTAGAAGAGATGACTTTGAACGGGGCTGGGCTGAGCGTTGAGTTTCTGAAGAATCGCTTTCCAAGGCCACGGCCAGCCAGATGCACGCTCCCCTCCTCCCCTCAGGGAACGTTTCCCCCGTGCCAGCTGATGTTTCTGGGATTTCTGGATCATGACCACTTCGTAAGTTCTCAGCTGAAGTCTGTGCTGCACCTTGGACTGGGAGCCTCTTGGAAGAAGAGCTTGTAAAACATATATTCTTCATTTTTCAACGGTATTCATGAAGGGAAAAAGAAACGCAAACCACAGTGATAAAAAAGGACCATGGGACAAATTGACCTGGATTTTTTTTTAAGTTCTTATTTGCAAGAGCCTACAACTTTGTAGTACAAATAACATGTGGCCAGTGGCCAGGAAGGGGCATAAGCAGTGGCCAGAAAGGCACATAATTAAATCTGTCTTTGCTACTGCACAAAAATAATTATGAGTGAAATTGCATAATGACTGTTTAAAATCAGAAGTTGAGATAATTGAATTTCTCTAAGTTATTTACCAAGACACATTTATTATATTAGCAAAATGTGTGCTCGCTAATAAATAGTAAAACAAAAACAACCTGATAAAAATTAGAAAAAAGAAACCTAATTACTGCTGGAGAAATTAAGTCCAACCTCAGACCTTAACACACTGGAATTGTTGAAGTTGGGAATTTTGACTTGAGTGACGTCACCGTCTTGAACCTCTGTGCGCCAGGCACGTTTTACAGGTACCGCTTCTCGGATCTTGGCCTCTCGTGCCTTCTGCATCCTCCCTGTCCCGTGGACACGTGTTCTGACATGGAGCTGGTCTCAGGACAAGGAGCCACGTCAGGGCCTGGGCCTGGCTTCCCTGGTGACTGGCAAGCCCGAGTGTGGGCAGGGTCAACTCCCCAGGGAGTAGTCGGGGGGAGCAGCTGAATCAGCTTCCCTAGTCCTCCCCTTAGGGGTCTGGCCGCCCCGAGGCCACTTCTCTGAGCAGCAACCCCGCACAGTCCCCTGTGCCCCTCCTCCCTTCCTGCCTGACGTCAGCCACACATCCCTGGCGCTGCACCTGTGAACCGAGAGAAAGCACCCAGTCTTTGCTCAGGGGCCTTCCACGAGGTTCCCCCTCTAGGCTAAGATAACCCCAGTAGGAAGTCTGCATATTTAATTATGCAGATATACAGCAAAAATGATACCAGTGCTATCCACAGATTCCAAACTAGGTTAGAGGTGTGCACATGCTTTCTTTCTTTTTTTAAAAAAGATTTATTTATTTATTAGAAAGAGTTACACAGAGAAGAGTCAGAGAGAGAGAGAGATGGGGGGGGGATCTTCCATCTGCTGGTTCACTCCTCAATTGGCTGCAACAGCTGGAGCTGTGCCTATCTGAAGCCAGGAGCCAGGAGCTTCTTCCTGGTCTCCCAGGTGGGTGCAGGGGCCCAAGGACTGGGCCACCCTCCACTGTTTTCACAGGCTACAGCAGAGAGCTGGATCAGAACAGGAGCAGCTGGGACTCAAACCAGCACCCATATGGATGCTGGCAACACAGGCAGAGGCTTAGCCTACTACCCCATAGTGCCGGCCCCTCTCTCTCTATTTTTTATTATTGTTTTACCACATCTGGTGTGATGGGGGATGAAATTCCTTCTGTGGGTGTTTCTCTCTGTTCTTCTCTTTGCTTGCTTGGGTAGATTTCAGAACAGAACGTTCTAGCCAGTTTCTAATACACCCCTCCCCCCCCGAAAGCTGACAGAACTGGATCCCATTAGTAGCGGCACCCATGGCCCGGGACGTGATCTTCCAGTTCCCGTGGAGTGAGGATCCGAGGCGCTCTGAGGAAGCTGCTGGGGCAGGCTGTGGTCTCCTCTCCTCCCTGCCACCCTGCCCAGCCTCCAGGCTTCGGTCCTGGTCAAGGGGGAGTATGTGATGACAGCGACAGCGAGAGAGAAGCCGAGCAGGGGAAGGAAGCCAGGAGGGAGAAGAGTGGCTGTTCTGTGTGGCCGGCTGCAGCCCTGAGCCGGAGGCCAGACCTCTGTCCAGCAGCTCCCCCACCCCAGACTCGACCACTTCCCGTCCACCTCTTTTTCTCTACGAGACCAGGGTTACAGACTGAAGGGCACGCTCAGGGTTCAAAGACACCTCGAGCCCCGGCGGAGCTGTGAGACTCAGCCGTGGAGCCACTTCTGACCTGGGACTCACTTCTGCTTGTTCGAGTGCCACTTTCTTCTTGCTATCACCGTTAAACAAGGTTTGTTTACTTGTTTGAGAGAATTACAAAGAGGGAGAGACAGAGATAGAGATGGAGACTGGAGAAGGAGGGAAGCGGGGGTGGGGGGGGAGAGCGAGGGATCCCACCCAGTGGTTCACTCCCCAAATACCCACAACAGCCAGAGCTGGGTCAGGCAGAACCAGGAGCCAGGAATCCATCCTGGTCACTGTGTGATTGGCAGGGAGCTGGAGGGAAAGTGTGTACTGAAACAGGCAGCCTGGTGTGAAATGGGCATCCCGGTGACACCCTAACCTGCTGTGCCACCAGAGCCACCCCTTAACTGTCACTTGAAAAAAATCAGCCGCTCCACGTGCTCATCAGTGCAGCTTCTCACCCTCCCAACACTCTGCCTCCTGCTGAGAACACCGTCCCCAGCCCCCAGCCCTCTCCTGGGACCTGGACGCTGTGCATGTCCCAGGGAGTGGCACCCCCCACCCCTCCCGCATCCCAGTGGTCAAGTTCTCCAGCTTGGAACCGATGGAGCTGTGGCCCTGGGGCTCATTTAAGGCAGAAGGAGAGGTTTGAATCCGTGACTTGCCTTCTCTGGACTCTACCTGTTTCCTTAAAGACACCTGCAATGCGCTGGTTGGCTGAGGCCGCTCCAGCGCCTCGCGGAAGTGTGGGAATACTCTGGCACTGCCATCATCACCCCAGAAGCTCCTGTTTCAAAGTGGAAACGAGGCGGCTGGCAGCCACCTGACCAGGAATCTACACATAGGGTCTCTCTGTGAGTGTGTTTAACGCACAATGCCGTAACACAGGGAACGGTGTGTGGCACGGATAATACCACGCGGTGGGGGTCCGTGGGAACACCCTGACATTCTGCTGTGCCAGTCCAGATTTATCTACCGCAACATGACTTAACTATCAAAAACAGGATGCTTAACCTGGATGTGTCCGTATTTCCAGTTAACAGTCCTTCCATTCTTTCTTTCGGGGGAATAAAAACAAACTTCCAAAATTAAAATGGGAGAAGGGAGCTCCAGGTTGGGGACCACGGGTGCTGCTTCTTGCAGACACGGAATGACAGAAGCGACCTTTGTCTTGCTTTTCAGGGGAGTCTGCAGGCAGTGGGGCCGTTTGCTCGGGATGTCGCCAGCTGAGCGGCTTCAGGTGGCAGCTGCACAGAGAGGAAATTTGAGTCTCCGGCGATAAGTAAAGCGGACAGCGAGGAGGTGCCGTCCTCAAAGAACCTGCCTCCCGAGAGGCGCTTGGCCGGAGATTTTATAGGGAGCATTAGGGGCGTGTCCAGGATGTAGAAAAGGGTGGCCCTCCCTGCTCCTGCAGCACACAGAGTTCAGCACTCTGCCCTGAGCCAGCATCCCGGGGCTCTGCCCTGGGGCCCTCCGCGTGCTGTGTGCAGAAGGAGCCTCCTTGGGCCATGCCTGGAAAAGGAGCTCCAGGAGTGAGCCGCGCCAGGTCCCCTGCCCTGGCCCTGCCTGCGCCCCCTCCTGCCTGGCATTTTTGGTTTCAGAGAGTTCTGTGCTCCAGCCCCCGTGACCCCAGCACCTAATAAAGAAACCACTGCTCGGCTTCTCTGCTAGAATCCTTTATGTGTATCGGTGTCCCTAAAATACCAAGCTGCAAAGTATTGCCAAACTCCAGTAGTACTACATTCAGTGTATATCACAATAGGACATCACCCAGAGTTTCTTATTTGGCATGTTAGTTTCACGTGCTGACGATTGTCAACTCTTCCAAAAATATATCATGACAGGAATTTGTTTGCCTTTTTATTTTGCAAGAAGGATTTCAACAACCAAGTCATTCAGTGCATCTCTTTCTTAACTGGTGTGATAATAAGACCATTGTAATCTCCATTTAACCATCAGTCTGCATAGCCCCAGCTGCCAAAGATGCCGTAGGACCCACAGCCACACGTTGAAGATGTGGGATCTGAGGCACTTTTATGTTTTCTCAGGAGCAGGGACTTAGTCACTTCCTGTCCCCCACACCGAACCTCCTCAAAGAAAATGACAAGAAAAACAAAGCAAATAGCAAACAGACAATTGAAAAGCAAATGTTGCAACAGAATATGTGTTGACACGGAGCTGTGCTGTAAAAGGTTGCCATTCATTTGCTTATAAAATGAACATACTGCAGGGATCTTTGCAAAGCCGTTTGGGAGAGGACCCACCGGGCATATTAGTTATTCTCTTGAAAAAGGATATCTTGGAAGAGAGTCATCCCCTGGGTGAGTGCACATCGTTTCCTGCATAAAAGCTGTGTTGAACACTTGTGTAGAAAGACTGGATTGAAACAGAAGCAGTCCCTGACCTGAGGACGCATGTCCTTGCCAGATACGCGTTCAGTCTGCCCGACATCCTCCTGCACTCCTCACCGCCCAGGTCAGGATCTGCAGCCCTGCTCTGCACTTGCCCCTCTCCACCTCTGCCCTTGCTCAAGCCCTAAGAGAACTGTCTCTGCTGAGCCTGTGTCTCAACCTGGACCATAACGTCTAACTCTGCCACCAGATCCGAACCAAGTCCACACTTGCAGCCAACCTCATCTCACTGACTCGGGCCACTGATGGTTCTTTCTTGACTGCCACCCCTTAG
The DNA here is from genome assembly GCA_015711505.1 of Sylvilagus bachmani. Taxonomy (NCBI): domain Eukaryota; kingdom Metazoa; phylum Chordata; class Mammalia; order Lagomorpha; family Leporidae; genus Sylvilagus; species Sylvilagus bachmani. Next base: position 83,292,816 of record CM027409.1, read on the forward strand.
GTTTTCTTTCGATTTTCCCATCTACCCACCCATCCACCCACCCATCCATCCCTCCATCCATCCACCCATCCATCCATCCCTCCATCCACCCATCCATCATGCATCCATCCAGATTTCTCTATTTCACACCTACCTATCATTCATCCATCCACCCATCTATCCATCCATCCAAATACATGTATCCACCATGCACCAATCATTCACCCACCCATCCATTCACCCATTCACCCATCCAAGGTTGGTCACTGCCCCTCCACCAAGCCGTGGAGAGGTGATGGGAGAGCCAAAGCAGCAGATGCAGAAACAAGGCATTCTGTGATAAGACAACGGAGACCAGGCTCTTATGCACCTTGTATTCTAGAGGGGAGTACAGAAAATAACTGAATGGAGAAATCACAACACAAACAGAAAGGAGCTACTGTTGATAAGTATAGGATTGAAACAGGCTACCATGCAGAGGAAGGTTGGTGCACTCCATAGAGTTGGTGGTCAAGGGAGAGCTGTCTAGGCAAGGAGCTTCCGGAGAGTGGAAGACATCAATAGAAGAGGAGGAGGAAGAAGAGGAGGAGGAGGAAGAGGAAGAGGAAGAGGAGGAGGAAGAGGAAGAGGAGAGGAGCGGGAGGAGAAGGAGGAAGAGGAGGAGGAGGAGGAAGAGGAGGAGGAGCAGGAGGAGGAGGAAGAGGAAGAGGAGGAGGAAGAGGAAGAGGAGAGGAGTGGGAGGAGGAGGAGGAGG
>CM027409.1:83293648-83316980 GCA_015711505.1 Sylvilagus bachmani
GGAGCAGGAGGAGGAGGAAGAGGAAGAGGAGGAGGAGGAAGAAGAGGAGGAAGAGGAGGAGGAGGAGCGGGAGGAGGAAGAGGAAGAGGAGCAGGAGGAGGAGGAAGATGAGGAGGAGGAAGAGGAGGAGGAGCAGGAGGAGGAGGAAGAGGAAGAGGAGGAGGAAGAGGAGGAGGAGCATGAGGAGGAGGAAGAGGAAGAGGAGAAGGAGGAGGAGGAGGAGCGGGTTGAGGAAGAGGAAGAGGAGGAGGAAGAGGAAGAGGAGGAGGAGGAGGAAGAGGAGGAGGAGGAAAAGGAGGAGGAGAGGAGCAGGAGCAGGAGGAGGAGGAGGAGGAGTGGGAGGGGGAGGAGCGGGAGGAGGAGGAAGAGGAGGGAGAGGAGGGGGAGGAGGAGGAGGAAGAGGAGGGAGAGGAGGAGGAGGAGGAGGATCAGAGCACCGTCCACAGGGCTGAGAGCAGACACTGCGTTCCAGTGACAGAGGGACGTTTCCACACAACAGGAAACCTGGAATAGTGAAGGAGTGGGTCTAGGAAGACTGACCGCACAGACTGAAGCCACTGGAGTATCCAGCCCGCCACTAAGATGTGACAGCAGCGCCAGTGATGGTGCACACTGGGAGGAGACCCCTTGGGAGACTTCCTGTCACTCCGCCCGAAACAGCGCGTGTCTTTCCTGTAGGAGCTGAGGAGACCTTTTAAAACAACAAGCGATGGTTTGCAAAATGGAATGAGATCTGGAAACCTCAGTTCGTCCTTGGTTTTTTTTGTAAAGATGTGATAAAAAATTTACTCTCAAAATTTTATATTGTTTGAAAGCAAAAGAACTTTTCTGACTTAGTTTTATTCTAGAAGAGAGTGTTAATTTGGAGCAGCACACTTTCTACATCAGAGCACATGTTCAAACGAGGTGGGGGGGTGGGAGCGAATCACGGCTGGCCTTGATGGAGGCAGCCTGCCAACTGACTCGCTTGTTCTGGAACTGGGCAAGACAGCCTGTTTGGATTCTTCTCGCGGATGGGATCGTTCAGTGTACGCGATACCCACCTTCCTCCCTTTCCTGTTTTCACGTCCAGGTCGCACGTGCTTAGCTGGAAATCGATGACAGTCTCTGGGAGGTGCTACGTGATTTTTGGCAGAGTGTAGTGAGGAGAGAGTCGGGCGAACCAGTGACAAGCGTCCTGCAAAGACTTAGGGAAGGGCAGTAGGTGTGAATTTCTAGAGGCCTCTCTCTGAAAGTCACCTTTTCGGACAACACAATGTAGAACTTACCGCAGCTTAATCTCACGCGATGTCGCTTCTCCCTTGGGTGCAGTGAAATCCTAGACTGGCGATGGTTTTCTTCTTCTGAATGAATGAATTGGCCAATGGCCCTATGTGACCCTAACTCGATGACAAACTCCCTCAGGTGTAACTGCGTGGGTACCTCTGTGAGTTCTCATCCCGGTTAGGGTTCAGAGAGGGCAAACATACCCCACGTGCTGTCGGACAGGCTGGGCTAGCGACTGGTTTAGGTTGGCAGGCGGTGATGTCACTCATCAAGCCTGCAGCCCTAGGCAGAGCCTGGCGATGTCGAGAGGAAAAGGCCTGGCTTTGCCCAGGAGCTCTCTCACTATTATGTGGTTAACATTTTTGAAAGCAATGATGAAACAAAAAAGATAGTTCAGGACAGAACAGCCGCACTTTGTGCTGTAAAGTCTTATTGCTGTGCCATTTTGTTGTTTCATAATCGGCCCTTTCATTTATCTAATCCTTAATTATTTGCACTAGTTTCTTAACCATCCACCCATTGTGAACTTGTCCTTATGCTTATACTTCCTGCCAACTGTTTCACACATGGCGAATATTATTAGGAGCGATACTCTAAATTTAATACGCAGCTACAACAGTTTTGCTTTCATTATGTGTGGTAATATCCATAAATAGATGCTCTGTTGTTGGCACCGACTGCATCTCTCCCCACTTGCGTTGCCTAATTATGGCTCTCACTTGAATAACTTGGCAAATGCTGGCCTAGCATCTTCAATTAAAAATAAATAAAGCAGAAGAATGTTCTTTCTGTGCTCTTCAGCTCAAAAAAAATAAGTGTTATCCTTTCGATCAATTGAAGGATGCATTCCAAGTCTCTTTCCAACATAATTTTTCTTAAGGCAAATTAAAAATGTGTGGTATCTAATCAAAATAAATATGCTTTTCAACGCCCACACTTCCTGTTGCACAAACTTCCCAAACAATCGTTCCATACAGCTTTCCTAAGGGGAGCGCGGAGCCTCAGCCATCGTCCTTGACTGAGGTTTGCACTGTGGCCCTGCGGTGCCTCCCGACCCCAGGCCAGGGCCCCTCACAAGCCTGATCGTCCGAGGGCCCAGGTCACAGGCACACAAGCACACGGCTCCGTTCTCCAATGGTATTAGGAGAAATGGCCGCTATCTCCTCCACCCTTCAGTCCACGCAGTCACACAATAGAATGGAATTCAAGTATGAGTTTATTTTGATGCGAAAGCAATTTCAGAATTCAGGCATAATCATTTTTCTCATACTGTCCATGCATTATGAAAAAAAAAAAACTTTGGTGCGCCAAGATAAACTCATTTTTAAAAAAAGATTTATTTATTTATTTGAGAGGCAGAGTTACAGATATAGAGAAGGAGAGACGGGGGAAAGTGATCTTCCGACCACTGGTTCACTCCCCAAATGGCTGCAACGGCTGGAGCTGAGCCAAAGCTGAGCCGACCTGAAGCCAGGAGCCAGGAGCCTCTTCGGGTCTCCCACACGGGTGCAGGGGCCCACTTGGGCCATCCTCCACTGCTTTCAGAAGAGAAACAGCTGGGGCATGAACCGGCACCCATATGGGATGCCGTAGGTGGAGGTGAAGGCTTAGCCCACTATGTCACAGCGCCGACCCCTAAACTCATAGTTTTAATTCCATTTTCCACAAACTTTTTGAAGCACCCCCAGATACATGGCTGCTTGACAATCCCGTTTTATTCCTGCCTAATTGGAACTGTTTTGAAGTTATATGAGTTTTGACAGAGTCGGGGTTTATTGATCTTTGATATAAGCAGTCGGCAAAGTAAAAGAGGAAATGGCCATAAAACCTCAAAAACATTATGTTATACTAAACCTTTGAAGATTAATAAGCGATGGGCTAACTAGCCTAACATCTGCAGTAAGGGGGCTTGTGAGCGATGCAGCTGTTTACTGTGCGGGGGAAGGCAGTGGGGAGCGTGTGGGAATGCAGGAGCGTGGAGGCCAACAGATCCTGGCACACACAGCGTTTTGTTCACTTGTGCAATCCCATCTCCCAGGGTGAAGCGAGGGGTGGGGAAGAGAAGCCCAGAGCACGGACGGGTGCTGGGGGCGCGGTCCAGGGGCCCCCACGGGTCCCCAGCCTCACAGCCGTTAGCACCACTGAAGCCGGAAGTTCAAGGATGATGAATCTGCTCACTGGGTTGGGAATTTATCTGCCTTGTAACGGAAGAGTGACCTTAGGACCACCATCGGCCGCAGGTGGTGAGGTGGACTTCCTCCTTCTCGTGAGCAAATTAACTTGCCCTGAGCCTCCCAGGGAAGGGCAGTAAGTCCAAGCAGCCTGCCCCTCAGTGGGGACACAGTGCGGGACACAGAGATTTTCTGTGGAGCAACATCTTTAAAAAAATTCACGTTGGAACGAAATGATAAGTGAAATTGGGCCTTTGAGCCCGTTGTGTAAGAGATAGACCAGAGAAGCAAAGGGCGGAGGAGACGCCGACGAGGGGGTGCTGCGGGACTGTCCCTGTGGGCACTGCCCCTCGCCAGCTCTCCACCGCAGCAACTGTCTCCGCTGTTGGACTCAAAGTCAAGTCTCGCCCGCTGCTGACCTGAGACCCCAAGTCGCCGGCCCCTCGCGCTTGGCTGCTATGTTTTCTTTGTCACCTGACAGACACCCCTGTGACACGATGGTGACACGTATCATCACCGTGAGTTTCCATTCATCTACTGGGCTTCCGTTTCTCAGACTCTACGCAATGCAACACAAAGCTGAGTGTTTCTCAGTACAAAAGCAAAGTGTGTTGTTGGGTCAGGGGGTTCAGAAGTGTAGACCTGCAGAGGTGGAGCTTGGTACTCAGATTGGCCTGGACAAACATGGAGAGGGCTACGTGCAAGGCCTCGGAGTGAGGAACACCTGCACGTGGCCTCATCTCTGCTTTGAGGTCCTCTCGGATTTAAAGTTTAAGGACGAAGCACACGGCTTGCTTAAGGCCAGGGGCGTACAGCAAACACTTAGACACACACCAGCTACCAGTAACAGCAATGTCTGGGCCCCTTGTCCCGATCAGCAATCCCATTGGCACAGCTCAGGGCTGACCTGTCCTGAATCCTTGTTGAGGGAGTGGCCCACATCTCCAGATGTGTCCACTCCTGCCATCCTCACACAACTGCAGGAGAGAATTACTACCCCCACTGCCGATCTGTAGGTGAGGAGCAGGCATGGGGCTGCTGGTTACCTCCCCCAGGAAATGGCCAACGAGCCTTGGAGGCAGACGGGGCATGGCCAGCTGGGGGCCAGAATTCGCATTCCTCATGACTGTGTCACGTCGGGGATGCCAGAAAACCATCGCAAGCTGAATTTGATTTAAAAAGTTAAATTTTAAACAAGTCATCCACCATACTGTAAAAGTTATTTTTACTTGGTAGTAGGGGATTATTGTTTTTATATCATTTATTAGCATAATATTTTATGTAAAACCACTTTGATGTCTAGTAGCTTTGGAAAGTGGAGATCGTAATCCCTTTCCTGTAATAACTTGCAAGACATTTTCATAATGGAGACAGTGGGGAATGTGTCACTGGGGTCGTACACGTAGTCTAGGAATTAGGCTTTTTCCTTACAGATGTGTAAATTAAATTTAATGCTGACTGTGGAAGGCATCCACAAACCAGCTGTTTACTGTAACTGGGTGGGGGGGAGAAAATAAAAGAGCGGTTGAGACACAAAGAGGGTGTCGTTCTGATCCCTGCCCGACCCACGAAACCAGCCCTGAGTTCATCTGCTGCTCCCCAGGGCCACATCCCCGTGCCCGCTGGTGCTGGAATGGAGACCTGGGGTGGGCCCAGACAACCCCCACCAGCTCACGCCACCCGCAGTCAGCAGAGGACCCACGGCTTGTCAGTGTGACTGTCCTATGGCTTCCAAATGGCAGGTGCACGCAAAATTTGGGGCACACACTTGTGACAATAGAGAGAAGGGACGTGCAGATGAGCGGAGGGGGAGGAGGGAGAGGGATGAGAGGGAGGGAAGGAGGAAGAGGAGTGTGGGGGGGAGAGCGAGGCGAAGGTGCTCGAGGCCCTGTTGGCCATGCACCTGGGCCTGGCTCTGGCTTGCGGTCAGGTGTTTGGCCGCTGGGACAATAGCCTTCTGTGCCATCCCCCTCGTTCGCTGAATCCAGCATTGAGGATTTAGGGAGCCGGAGGGGACATCTTTGCTGTCCCCAAACAACACGCAGAGTTTTCTTTCTGCGAATGCTTTCGTGATGAGATCGAAGGGCTTTTGCTTTGAGGAACAGAATGAGCTGCATTGTGCGGGGCTGAACAATCGCTCATTCTTCACACGGGTCCTGAATCCTCCCGCCCGAGACCACGCTCTGCCTTACCTAGAATTCACTTTCTGAGTCTCTGGCTTTCAACACAAACATCCTCTCACCCCATTTCCCCTTCCCAGAACGAGCGATTCCTTTTCTCTCTCCCTGATGGTGATTCCCAGAGGCCTTTGCATTCTCTGGACGAGGACGCTTCTCGGAAATTTTCTCGGTGGACACAGTGATTTCTGAAATACCTCCCCTGTCATGCCCACCCCAAGTTCACACTGAAACAACGGAAACCGAGATAGGGAGCGGCCACTCCGCCAGGACAGATCTCAGCTTTGTGAGCGTGGGGCTGTCGCCCACAGCCACCCCCAGATCCAGGAGCTGACCCGACAGAACGTGCATGCACCAGGACCCTCACAGGGGACCCCGGACTTTCGCCGGCCACCTCTTCTGACAGTCTCCGTTACTTTAAGAACTGCTTGGGGAGGGTTGGGGGGGGGGGCGCAGCGTGCACTTGCTGCGTGTCCAAGCAGCTGCCTCATCAGACCCTCGACATGACACACACGTGCAAGGCCGAGCAGCTCACGGAAGGGACACCGTGTTTGGGCTCTCACGGGGCCAAAGCCCAGCGTGTTTCCCGTGTTTCCGTCAGCTTGCACTTTTTGGAAATGTGTGTTTTAGCTCGGACTCTACCTCTGCCTGAACACCACACCTGCGTGAGTCGTGGTACAGGCAGCTCGCCTGCCCGCCCAGAGGACAGTTGGCAACAGCTGGAGACATTTCTGATTGGCATACCTGGAGGGGCGCTCCTGCCAGGGGGTGGGCCGAGGGCAGGGGTCTGCAACCTCCTGTGAGAAGCAAGAAGCCCCCAGCAACCAAGAAGGAGCTGGCCCTAACTCTCAACAGCGGCTGAACTGAGAGAGCAGAGCCGGCCTCGCCGGCCTCTGGGGACTGCCACCTGCTGCCCCAGCTGCCCATCCCTCGATGCCGTCTTTGGAGACACGGTCTCAGCGGCAGCCACTGTGTGTTTGCTGGAGGGCGTGCAGTGGCACAGGGGTCCATTTGCACAGGGAGTTGGCACACAGTCAGCCTCAAGCCGGAGTTGCTGCGGACAGCTGGACTCCCCTGGGGCAGGTGAGGGAGACGGTGGGGCGGTGGCGCTTCCCGAAGTTCTGGTTCCACCAGTAGCAGGCTGCGGGACTTCTACAGCAGGCCTAGAGGGGCCCCTGGGCAGCAGCCGGGGCAGCAGGGGCCGTGCAGTGCTGTGAAATGGAGCGAGACCTGCCCCAGCAAGGAGACCGGGGCAGATTCTCTGCCCACTGGTCCACAGCCTGCAGCCTGGGCTACACCGCGACCCTAGCGCTGGTCGGATTCCTCCTCCAGAGTCTGGAAACGAAGTGGGCGACAGAGCAGCAGCCCAGGAGCCCCCCGACAGCTTTGACAAGTCCTGCCACTCAGGAACCTGCCCGGTCCTCTCTGGGTGGCAGAGTCCCCCCTGCCCCGCCCTGGGAGGACAGACGAGACGAGGCAAGGCGCGCTCCCACCACCTGGGAGGCTGGAGTCCGGGGTGGGCAGGGGCAACTCGAAGCTGTCCTGCGAGCGTGGCGTCCGTCCACGCCCACAACCCACAGGGCTGCACCATCGTCCCTGACCCGCTCCTGCAACGGAACAGGGGTCTGCCCTCGGGCGCCTCTGCTGCCAGCGCTCCTGCCCCGAGTGCGGCTCTTCTGCGTGGGGTTATATTTAGAAAAACCGTCCTTCTGATACTCACTTTGAAGAAGTGTCTGCTTTGAAATTTTATCCCTCCCCTGGGAGATTTATACGTTCTCGGCCTTAATGACGGAGATTCCCTAGTGAGCTCTTCTGAGCTTTATATTCAGAGAGAATTGTATTTGCCACATTTACTTTCAGTGATGAATCTTCATGTGTGCATTTGCCGAAGCCTGGGAGCAGCAGACATTCCTTACAGAAATCAAATAAAGGAAACTAATGAAGGGGAGAGAGGTCTTGATGTACTCAGTAATCGAAAATCTTTATTTTAGGGCCCGATCAAAATCGCCAAGGATGGAAACCCTTTAGTAAACACAGACAAAGTGCCAGGAGGCACTCCCAGAGGAACGCTGGATTCTGGAAGATAAACAGTGCGAGAGCCGCGGACAGGTACTGCCGCCTGTGCCCCAGGGCGCGCTCAGCGCGCAGAGAAGGGAGCTCCAGGCCGCTGGACTCAGCTCCTGGCCTGCTCTCACGGCTGGCAGCTCTGAGATGCTTGCTTTTCTTTTTCACTTTTGAAGATGTGTATATTTCTTTGAGAGGCAGAGTTAGAGAGGGAGAGCTCCCGTCCTCTGGTTCACTCCCCAGCTGGCGGCAATGGCCCACAGGATGCCAGCTCCACAGGTTGTAGGCTTTGCACGCTCTGCCACGGGGCTGGCCCCTCTGAGCGACTTTCAAGTGGAAAAGCTGCAGCCTCGCTCCTTGCCCAGTCACGTACGGTACCGAGCTGAGCAGCGAGGCTGTGGCTGACCTTCAGAGAGGACGCTTTCCGATGTGGTCAGGACAGTGTAGGAAAGTGCCACGGGCTCCATGGGAGCGGCCGAAGTTTAAAATTTTGGTGCCTGGAGTGGGGCAAAGGTGTCCCGCTCGGCATGGACAGCACGGGGGGGGGCCGCTTGTGAGCGTATTTCAGAATAAAAACGCACCTCTTGCCTTGTCAGGACCAGCACACTCTGCTTTGCTGCCTACCCCGTGCACAAGAGTTGGTGAGAAAGCGGGACCCGAGGCGAGTGGGCTCCTGGGGGCTCTGTCGCCAGGGCAGGACCCAGGAGCCGGCCGCGCTCACGGCCTCACCTCTGCTCGCGGCTCATCCGCAGTCCTGCCAAACAGGGCCTCGACCAAAACACTGGGAGCCGAAAAATCCCACTGGGCACTGTGGACAAACGAGGTAGAAGAGGCGGCTGCCTCTTACGTGGGGAAAGGAACTTAGCGACGCTAAGCTCGTGAAACGGCCAGTGTGAAGTTAGGAAGAAATCGCGCTCTGTGCCTCCGCGTGCGTGTGCACGTAAAGGCACGAGGGTGAGCCTGCAGGGCAGCCCCCGAAGCCTGCACCGGCGGCTTCTTGGAGACGGGCGCTGGAGGGAGGTCAAGGGCTTGTCCTGAAGACCGCGTTGAGCAGAAATGTGCTCCCAGCTCTGAGGCACGAGGGGGCAGCCCCAGGGAGCGGACAGCAAGAGCAAGGGCCACCGCAGCTGGGGGAGGAGAGGGTAAGTCGGCGAGGGTGAGGACAGAGCCGAGAAAACAGGGAAAACCGCAGGGCGGCAGGGGCTTGGCACCAGGGAGGACGGGCAAGGAGCTTGGGCTTGGTCACCGCCAAGGGGAGGCAGTGAGACTTGAAGCCCCTGTGCTCAGGATGCCTGTCTCTAGGGCGGCCGGCAGTGGAGTGAGAGGCGGCGATGGTCAGCTTGGGTGGGGATGGGGGCAGGGAGGCGGCAATGGTCAGCTTGGGTGGGGATGGGGGCAGGGAGGCGGCAATGGTCAGCTTGGGTGGGGATGGGGGCAGGGAGGCTGTTGGTCAGCTTGGGTGAGGGTGGTCAGCAGTGGAGTTGAGAAGCTGGCGTTGTTCAGCTTGGGGCAGGAAATTCAGTGGCGTTCTAGGGGACTAGTGCTGGGAGAGGGGCATGATCACCCTGGGCCCACGGCAGAGAGTGCATCCTAAGGGGTCTGCTGACTGGTGAGGGACCCTTGCCTGTGTGTGCGGGTGTCCTGGTCCGCAGGCAGCTGCTGGGACATAGCCAGGGGCTTGCATCGGGAGCTCGGAGGAGGGGCTCAGGCCAGCATAGTGCGATGGCTTTATGGGTGCGACTGGAAATAAAGTCAGAACTGCTTTAAGGAAGCGAGGTCCAAGGTGGAGTGGAATGCCTACAGGACCCGCAAACTCTGCTGGAGGTTTGTTTGTTCTTTCTGGAATAGCTACTTAGATACCAAAGCACACTAAATATTCGCATCTCCTGGCTGTTGGTAAAAAAACAAAAATGATGACTCTCCTTGTCAAGGTCATTAGCAATCTATTTGTGTTTTAACACCTGGAACCATTGTGTTTTTACAAGAAAGGAGGGCGAAATTGTAGTGAAACATGGACAAAGTAGATGCCCATAAACGCTCCATAAACTTAAAAAAATTATTTAATGAATCACCAGGTTCTTCAGGGGTAAAAGCAGTACTAAACAAATTGGATGCAGAATATGAGATAAATAATGTTTTAATTATTCACAGAGGTTGCTGTGGGTCTGTGCCAGAACCAAACTTGTAATAATATGCTTTGTAAAATCTGCCCAATATTTCACCGGGATTTAATCACAATGTTGTGTGGACGGTCAATAACCAAAGAGCAATAAAGTCAAATTAAGCACAGTGATCATCACTTTCATCACAAGAGAAAAACTGAAAAAAAAAAAAAAAGAATAAAAAGTTAACAGTGGAGAGATACGTTTCTGATATCTTTTCTACTGATAATTTTATCGTGGAAGATTCTCACTTTACCTGAGTCTGCACACCTTCACCCAAGGCAAAGAGCAACACGCTGCTGGGACACGGATTTAAAATCAGGGAGGCGATGCAGCTTCATGCCTCGTGCGGCTGGTTCGTGGTCGTTTTGTAACTTGAGATCCCGCGTGCGGCTTGCTGTAAGCAGGAACTGTCCATGAATACGGAGGAAGCGCGTCTGTCTTGGACTTCACACACGAAGAAGCTCAGTGCAGTCATTCTGAATTGACGACTTCCATCTAGCAGAATGCAATGTCGCTGTGACCTCTGGAAAAAACACACATCCCTGGGGGGAAGAACTCCCGAGCCTGAGGTCCATGGGGCTGTGGCCAGCGCACACCACTGGGCATGGGCTGTGCCTGCAGGCTGTGGCCAGCGTACGTCCCTGGTGTTGGCTTTGTGGATGAGCTGAACTTCAGCTCCTGTCACCAGACATGGCCATGGGTGCCAGCTGGAGGCCAGACCACACCGCTGGGCACAGGCTGAGCGGTACAGGCGGAAATGGTTGGGTGAAACCCCCTGTGTCAGAGGTCATTTCTTCTAGTAAAATTCAGATGACGTTCGTAGAACAGAGACATTTGAAGACAAGAAAAGTTTCAGCAAGACTGACCTGGGGCTCTGCTCCTTCCTCCTAAAGATGGGTCTGCCTGTGCGTCCCAGCCCTGCCTCCCTGAGCACGCTGGCTTGGTCATGCTAGGAACACGTGCCTGGGTTCCTGCGATCCCAGAACGAGTCTCCTAAGAAGGCGAGCAGGAGCAGATGTGGACAGTTACACTTTCTGTATGAAATCACCAAGTAAGTTGGCTTTGTTTTGTTTCTATCACGAGATAGGATTTACGGTATTTCCTGTCTCTGTCAAGTTGACCTGGAGGTCTTTGAATGCGGTGATGTGAACGTGGGTCTTTAATATGCATGTATCAAATAAGAGGTTTCCTGAGAAATGGATATCTAAATCTCATTTATTTCTTCCAGTGCATTTTATATCTTCTGTTAGTAGTACTAAACATTTATAAAGATTTATTTATTTACTTGAAAGTCAGAGTTACACAGAGAGAGGAGAGGCAGAGAGAGAGAGAGGGAGAGGTCTTCCATCTGCTGGTTCACTCCCCAGATGGCCTCAACAGCCGGAGCTGTGCCTATCTGAAGCCAGGAGCCAGGAGCTTCTTCCAGGTTTTCCATGTGGTTTCAGGGGCCCAAGGACTTGGGCCATTTTCTCCTGCTTTTCCAGGCCATAGCAGAGAGCTGGATCGGAAGTTGAGCAGCCAGGATTCAAACCGTCGCCCATATGGGATGCCGGCACTGCAGGTGGCAGCTTTACCCACTACGCCACAGCACCGGCCCTCTATTAGTACTAAACTTTATAAGTCTAGATATTTTCTAAATAATTTTGCTGTATCCTATTGAAACTATGTAAATTCTCCGAAATTTATCAGTTCACATTAAGACTGATCCGAAACATCACCAGTAAATGGTTTTGTAACACAGTAACCACATCAGAATGTTGGTTTCTGCACACTGAAAGCTGGGAAAATTGTCTGCATGTCCATGTATACATGTCTGCATGTATCGAGAGAACCGGATTCCTCAGGTGCACGTGTGCACACACACACACACACATACACACCACGGAAGTACTGAGAGAATCCTAATAGATGATTTGCTAATTGCTGCTACATGGAACGTCATACCAAGACCGAGAGCTGGAGCACATGTTCATGTTGATTTTAAGTCACCAAGCAACAGCAAAGGGGATTGAACCAGGGGACATGCAGCTCTGACACTGACCTGTCCCCGGCTACAGTGACACAGTGGCGTCTGAGTGCCGGTAGAATTACAGAGAAGGCGATAACTGGCTATATATAACCATATAGCTATATGTAACTATATAACCGGTTATATATAACCAGCTATACCGTGACTGATGCGAACGCAGAAAGGACGATCAAGATGCCCCCCCAGTCCGCGAGACCAAACAGAACTGCGTGTTTACCACCGAGGCTGCAAGGGTGATGCGCTAGCTAGCGTGTACTGAACTGGTGTTTGCCCCGCCCACTGCCTCTTCTCCCTACCTGGGCTCCTGTTAGGAGACCCTCGGAAGAGGGGAGAGAGGGAAGAGGAGGGAGGGCGGGGCGGGGGGGGGGGACGGCAGGGAGAGGGAGGAGGGGGAAAGGCCGGGGACGATTTAGCTTCTATTGTCAACAGTAACGATCAGCCTTGAAGACATGTTTCGGGCCGCCGGATAATGAAGTGAGCCCCTGAGCACCGTCTGCTCAGTAGGACCCCGTGTGGTTCTGAAGACGAACCGTGTCACACTTGAAGAAAATCGGACGCCACAAGGGATATCGATATCGTCGAAGCTTCGTACGGGGCAACTGTTGACTTTTTGTAAAAACACTTGGACACGGGCAGTGAATCCCCTCGTGCCCTGACAGACGCCAGGATTCTCTCGCTCCTGTGCACACTGCTCACCCGACACGTGAGTGTTCTCTGTAAGGCCCCAGCACTAGGGGAGGCCGCAGGGTTCCCGTCGGCTAACCCCACAGCCCGCCGCGGCCTGCCTCACGCCCTCCGTGTGAAGAGCAAGCGCAAGGATGCTTGCCGAAAGTCCCACGCTCCCCCGATTCTCAAATTCCTCTTTAGGACAGGCCGGGGCGGAACCCCTGCTCCGGAGGGCTTGCGACCTACGCCCTGCTGGCCACCTTGAAGGGACTGGTGAGCTGCCGACCAGCAAAGCAGGTGTCCCTACTCCTAGCAAGGGAGCGGGGACAAAGAAGACGAAAGGTGAATGACCAGGACTAGGGGGAAATCCTCTTCTTAGCAAGATGCGCTTTATGGCGTGGGCATCACGTAAGTCAGTGTTCCAACTGCACTCAGAAATATGGCTCTGATGACACATTAATGAGGGAACAAGGGGTACCTGAGAGAGGAACACCCGGCCCCCAAAATGATTGACTTTCATTCTGTTGGCAGAGAAACACATGCGCTGAGAACCAAAGACCATAAGCAAGGCCCCTCCAGAGAGCACACCGTGTCCCACGTCCTGTGTTCTTAGATGCCTGTGTGACAGACTCCGCTCAGCAGCGCGGCGCTGACGTCCCACGATGGCTTATCGGGATGATGTGCAAATCTGCATTGCACGGTCCCTTTGCCCTTCTTGGCTGCACGTAATTCTGATTTAGGAGAAGGTCTCTCACTGCTTCTGCATCTGCAGAACCAGCCTGCTGGAGAAGACCACAGAGCTGCTTGCGGTTTGCTCGAGTTTGGAAATCAACAGAAAATTAAGACCAAGTGCGGAATGCGTGCCTGAAAATCTTTTTATAGACGAGCTCGAGGAATGTACGTTCAGTGAGCCATGGCCTTTGAAAACGCTGTCCGCTTGTGTGCTCCCAGAAGCGCTGATGGATAGCCCTCTTCTAATGGAACACCAGCTCTCGGGTACATACCATTGACATATGGCCAATGTAAATGACACAACTGCGCAAACACGCGAACATACCTCGGAACAGGCGCTCCCTTCATGTGGGCAGGGCGAGCCGTTTGAACAGGAAACCCCCCGAGATGAAGGGGATGCTGCCTGCAGTTGCCAAGTGCAGAGCACTTTGATCCGCCCCCAGGCACAGTTTGGAGAGGGCTGTCCCTGGGCCCCCGTCTACCCCATCCAGGTGTTGCCCACACCCCTCCTGCCCTGCGTGGAGGAGATGGGGGTGGGGGTCCCTCCGGCCTTTCCTTGCTGAAAGGGAACAGCTTCCTCACAGCAGAGCGGTTACAGCACCGCTGTTTGTGAGAACAGCGCATTCGCAGAGTCCAAACGATGTTCAACACAAAGACCCATCTAACCCTACCTGAGGACATCCCACGTGAGAGCCCGGAGCCTCAGGATAGCTGGGGTTTGCCTGAGACACGAATATGGAGAGGTCAGATGCGCCCTTAGACACACTGGTCCCAGCATCCCACCTACCGCTCCCTGGGCCACTCAGTACAAACCTGTTCAGAAGTTATTTCATCGGAGGGGGAGGGGCTTGTTCAGGTAGCCCAAGTAGCAAGAAGAGATGGCATACGCCCTTTCTGTACGAGGATGAAGCAACGGATAAAAACTTAAATGTGGAAGCATGAATTTCAGAGAGAGAGATGGTTCCTCTCTGTGAGATGCTATGCGTCTCAATTAGACATTTGCCATTTACAGAGGCCAAGGATGGGCACTTCCCATTCACATGAACAGCTAATTTCTCACCCAAGCTCCACAAAGCCAGTGCAGAACCAAGGCTCATGGGAAGACCCATCTGGAACCGCAGGAAGAGCTGAATGAAGGCCCCTACTAAGTTCCTTCCAAACCTTTAGCTTTAAATGGACTTCATCCTGAAGTCAGGGCATCTTTTCCCAGTGATCAAGTGTAGAGTTTCTCATTAAAACATGCTTGTCTTTGGAAAAAAAGTTACATCATTTGTTCAACAGCACTGCATCTGAAGACTTTCGAGTTCCACTAAGAAAACAAAAATTGAACAAAACAATAGCCCTCCATGTGCCAATGGTAAAGGATTGAGTAAAATTACCAAGAATTATACCAGCAGAGTCAGGATACAACTCAAGGAATATAAAGCAGACTTGCCAAGTTATCCGAGGCAGCCCCTTCTCATCTACTCTGATATCTGTGTAATTTGGGTGATTTTAAATGCTGGAATTTATCTTCACTAAAGAAAAAATAGTTGCATATATGTAACTTTTATTTTACATTCTATATGCCCCATGCAAATTTAAATTTCGCCCAGTCTGGTATTGCACAGTTGTTTTGCTAAAAGCTAGTGTCACAGAAGCTAAAAACTTGAGAATCCTGTGGACTGGTGTGTCTGGACTATGACTTCTCCCATTGGAGCGGGTCAACACCAACAGATCTCGCTAAGGTCGGGTAAGGCGATGTGAGAAAGCCGATTTAAATGGCGTGGCCCATTGAAACTGTGTAGTGGAAAGAGATCATTGTGCAGAGAGATGACCAAAGCTAATAAATTCGTGCTTTGGGAGACGGAGACGACTCGAGGCCCTTAAGCCCGGTCCCTTCTTGTTATTTTGGATGCAAGTGGGGGCGTGGAATTCCGCAGGTGAGGCTCTACCTTTGCTTAGGCAAATCCCACAGCCACTGTGGATCGCACTCCAACGCCTTGTCCGTCTTCCTGCCATCTCACTGCTACACAGGGAGAGAAATGCGCATTTCACTTTGCATGCACCCCAACCTCAAATTTCCATATGATACTAAGTCAATTTTGATTTGACTACAAGAATCCCAAAAAGGTCATCAAAAAGAAAAGTTTCATTTTGTCTCTCTTTGTCATCCCCTTTTATTTTCTTGAAAAACAATAAATAAACATGAAAGTAAAAACCAGGAGCCAGCCAGACAAACTGAAAGGCCCCGAGAAAACGTCAGTGAAATCCCGGGGAAAGTCCCCTCATCTGGGGCCTGGGCTTCTGTCCTCTGACGCCAGCACCCATCAGCCCTGCTCTCTGGCCTGCTCAGAGTCACAGGGCCTGCAAGGGACACCGGGCAGCTGTGCAAATGACGCCGGCATGGCTGCGGGAGCTGGCACTCCCAGGCATCCCTCTTCCCCAGGGCTGAGCACTGCTCCTTAGTGGAGGTCCGCTTGTTGGTTCTCCAGCACAATCCAGCCCCTGGGACCCGCCACAGCCCAGACGCCTCCCTCAGGCGGCCATGACGACTCTGGCCTGCCCTCCGGTCTGCCACCTCTGCTGCTCTTCCAAGTCCTCCAAAGAAGGTCGATGCCTCCATCTCCTTGTGCTTAACACCGACCTTGACCTTCATGGCTGTTGCGTGTGTGCAGAAGAACAAATCCGGCTTCAAAGGCAGAACTCCCTGTGGTACTCCTCATTATGAAACTGACCAAAATTGCAGCGTGGTCTCCGGATAAAACAATATAAAAAATGTACTGTAGACAATGGGCCTGGGACAATGCATTTTTTTATGTGACAAGCGTGTTCTACATTTCTCTGTTGTCACTAGGGTAGGAAAGTTGGGTGATGGGAGGATCCCTGTTTGAGTTGACACCTAGGTTTCTCCTTGTGGAAAAACAACAATATTGCTCAGGACATGTCTGATCTTGAAGTTGGGGAGATTGCATTTTGTAAATGGCTTTATATTTTTATTTCTATCTCTAAAAAGGTTTATTTATTTTATCTGAAGGGCAGAGCTACGGAGAGAGGGAGAGGGAGAGGGAGAGGGAGAGGGAGAGGGAGAGGGAGAGGGAGAGAGAGAGAGAGAGAGGTCTTCCATCTGCTGGTTCACTTCCCAGATGGCCACAATAGCAGGAGCTGGGCAGATCTGAAGCCAGGAGTCAGGAGCTTCTTCTGTGTCTGCCACGTGGGTGCAGGGCCCAGAGACTTGGGGCCATCTTCTGCGGCTTTCCCAGGTGCATTCGCAGGAAGCTGGATGGGAAGTGGAGCACCTGGAACTCAAACCAACACCCATATGGGATGCTGCCATTGCAGGCACAGCTTAGACGGCTATACCACAGCACAGACCCCTATTTTATTTCTTAAGATACTTGTATTAGCTGACATATCCACGTCTGGAACAATGAGGGGCTTTTCACTAGTGAATGCATGTGATGCATACTGGCATGAGAAAAGAAAAGTGTTATCAGTGAGAGAATGGGGAAGTGAGTGGAGCACTTTCTCCGTCATGTTCTGTAGGGAGGGCGGCTGACCGAGGCAGAGAGACGGCACCCAGGAAAACTCTCTCCTTTGCTGCAGTGAGGCCATCACAGGAAACGTTCCCGAACACCCGAGTCCAGATACTTGAGCTTCGACGGGCACTCGCCCCCGCCGTCTGCAGGGCGGTCCTCCCTCTGTGAACCAACCCTCCCGTTTAACCAGGACACTTCACACCGGCATGGCCAGGTGCTGAGAATCGCTGCCGGGGTGTCCATGACGACCTCTGCACCGGAGGTGGCTCCTGACTTGCCCCACGTATAAAACACTTCTCCTGTGGCCTCCTTTGCAGGAGTCTGCAACTGACACAAACAGCACACGCCTAGAGCAGTCGGGGGTCAAGAGCAGCTCTCAGGAGGATGAAGATGCAAACAGCGCGTCAGCTAAAGCTGTTTGGAGAGGCTGATGCGTAGCCCTGACCCCTGGTTTTCGAAAAGCGGCGTAGTCCTCTCTGGGGGCTCTCAGCCTCAGCACAGCAGCCGGTGTCACGGTTTGAACTGGGTGCTGCTGAATGATGAGTCAAAGCCCCCGCCCCCGCCCCCAGCTGTGAAGGTGTGCTGGTTTGGAAATTGAGCCTTTGCACGTGGTGTCAGACCATCTTGCATTACTATAACAAGATACCCGTGGCAGGGTCCTTGTGAGCCAAACAGCTCTGGAGGTTCAAGGGGTGACATTTGGTGTTGGATTTTTCTGGCTGGCAGAGCCTGGAGGCACTTCAGAGCATCTCGATGCAAAGGACGAGGGGTAGCGTGCGAGTGTGTGTGCGTGTGTCTCCCCCGTCTCTCTCCTTGAAAAGCCCCTGAGCATCAGGCATGGGGGCGTCCTGGTTCTTTGTCTAACACTACTCACCTCCCACGTGCTCCGCCTCTAAACCCCGCAGCTGGATTCAGTTCCCGCCCCTTAATGCTTCCCAAGAGGGTGCAATTCCTGCCCGTGAAGCCGTGGGGACACTCCGTCTCACCCAAGCCTCAGCACAGACGAAATCCAGTGGAGGGTGTGCCCTCATCCGCTGAGTGCCATCCTGTAAGAAGTGGGGACTGTGCACGCAGACTCACGGGCACAGGATGGATGCAGCCAGGAGCCAAGGAGCCCCGAGGCCCTGCCCACCCCTCCCACTTGGCCGTCTCTCACCACCCACACACGGAGCTTTGGGAGAGCAGCCCTGGGACACTGACTCGCACGGTCAGACTTTGCAGGGAACATTCAGTGGTCTTTCTCCACCACTGGCCACGGAGTCTAAAGAGCCAAACAGAACTCAAACCGCTCCGTTTCCCAGATGCGAAGATTCCAGGCGTCACACAGCCCACGCTCCGCCCTTGCTGCTATGCCCCACACGGAGCACAGTGTGAACTGGACCCAGGGAGGCATGAGTGGGGGATGGAACCGACTCCATAGTGCACACCGACTGACCGGCACAGGCGTGAACAGTTCCCAGTGTTCTCGGCTTCTACTTGGGGCTTCCTGCTTGTCTCCTGGTCATCTGCTCCTCGCCTGTACAGCTCATGTCTCCTTCCACAGAGCCCCCAAATCATGCACTTGAAGTTGCAAGGCAGTGAAACCTGACTGGGGCGCCCTCCCTGCAGGGCACTGCTCTTCCGTCCCCAGGGACCTTGCACACTCAGGTCTTGGCTGCAACTCCATACTGCACTGGGGAGAACGCAGCGGGAAGTGCAAACGCTCCGTGAGGCCCTTTGCAGGGTGATCTGCACTCATAGAACAAGCAGGCAGTCTCTGGCCAATGACAGAGATGGCTGATCGTGCACCATGAAATGTTTGGGGATTGGACAGTGAGAGACATAGACGAATGTGTGAGTTACTTCCCCCCATAAACCGACCCTCACAGCAAACATCCACCCCTCACACACAAACTCAGGCTTGAGTGGCTTTTGTGCCTTGTTTTTTTGTTTGTTTGTTTGTTTGTTTGTTTTGACAGGCAGAGTGGACAGTGAGAGAGACAGAGAGAAAGGTCTTCCTTTTCTGCTGGGTCACCCTCCAATGGCCGCTGCAGCCGGCGCACCGCGCTTTTCCAAAGCCAGGAGCCAAGTGCTTCTCCTGGTCTCCCATGTGGGTGCAGGGCCCAAGCACTTGGGCCATCCTCCACTGCACTCCCAGGCCACAGCAGAGAGCTGGACTGGAAGAGGAGCAACCGGGACAGAATCCAGTGCCCTGACTGGGACTAGAACCCGGTGTGCCAGTGCCGCAGGTGGAGGATTAGCCTAGTGAGCCGTGGTGCTGGCTTTTTGTGCCTTGTTTTAAAAGTGACATAGAAATAGTCATCGTAATATCAGGTTACAACCGAGCATATCTGGGAGTTAGGAGAAGTCACGTCTGTCTCTATCCAGCCTCATGCCAGGAATGCGTGGAGGTGAGCCAGTAAGCTCTGGCAGTTCTGGTTGATGGGCTGGTTACGTTAAACCAGGCCTGCCCATGTCAACGCATCCCCCATATTTACTTGGTCCTTGACATGGTATTTTTTTCCCTCACAATTGAAAACAATGACACAAGCACAGCTCAGAGCTAATCTTCCCTCATTTCCTGCCTGAAATAAACCAGTGTAGACTTCCAGAACCGCGTTTCCAGGATGGACTTCGGACATACACATTTATGAGAATTTTCATTATGTTCAGATTAAATTCCTTGGCACGAAGACGGCCCCTTAAAACGCATTGAGATTCCGGAACTACACATTTAATGAAGCAGCAGACACTTGTTGTACACCTGCCTGGGACAGCTTCCCTCTGCTTCTCACTCGGGGGCAAGTGCAGCCGACTGCAAACACCTCTTACATTGATTTGGCCCACGGAGAGGTGACGCGTTTATAGATAAAGCACTTTTTCACTTTTTATGAAAATGATGAGTTATCAACATTTTGCTTGAAGGCGCACGATACAGCCCGTCTCCATCCAGAGCCATTAAATAAGCCAGAGACCCAGCTGTCAGTAGTGCCAAGGAGTAAATTTAATTTCCAGAGTCAATATAGAGCCAGCTGCTTTAAGCATAAGAAAATTCTGCAGCATGATTAATTTGAATGGCCGTGTAAGGCATTGTCTAGACAAGACAGAAGCCTGAGTCTTCGTGAGTGATCTGTACACACAGTAAAGTATGCCAAGGCCGTAACGCCGGCTAATGGCTCTGATCTGGCTTATTAACCAGTATTGACTGCTTTCACTCTGACATGGCCCCCGAGCCTCAGAGGTGAGATGTTGAGCTGTGTGGCTCTAGTTCTCTTGTTCCAACAAAAATGAGCTATTCCAGAGGTGGTACAAGGTGCAAGGTGGTCGGGGTTTTTAAAAAGTGGTAACAACAAAATTTTCAATCGTCAAAAAGTGATAGCGTAGTAACGGGTATTTGCATACCAAGAAAACTGCTATTTAAACTGGTCGTGGTTGGCAACACTCATTGCCCAGGAAGTCTGTGTTCCATCTTTACCTGGCCAGCTGCTGCCGGGGGAACATTCTCTCAGATGATCGTCTTTAAGTCTCCCTGGATCCGCCTTCAGAAATCTCCAAATTGAGTCACTATGACCATCAGAAGGCTGATCACTGTCCACTGAGCCTTCCGACACAGCGTTAGAGAGACTGGATCGCCAGCAGCCCCCTAGAAACAAAGATCAAAGCGTCCAGTCCCCTGTCTGCGCCTGTTGGCTCAGAGCTGGCCAACTGCTGGCAGTCAGAGCACAGAGGCTCCCTGATACCAACAGCGGCAGAAGCCACAGAGCCTCCCGTCAGCAGTCAGCAAGCTTTTATCCCACACTGGTTATCAGCCCTGCTAGACAGGGCGCAGCCTCAGGAGAAAGATGTAGCCTGGCTGCAATCCTCGGCAAGTGATTCTCAGCAAGGCATTTTATTTTGGAGGACAAACTGAGTTGTGTTAGGCGGTGTCCAGCCAGGGGATAAAGTCTCTCTGGATATTGCAAACAGGGATGGGAAGGCAGGGAATGGGTTACATGGGTGATGAAAGAAAGAACACAACACAGCGGGGGCCGGTGGGGGCCAGAGAGGAGCCAGGGCGGGAGCTCCACCAGCCTGGATGGGAGCCAACTGGAGGGGCTGTGTTTCTAGCCGGGCGGGGGTGGGGTGGGGGGGGTGGAGCCAGGCCCAGGGTGGGGTCATCCCGGAGGCACTCCTGTGACCTGGAAGCAGATGTCCTAGCCAGAAAACACTTCCTGGAATGCAGGGCGTGGTGGGACTCTGGCTGCCCGCTCTGCATTCCCCCTGTGTCTGCAGCAGCCAGAGGGAAGGGAAGCGGGAAGGCGGTACTCTGCGCATGGGCCAGGGGCTGGGGACTTGGAACGCGCTTGCAAGGAGAGAGGAAGAAAGAAGCAAGAGGAGTATCTGGTTCCAATCGAGTAGCTATTTCCTTTCATATAACGATCAGCGCAAAAGCTATCTTTCTTCAGCTGTTGTTGAGCTAATTGCAAGAGGCAGCCTGGATCAGGACAGGGCGCAGCTTAGAACGGTGCGAAGGGCAGGAGGGGCGCGGAGGCCGTGCAGAACAAGCCCGAGAGGGGAACACCACAGCGCGACTTTTCATAGCTGAACCAGCGTCCAGCCGCACTGTGACGAGAGAGGTTTGGACGCCGGACCTCTATGTGCTGCTTTAACAAGGGAGATCCGGGGCTCTGCAGTTAGGGCTCCTGTGGCCGCTTCTCACGTTTGTAGGTTCTAGCCGTGAGCAGTCCTGCATCCTGCCATGGGTTGACACCCGCCATTATGTGGCTGGACGCTGGTCAAAAGTTCACCGTTTACTTGGTGCCTAAATTTGGATAAATCTGGTGATTTCCAAGATCCAGTTTGCCCAATCTCTAATACATGATCTTTTTACAGTAAACAAATACACAATGCGACTTTAGAAATGCAACATCAGGATTGAGCACGAAGATGCTGCTTTGGAGGCCAGCATCCTACATCAGCGCGCCTGGGTGGAAGCCCAAGCTCTGCTGTGGGGCATCCTGGGAGGAGCAGGTGATGGCTCAAGTCCTTGGGCCCCTGCCACCCGCAGAGGAGACGCAGATAGGGTTCCAGGCTCCTGGCTTTGTCCTGGTCCAGCCCCAGCTACTGGGTGTGTTGGGGTGGAGGCAGGTGTTAACCCTCTCCCTCTCCCTCTCCCTCTCCCTCTCCCTCTCCCTCTCCCTCTCCCTCTCCCTCTCCCTCTCCCTCTTCCTCTTTCGTCTTTCTGCCTTTCAAACAAAACGAAGCAAATAACATGGAAACAAATAAAGAACACGAAAAAAACCTCCTCTTAATAGGAGATGAAAACCAAAAGCCGTTTTCAGGAAGTCCAGAGTTCGTGACGATGAGTGGTTCCGCAGGCCTCTCTCGGACCTCCTATACCAGGCAGCTGGGCCGTGAGGAGAAGGGAGCAAGCAGCTTCTAACCCAGTGGAGACGACAGCTAGGCACGCCCTGGGTGCACAGTGGAGGCACGCGCTGTCCTTTCTGAATGCTGCAGAGAGAAGCGCCTTGTCACAGACCCTGCACCTGCTAAGGAGAAATTGGCCCTGCCCACGAGAAACCTCGCCTTGCACTTGGGGCTACTGTGGAGGACACATTGTTTCCATGTCTCTCCACGCCTGGAACAGGTGGATTTCATTTTGTGAATGAGCCTCTTTCCCCAACACTAGGTGCAATCTGAACTGTCCTCCTAATGTCACATCTCATTGCAGTAAAGTGACATTCTGTGACCTATTTCTAAAATCGGCAAACTCTTCCGTGTTCTGGTCTAACCTTATTGATTGACAAACACTGTAGCTATTAAGGGGTCTGAGCCTCTCCGGAGAATCCACACTTCACAATCTGCATCCCGCAATAATCAGCTATGGTTTTTCCTCCTCACCCTCAGCTTCACCGTCTGGGGCTTCAGTCCCCCAAAGTCCAAAAGCAGGAACAGAAAAGTTGAGAAGTAATCGATCCAAAAGGGTCAGGCTGTGCTTCTGAGTGGTGCAAGGGGCTCTCTTCCCTGCCTCTCTGTCCTGCCTGGGTGGGGCTCACCCCAGGCTGTGTGCTTCCCACCTGCTGTGCTTTGGGTGTGCTTTAAAAATCAGCAAACTTGGGGCCTGCACTGTGCTGTAGCAGGTAAGGAGGCCGCCTGCAATGCAGCATCCCATACAGGTGCTGGTTCGAGTCCTGGCTGCTCCACTTCCAATCTACCTCCCTGCTAATGCACCTGGGAAAACAGTGGAAGATGGGCCAAGTTCTTGGGCCCCTGCGGCCATGTGGGAGACCTGGATGGAGTTCAGGAATCGGCCCAGTTCTGGCTGTTGCAGCCATTTGGGAGTGAACCAATGGATGGAAGATCTCTCCTCTCCCTCCTCCCTCCCTCTGTCTCTCTCTCTCTCTCTCTCTCCCTCTGCCTTTCTGGAACTCTGCCTTTCAAATAAGTAAATAAAAATTTTTTTAAATGATAAAATAAAATCAGCAAACTAACAGGCTTTGATCACCCCTTAGGAATTGCTAGTTTCCCAACTGTGTGTTGGGAGCTTGGTCCCTGGGGGTGATGTGCACATGTCAGAGGTCAGGCC
>CM027409.1:83317080-83355094 GCA_015711505.1 Sylvilagus bachmani
CCCCCCCCCCCCAATCTCTGGCTTCCTGCTTTGGGATGTAACCATCTGCTCTCAAAACCACCCCCCCACCCTCCACCAGGGCACGGCCACGAGGGCCCCCAGAGCTGATCCAGGCAGGCTGCACACAGTGAAGAACCCGCTGACGCAGAGCAAGGAATCAGAACACCCAGTTCCGCATGACTGTAATCGTGGAGGCTTCCCCACAGCCCCGAGAGCCCGCGGTGTCGGGGAACACACTTACCCGAGCTGCCCCACAGGGGCCATCGCCTTGGGTTTGGGGGCACCGAGCAGGTGCTGTGTGGAGGCTTCCTGAAGGCAGTTGGGCGCGCCGAGGCAGAAGACCCCCACCCCCCGCCCCAGTGCAGACGTGAAATGCGCTTCTCCGCGGGTTTCGGTGATGGCTCTGGCCAGATGTGCTGGCAAGAACTCCCGAAAGCTCTCGAACACTTGGTTCCAGCTCAAGCTGCTCGCCAGCTGCAGGAATGAAAGCCCTCCCTCCCCTCGGGAGGAAAGCCTCCCGGACTCCGGCCTGAACTTTGCTTCCCTGGAATGTCCTGACACGTTCCATCTTCTGCAGTCATTTCCTGCACGAAGATGACTCGTGCCGACTCGAGTCTCTGCACATACCACATCCTACCATCTACTTGTCAGGAGCCAGGACAGGGAATGATTCCGCTGCTGTCTCTCCTCCCTGCTCTGAAGTCCAACACAGGCACGGCCATGTGACCCCTGCTTCGGGGGCGTCCCACCACCACCCCCCCTTTTCATGTATCCCTTTCTGGGTTTTTGCGAAGGATTATATGGGGGCTCGCGCTGTCACGGCTCCCAATCGTCCATGCATCGTCCACCCCCTTCCACACACCACCTGACAGCTTGTTCATTCTTCCTGGTTGCTGCTCTGCACACAGCAGCTGCCTTCCCTGAGCTGAGAGCACGTTCAGACCTCACTCTCGCAGGCCACAGCTAACCCAGGGCAGAGCGCTCAGCACGGACGCAGCAGTGGATTCATTCCTCCCAGGGGGGTGCGCCTGGTGCTCACTCGCTGTCCGTCGGCCAGTTACGGAGTTCGGCTCACCCTGTCTAGGCTGCCTCTCCTTGCCCTCTGGCCTCCACGGGCCTGCGGATCTGTGTCGTCAGCACACTCGCCCTGATGCTGCCGGGCCACAGTTACCACCACCCACAGAAGGCGTGGACCTCTGCTTCGCACCCTGGCTGGACATTTGATACTGGTGGACAACCGACTTCTCTTGTACCACTTAGAAAGAAGGGTGATTTTTTCTTTTTTAGTTTTTTATTTATTTGAAAGGCAGAGTTACAGAGAGAGAGAAAGAGAGGGAGAAAGAGAGAGGGTCCTTCCATCCACAGATTCACTCCCCAAACGGCCGAGCAGCCAGGAGCTAGGGACTCCATCCTGGACCCCCGGGTGGGTGCAGGGGCACAAGCACTTAGGCCATCTTCCACTGCTTTTCCAGGAGCATTAGCCGGGAGCTGGATCGGAAGCAGGGCAGATCGGATGCCAGTGGCAGGTTAGCCTGCTGTGTCAAAACGCTGGTCCCAAGGAGGGCAATTCTGACCCCTCCTCTTTCACTTCTCGATCACACATGCTTGTGTTCTGTATGGCTAAGGGATCCGTCAGTCTGCTATAGAAGGAAAATGTAAGTAATGTGGCCCCTGCAGTAGGGGACGCGTCAGTGGCTGGCTGATTGGGAAGGGAGCTGGTGTGGAGTGAAGCCACACTGTGAATTGGTTCACAGTGGATCAACACTCCATGAAGCACATCCCAGAGTTCAGGAAGATGCCGGTACATGCTGTCCTGTCTCAGCAGCATGGGGGTCTTTGGGCTCCCAGGAAGCTCTCTGGGATGCTGTTTCTCACCCCTGGTATTGATGTTGTGTCACACGAAGTGAGCATTATTATCAGAAGTAAGCTTTGCTGGTGTGTTAATTCACATTTTTCTAATAAATGAACATTTAGCTAAGAAAGATCACACATCCATGTAACCGTATTGTCCCTGAGTATGGACGCATGAAGAAACCAGAGATGAGCCAGAGATGAGCGGGTGCCAATGTCAAGGCCGGAGAGGAGTGGGTCCCTGGGCTTCAGAAACTCCAGTCTGAGCTCCAGGGAAAAAAAATCCAGCTCACATCAGCAAAACGATGTCATCTCAGCACGCATGTCCACCATGCTGTTTTCCCACCAGAATAAATAAGAGAAGCAGTAAACATGTGTTTCAACTCGTTTCCTTAGACTTTATAGTCTAACCTCAACAGGAATGCAAGAAGAAAACATATTAATTATTTGGAGAAAAAATAAGAATAGAGGGAAGAATAAATTCCCATATATTTATTGGAAGAAATATTAGTCATTTACAGTGTCCACAAAAGTGCACCACACTGGAAATCATGCTTATGTGAAAGGAGAAGTGCGGACCACAGAAATGAACGTGCACTCTGACTACAGTTTAGCAACTGTGTATGGCTGGAATGGGGAGGGAGGTATGGAGCCAGTGTGCAGCTGGGCTGGACAACACTGGTTTGTCTTTCTAATTTATTGTCTTGTTCTTTCGTTTCTTGCCGTAAGAGGACACCAGAGAGGAAGATGACTCTACCACTGGGCACAGCAGGACTCGATTGCCCTTGTGTGGGGCAACTCCCAAAAGTGTGTTCCAAGAAGCCATCAGGATTGACAGGTGATTCCTGTAGCTATCACTTCCCAGCAAGGGCTGAAAGGTAGAGAAGACGCAGAACGTGGCACGTGGGGTGTGGGAGCTGCAGAGACGAGGTGGAGAATTAGCCAGGACAAGCCTAGGAGATGCAGAGTAGGGGGACAGAAGATGAGCCACACACCGCCATCACTCGCCTGTGCAGCCTCCACCCGCCCAGTCCCTGCCTGAGTCAGGGGTCTTGCTTAGGCAGGGGCCACAGGCTCCAGCAGAGTCATGGGGATTGGGCTGAGCCAACACCAGCTCTGCTAGCTCCTGATCCATGGAGCCACTGACCAGGTCTTCATTCAGAAACTCCACTGAAAACAAAATAGTCATGGGGCCAGCACTGTGGCCCAGCAGGTGAAGCCACAGCCTGCAATGCCAGCATCCCTCATGGGCCCCAGTTCATGTCCTGGACCCTCCACTTCCAACTCGGCTCCCACTTAACAGCCTGGGGAAAACAGAGGAAGGTGGACCAAGTGTTTGGGCCCCTGCCATCCACGTGGGACAGCTGGATGAAGCTCCTGGCTTCTGACTTTGGCCTGGCTCAGACCCGGCCATTGCGTCCACTTGGGATGTGAACCAGCAGATGGGAAAATCTCTCTCCATGTCTCTCCCCCTCTCTCTATAACTCTGACTTTCAAATAAATGAATAGATAGTTGTAAAAAAAAAAAGAAAAGAAGAAAATGGTGAGATGTGCCCATCCCTCTTTTCAAAAAAACAAGCTGGCTTGTAACTGCGCTCTAAGCAGACACGTCTCCCATCAGAGCTGTTAGAAACCACATTGATTGCTTTGCAAACACCTTGAATTCAAACGTACATGAGCTAGATTCTGAAGGTGGCAGGAAAAGCGAGAATTAAATGCTTGCTAAATTACTTGTAGAACTCATCAAAGATGCCTTTGCATTTGATCTTGCTCTAACATGAAAACGTTTTTCATAGCCTCCCCATTATCACGGTAACAAACACAGCTATCTCCGTGCACAGGGTTTCTACAATGATCAGCAGAACATTACACACCAACCTTTTCAGCTGCCCTTGATCCGTGCAGAAATTGGGGAGCATAGAATGTGTTGTCGACGTTGTAAGAAAGGATCACAAGCCGGCTTCAAACAACAGCGACGTGTTGTCGCACGGTTCCGAGGCCTCGGCCTGAGCTGGCGGTAGCGGCGTGGCTGCCTCTTTCCACGGGCTCTTGGGAAGAACCGCTTGCCTCGTGCACCTGCCAGTCCTGGGCTCACGCTGCCTCGAAGAGCCACCACCTGCAACGCCGGCATCCCGCAGGGGCACTGGTTCATGTCCTGGCTGCACCTTTTCTGGCCCAGCTCCCTGCTAATGGCCGGCGAAAAGCAGCAGAGGATGGATGGCAAAAGTGCTTGGGCTCCTGCTACCCATGTGGGAGACCCGGATGAAGCTCCTGGTTCTTGGCTTCAGCCTGTCGCAGCACTGGCTGTTGTGGCCATTAGGGAGTGAACCAGCAGGAGCCTGTCTGGCTCAGGATTTTTAGGTTTCTAAAGCAGGAAGTTCTCCCTGATTGGTCAAGGTGTCTGCGAATAAGGCGTAGGATGTGAATCAATCAGCAGCTGATACTGGAGCGGCTGTTTGGTACAGAAGCTTGCAGAGGGCCAGTTCAGGGCTGGGTCCACTCAGCAGGAGCGGCGACATGCGAGGACGACACTGCGTGCTGCTCCCAGCTCCTCTTCCCTCGGGGCCATTGCAGCATTGCCCCATGCATTCTTCTCTTTCCTTCCCAGGTCCCCCAGTCCTGACCAATTCCATGCGTTTCAAGTCCTTCATCACACCACTAAGACAGACAATGGAATGGTCCCAAATGTGTGGAAAGAGCTGTCAGCTGGGAGATGTGGACCCTCTCCATGTGTCGGAGACTAGAGGCCAGCCTGTATCAGATCAGGGAGCACTTGATCTTTGTTTAGAAATGCATTTACTCAAATGATGCTGAATTTTGTATACTTATACCATGAAAGAAAGTAGGTGTATAGTCAAGGTTTTGAATAAATGAGCAACTTCAACACTGAGACTTTTTACAAAGCTGGATGCACCAGCTCATATGTACTCTCTGTACGTGGCTGGCTTACCAGGTGCGAGGTGTCAGGTTAGGTTGTTCACATCAGACACAGCATTTAGTCTTTGCAAGGGGGTCCAACATCCCTGCTTCATAAACTTTAAAAATGAGGAACAGAGACGCAGAAGGGCCTCGTGTCTTGGCCAGGGCCATAAGTGTCGTGTGTGTGCGCACACATCCCTGTGAAGGCAGCAGGTCAGCATGGATCCTGACCACAGTCAGAGCTCAGACGAAGTCGTCCCTCTCACCATATCCACGAGAACAAGACCCTCGATCACTCTCATGAACTTACATCAGCAGGTTCATCAACATTAGCTCAGCTCTTCATCTTCAGAAAGAGGAGTTGAGTTCAGCTGTAACCAAAATAGAACCTTGAGGTGGTGACGTGCTTTCCGTTTGGGTTTGGGACTTTTGTTTTCAGGTCATAGTTCCTTTGAAGAAACTGCAGGCAAATGTCTACTAGGAGGCAGGACTGGTCAACCCACGTTCCAGAGTGGTTTGTTTCCAAGCATCGCTAACCCCCGGTAGTTCTCGGCTTCTCCTTCCTGCCAGCCCTCGAGATGAGCTTGAACTCCTTGCACGAGAGTTGAACTCTGGATAGGACCAGCCTTACGTTGACGTGTGGCCTGCGCAGACTCCAGGGAAGCCGTGCCGCTGAGTGCCAGCCCAGATCCCGCCTTTCCCACTGGAGAGCCATGGTCAGAAATGGCAGGTGCAGAGACGTGTTCGGGCACCAGGCTTCTTTCTACACCGTTTGAAAATAGGGCAGCGCTTCTGGTGCAGTACAGGTTTCTCCGCCTCAACAGTGACATCCTGGGGATCGGGGGGAAGCTTCTGACATACTACATTTCTACTAAACCAATCCTGTTATTTCCAGTTTCCTCCGGAAAGCTATCATTAGCAACAGTTAATGACCAGCTTGAGGCAAAACCCAAGGTTCTCTCACCTCAAAAAGTCACAACCTGTCGTGGTGACAGGCTGCGAAGCGACTAGCACAATTATGAGGGTCAGCCCTGCCCGGGATGGCACTGTGGACAGCCATCACCTCCCAGAGCTGATGAGCACCCCGATAAAGACGGGGCTCGATGTGCTCAGCTGTGCCTCTCTTGCTCTCCCAGGCCTCCGCGGGTGATGCAAGGTGCACCGGCGTTGATATCTTACCCTCTCCATTCCAAGTAAGAAAGACACTCCTCCACTGAACTGATCCTGGAGGTGGCACGCCACTAAGTGGCTACGTAGGAGCACATTGCTCTATGCGAAGTCACTTCCCTGAGGTTAAAGAAGTTGCGTGCACGAGGTTGGAAATAGCGAATATGCAGGTTCACATAGAAAAACGCTTTTCCTGGAAGGCTTAGCTCACCTTGTAAGACGGAAACCAGTAAGAGAACCTCCTGTTTTCAAGAAAATGCAGATTTTCCAAAAAAGAAAAGCAGATCACACACACAAGTTGGGAGAAAACTCCAAAATAAACGCCGGTGTGCTGATCCCTTAAGTTTTCCCTGAGCGAGCGCGGCCGGGAGACACTGTCGGGATTGTTCGATGGAGATGTCACAGCGAGTGCCCCCTCCTGGCCCCCCACGCTGCAACTTGCACTCTCCTCCCTGGGGGGAACCCAAGGCCATGCAATTAACGGTGGGCACAGACCGCTTCCACCCCCGCTGTGGCACTGGGAACCTGGAGTTGCAAAGGAAGAGACACAGGAAAGGTGCTGAAACAGGTGCACCCACCTGGGTGCTGTGGGCAGCCAAGCTGCGCCAACACTGACTTCAGCATGAGCACGTGCCCTTGGAGCCTGCCTCGGCCCGGTTGGAGGACGGGGTATGAACTCCCTCGTGATCCGGGGGAGGTCTAATTCACATGAGCAGAAGGGGCTGTGGCCTGGGCGGGGGGCGGGCCAGCTGCTTACTGGAGTTCTTGGTGAGCCTGGGACTCACGCTCCCACCTGCAGATCGGGCAGCTGCAGCTCCTGAGACACAATGGGGATGAGGCCAGGTCCTGGGCCGGGACGCTGACTACCGTCACCCCTGCTGGCCTCCCTCCATGGCCACATTGCCTCAGAAAACCCTGCTTTGTAGAATGCGGCCCCCACATGCATTAAGGTTCCAGGACTCGGGCCAGCTTCCTGCTCTGCGGTGGATTTCTGCAGCTGTGAGCCCATCCGCAGAGAGCTCAGATCCTTGGCATCAGGACACTGATGTTCTGGCACCGCCTTGCCCTTGGACGGAGGCTCCCACAGACCGGGGATGCCCAGCGCCAGACCGGCTGGGCGCATGCCCAGGGTCAGGGCCCGCTGCATCCCTCCCAGGGGTGTGGCGTTGGATCTGCCCCTTGACCTTTCCATGTCTTGCTTTCCCAGGGGCAGAGCAGAGGTGCTTATAAAGCACCGTGTTCTGAGCACTGCTGGGCTAGCAGGGAACTCGAGCAAGGGATGCGCCAGGATGGAATGAGGCGCTCCTCGCTAGGTCTTGAACTGGCTGAGAAACCGCCACTCACTTCCTCCCTCTGAGTTCTCTTTTGTGAAGAAAACGCCGATGCCGATGCCACCACTGTGGCTGGAGGCACAGATCTACCAGGATTCCACCCCTTCAGAGGCGCACCGATCCTCAGAACCAGCCAGGCCTCACGTCTCCCTCATCCGTGGGATTCAGCTTATATCTAGAGATGTTAGATTTTAGGCTTTGCAGTTGACGGTGTGTTGATTTAAGACTTCCGGAGCTTTGGGACTGAGTTATATTTTGCACGTCTGAGGGACATGGATTTTAAGGGACCAAGGGCAGAATGTTATGGAATGAGTGATTATGCCCTGAACTCGTACGTGTAAACCCTAACTTCCGTGATGGATGTATTTGGAGGCGGGACATTTGAATAAGCAAAGCAGGGTAAGTGAGTTCATCGGGGGAGCGCGGATCAGACAGGATTATTGTCCTACAGGGCCAGGCGGCTCCTTCTCTCCATCCCCCGCTCCTTGCCCATGCACCAGGGAGGCCACATGAGGACAGATCAAGAAGCTGTGATCCAGGAAGGGAGTCCTGACCAGGAACCCAGTCTGCTGGACCCTCGGACTTGAACTTCTCCCTTCCAGAGCAGAATGGATTTCTGTTGTGTAGGCTGCTCCTTGGTATCGAGCTGCTACAGCCCAAGGTGCCGTGACCTTGCAGTGGTGGAGCTAGCGAGGGTGTGAACACAGGGTGTCTCGGGGAGCCCCCTGGAGTCCAGGAAGGCTGCAGTGTGGACACTTCTCCTTGCAATACAGGCTCCCTAGCTGATGTCTCATGTCCTGGTATTAGATCCGTAGGAGGGCAGACAGCAGGCCAGGGAACGGCCAGTGACGTATTTTTGTTGGGATGAAGACCTACTGCTACATATACTTGGCTATGTTTGCCTAGTAGCGTCCACCTGATACTGGCAACAGTGGCTCCCATCTTCGTGAGACCTTCCGCCTGTTCTGGAAGCAAAGCGCTCACATTATGGAGACGTACGTGAATGCCTCCTGCGAGGAGATCTCTGAGAGCCATTAGCAAGGCTGCCAGCCTCACTGGCAGTCAAATGCTCGCACTCAGAGATCATGAATCCTCCTTCCGATTCTCTGCCGTACTCTGACAGGTGAGTGGTACCCATTTGTGATTAAATAGGGGAAGGCATTTTCTTTGACTTATGCTCAAGCCACCCAAGAATAAATAGTATAAATAACCAATTATGTCAATATCTTGGCCATTTTCATCATTTGTGGAGACAAGCCTGCTTCATAATGACTTGAAATGACAAAACTATCTTCAAATATCTTTTCTGTGTTTCAACGCTCTACTGACAGTGCATCTCGCAGTGTTTACTTGGCTTTTTAATTGTATTTATTTAGTTTTGTAATTAAACAACACAATCTTGGAAAATGGGCTCAACCTTTAATTGCAAGGGTTGAAATATGACAACTCCAATTACCACATGTCAAGGTTCTGCTTATTTTTGTTTTTCTTCTTTTCATCTTTTCTTGAAAAGGGAGCCCATTTCCAATTACAGCCCACATTCCTCTTATCTCCCTCTTAGCTATTGGAGCAGAAATACTTCTCACGTCTCCAGTGGGTTATAATTGCCTTTTGTCACCAGGGCCTGCAAAGTAAATGTCAGCGTTGTGCTCCTTTTGCTGGGAATACTGACAGAGAGCAGTGCCCAAGCACAGCGCCCTGATTAACTTATCCAGTGTGATCGGGAAAGTTTTGATAAGATATCGTTATAAAATGGCATTCCAGCCACTGAACATTGAGACATTCTGAGGAAGGAATCTTCGTAAATTGCTCATTTTTCTTGTTGTTTCTCACCCATTTCTCTTGTGCTGTTGTGGCTCCCTCAGAAGCTCTGAGCGCAGACTGAGCACTCAATAATTCCAAGCAGTAAAACTTATGAAATATCTGTCATGAAAAAATGATGCACGGGTTTCAAAAATTACTTGTAGGCAAATGAACTTACCTCTTAATCTCATTTTCCACGAACCTTTTGCAGTACTCTTATTTGTATGTATTTGCTATAATTCATTCTATTTGTCTCTAAAACTAGTGGCTCTTACTATTTCTAAAATAGCCTCAATAAAGATGAATAAGATCATAAATCTGGGCCAGCACTGTGGCATAGCAGTTTAATCCACTGCCTACAGCACCGGCCTCTTATGGGGGGCTGATTCGATTCTCTCTCGGCTGCTCCACTTCCAATCCAGCTCCCTGCTAGTGCACCTGGGAGAGCAGCAGAAGATGGCCCACGTGGTTGGGCCCCTGGGAGACCCGGAAGAAGCTCCTGGCTCCTGGCTTTGGTCTATCCCAGCCCCAATTGTTATGGCCATTTGGGGAGTGAACCAGCAGATGGAAGATCCTTCTCTCTCTGTCTTTCCCTCTCTGTATAACTCTGCCTTTCAAATAAAAAAAAAAAGACATCTAAAAAAACTCCAAGAAATGAACTGTCGACAATAGACTTGCATTTTTTTCCACTCAAAAATGGGCTGGGAAGTCATTAGTATATTTTGGTACCTCTCGTAAGTGTATTCTTTATATATTCCTTTATTATAAAAGAAGGATTAGAAAAATTGAGAACAAAGAACTGGGGTCTGACACTCTGTGGCAGAGTCTACAGTGGCATTCGCGGTATTGCTGTGGGTGGGCTTGCCATTGCGGGACTTGAGCGTTCCACACAGGCGCTGGGGTAGCCCCTCCCGGTCAGCCCAGCAGAGAATTGGCGGACTTGCTCAGGACGCAGGGGAAGATGCAGACTACACAGAGGACACTCCTGCTGTCTAAGTTTGTGAGCGACAGCGAACCAGGTGTTGGAGCTCCTTGCTGGTCTGAATTATAGCCTGAGGCACTACAAGTTAGGGAATAAAGAGACTAACAAAATATGGCGACAATTATCACTAAGGGTTGGAAGGCAGTTTCAAGACATCGAATCCTCGAAGTAGACAAGTGCAGTTGGTTATCATCACTGAAGCATTGTACCTTTTCTGATTTGCATCTCCTTGACACTTACATATTTTTTGTTGAAATTTCGCAACTGAGTTTCCTGCTGTTCCTAGATGCTCTTAGGCTTCATCTTCAGGACTTTGGGTTACAGATGAGCAGTGAGAGAGTGACATGATTCTCCCATGAACATTCAGGGAGGACTTCGGGACAGAGCCAGCTTCTGTAGGCCAGGGTTTTCACGGGGTTTGGAGGTCTTGGCGCACGTGTGCTGTGAACCAGCACCCAAGCAGCAACTAATGGTCCTGATATTGTTCTTCGTAGACTTAGTGTGAG
The DNA here is from genome assembly GCA_015711505.1 of Sylvilagus bachmani. Classification (NCBI taxonomy): domain Eukaryota; kingdom Metazoa; phylum Chordata; class Mammalia; order Lagomorpha; family Leporidae; genus Sylvilagus; species Sylvilagus bachmani. Next base: position 83,327,640 of record CM027409.1, read on the forward strand.
GACAATGAAAATCCTATTTTCACAATATCCTTTCAATGTGTTTTATTATTATGGCTAATGCGAATGCCACTATTTTATGTTCACTTTATTGCCTTTTTAAAAAATTATTTTTTGACAAGCAGAGTTAGACAGTAAGAGAGAGAGAGAGAGAGAGAGAGAGAGAGAGAGAGAGAGAGAGAGAGAGAAAGGTCTTCCTTTTTCCATTGGTTCATCCCCCAAGTGGCTGCTACGGCCAGCGTGCTGCGCTGATCCGAAGCCAGGAGCCAGGTGCTTCCTCCTGGTCTCCCATGGGGTACAGGGCCCAAGCACTTGGGCCATCCTCCACTGCACTCCTGGGCCACAGCAGAGAGCTGGACTGGAAGAGGAGCAACCAGGACAGAATCTGGCACCCCGACTGGGACTAGAACCCGGTGTGCCGGTGCCGCAGGCAGAGGATTAGCCTAGTGAGCCATGGCGCTGGCCCATTTTTTCGTCTTTTTAATTTTATATTTCTATCACTTATTTTACCCTGCCTATCTTGCTCACGTTCTCTGGAAATAATCCAGAAATGGATGCGCTTCTTACAAAGCCGTTTCCTTCTGGATTGAGTGTTTAGCACCATGGAGATGAATCACTTTAGGCTCCAGAGAGATTTTTTAGTTTGACACATGAAAATATTAACTAAGAATGGCAAAGTGTGCTCTAACTAATACGGATGACAGTTCATTCAACGCCAAGTCCGCTGTGTGTCCTAGGTCAGCTTTGACTTGAAGCAGTGCTGAGGTCTGCCACTTATCCAGGGGAAGCTGAAGAGGGGGCAGCACTGGCTGGAGACGAGATCTGCAGAAAACTCTGTTTCTGTCTGAGGACAACCCTAACAGCGAGGGGAAGGCTTATCACACGAGTCTCCGCTCACTTCCGTGTCAGAGCACAGCCCACAGTCAACAGCATTGCCTTTTGAGTTCCATTTCCAGCATTTTCTTCAATGTCTGCGTCTTCACATCCCAGGGTTGGAGTGTTGCTGTGTTCCTCTGGGGCTGTCGTGTTGTCTCCCTTATTGTTGCTTCTTCAATGTCTGTGTTTACATTTAGGCATCTGTGGAGATGCTTGTCGGTTCCCTCCCACCCCTGGGATGGCTTTTCTCTGGAGTGTGCCTCTGTGGTTTAATGGAATATCCTCTTTCAGTGAATACCTAGAGGTGTGTGCTGGGTGTGGCCCAGCAGTTCATTCAGTGCTCCAGGGTGAGGGAGTGTCTGAGGTGGCACCCAAGCTGGACTTGGTAAATCTCCTCTTTTCTTTGTTTGATGAGAGAGGAGGGTTTGATCTGTTCTACTGGCTTAGCTCAGGCTCACCTCCTCTCCTGCAAGGAGACCAGTGCTGGGCACCATCCCCAGTGGGTACAATATTCATCCACGCAGCCACAAGAACCACACAAAGGATCCGTGCAGTCAGTCCTCAATGCGAGCACGCATCCCGCAGCAGTGACCCTCACCAGGGATTCAGGGAGCCCTGCGCCTGTGGAGCCGCCCACAGTGACTGCTCAAAGACCCAGCCACACCCTGCACCCTCCCACACAGCCAGTGTTTTCACAGTCCCAGCACACAAGGCTCCCATGGTGGTGAGCACCCAGTCCCCCGTCAATTCTCCCAGCGAGACTCAGGCACCTTCTCTCAGCTGGTTGCTGGGCATGCTGTTACATATGTCCAAAATGGAGCCTGACCACTCAGCTACAGGATGCCTGTGCCAGGTGGTCGGGGAGAGAGAATCATGCCCCCCCCTTTGCCATGCTACTGGGAAATATTAAAAACTGAATATTTCTGCTCTCTGAAACAGTATCTGGGGACTGTGCTGGAGAGGACCGCTAATCCCTGCTGAACCAAAGCAGCATTTCGGAGGGAAGACCTAGGGAGGAGAGGTCACAGACTCCAGCAGCGAGGCCTCCGTCTGCTCCATCCATCACACGGACAGGTCTTGATTGACAGGTCTGCCAACCGGGAACTTCTTCTGAAGGTCATAACCAACAAGAAAATATTCTAGAAAGCAATAATCTGTCTGCTTCCTAATGCAGCTTAAAAGTGTCCTGGCTGAAATGGCATGCCATCAAAAATCATTTCTAATTATTTTAAGTAATATTTAGATCAATTCATTGTAATCTTATTAGCTTTCATGTTTATGTCTGAATTAGATTACTTTCATGTTTGTTTAAGCTCTTTTGCTTTTTAAAACGTCTCTTTCAAAGATAAATTGAGCCTGGTTAAAACAATCAATGGCTCCTATGTGTTCAATGTGCGCAGAGAGGAGACGCCAGTGGACTTCCTGAGTTCCCCAGCAGGACCCGTTCCCAACTGCTTGTGTCTGAAGACGGGGACGGGGCCGGGGCCCAAGGCCCTCGAAAGGCAGGGGTCTCCTGTGCGAGCAGCGAGTGACCTCGGGGGCCATAAGTTGCAAGGACTTTCCCTCGGGGAGTGAGTGGCAGTGCAGGCATCACCATCAGAGGAGCCGCACGCTCTCTGTAGATGTGGGCTCACAGAGAGCGGAGGTATGGGAGGCACCTGGGGAAGCTGCTGCATGGGACGCTGGCATCCCATGAGCACTGACCCGGCTCTCTGCTACCGGCCCCGGGAATGCAGTCGAAGATGGCCCAAGTGCCTGGCCACCTGCCTCCATGTGGGAGACCCAAATGCAGTTCCAGTCTCCTGCTTTGCCCTGGCCAAGTCCACTGGGGAGTGACCCAGCAGATGGAAATCATCTCTCTAGCGCTCTCTCTCTCTCTCTCTCTCTCCTTTTCAAATAAATAAAATGTATTAAAAATAAAGACTGGAAGCGTGAATGTTGAGGAAGGGGAGGGTGTGGCACAGAAGCAGTGGTGACAGAACAAGGCTGTCATGGAGTGGACTATTGCGCCCGGCTCCTTTTCTGTCACTTCATGTTTTCCACATTAACTAAAAATTAAGAACACTTCCAGCTGACAGCTTCATGTACTTCCTTCCGTTACATCGCAAACCCGCACAAAGGAAGAAGTGTTCTGGCATCTCGATGATTGAAAGGTAGATCTTAGCTGTAAAAGGTCGTGGCCGACTTTGTACACAGAGGGGAGGAGGTGAGAAACGGTCTCTGGTGTCTTACGCTGCCAGATGTGACCTGAGCTCCGTGCCTCCCCTGGGGACACCTCTCAAATACAAGGTGCCCCAGCCCCCATGGGGCCCCCTGGGGATTCTATTCAACGTCTCCCTCCACCCTCTTCTTCTCCCTACACATCTCCATTCAACAAAAGAGCAGAGACTTAGTGCGAGGAATCAGCTCACGGGGTTCCCGGGGCTGGCAAGCCTGCTGGTCTGTAGGTGGCAAGCTGGAGTCCCGGAGGGCCCAGGGTTCCGACTGAGCCCAAGGGCAGGCAAGGTCATGTCCTGTGCAACAGCAGGGAGGCGGGGGGGAGTCCCTCTTACCCAAGGGCTGGAGAACGTTCTGCTGCATTCAGATCTTCGACTGCACGAGGCCCACGTGCCCGTCTGCTCCATTCAGTCTGTTCATTGGAAATTCAGCCTCACCAAGAACAAGCTTGTGGAGACCTATGGGGTGCTGGCGCAAACGTCTGGCTGCCTGCCCTGCACCCCGGTCAAGGTGACACACAAGCTAACCTCAGCTCATCTCCAGACCACAGTAGTCTGCAAAGGCAGATGGGGGGGGGGGGGCGGCGGCCCCTAGGAGCTGAGGGCACTGTCTGCAGCTTTCACTGTTCACGACCCACCACGCCATTCATGGTGCCGAGAAGACACGCGCCAGACTCCCTGCTTCCACTTGCACAAGCCATTTTTTTTGTTTTTCTGGTTTTTTTGTTTTGTTTTGTTTTGTTTTGTTTTGTTTTGACAGGCAGAGTGGACAGTGAGAGAGACAGAGAGAAAGGTCTTCCTTTGCCGTTGGTTCACCCTCCAATGGCCACTGTGGCCGGCGCACCGCGCTGATCCGAAGACAGGAGCCAGGTGCTTCTCCTGGTCTCCCGTGGGGTGCAGGACCCAAGCCCTTGGGCCATCCTCCACTGCACTCCCGGGCCACAGCAGAGAGCTGGCCTGGAAGAGGGGCAACCGGGACAGAATCCGGCGTCCCGACTGGGACTAGAACCCGGTGTGCCGGTGCTGCAGGCAGAGGATTAGCCTAGTGAGCCGTGGCGCCGGCCTGCACAAGCTGTTTTATTATGTTTATCTTGCAAACGGAATGAAGCAAATTTTGGAATTCGTATTCAGATTTAGAAACCACATAGTGATAATTCACTGACTTTTTAAAAAAGAACCAAAGGTAACATATGAAGGCCGTTTCAGTTCCAGTGTGATCAGAATAAGACTAACAGTGCATTTCTTATTTAGGGTCCCAGAAAAGTATAGGATCCTTAGGGAATTGAGGATTTTTGGCAAACTACACACTTATTTTTACTATGGGTATGCTCTGTGCAGAATTTGGAGCTTTCATAAATACTTCATTCTTTATTTGAAAGGCAGAGACAGAGAGAGGGAGACACACACACACTCACACACACACACACACAGATCTTCCATTTGGTGGATCATTCCCAAAGTGGCCGCAGTGACCGGGCCAGAGCTGAGTGAGGCGGAAGCCAGGAGCCAGGAGCTTCACCCAGTGCGGGTGCAGGGCCAAGCACTTGGCTCATCCTCCACTGCTTTCCCAGGGCGCATTAGCAGGGAGCTGCATCAGAAGTGGAGCATCTGGGACTTGAACTGGCCCCTGCCTCGCCCACTGCAACAGTTCAACCCACTGCGCCACAATGCCGGCTCTGGAACATTATCATAATAAAAAAATCTACTGTTTATTGGAAATTCCAATTTATTTAAATATCCTATATTTTTATTTGCTACATCTGGAATTCGTATTTTACTTGTAGAATGTTGACTTATTGTTTCAGATAATATTCTATATCGGATGAGTAAAGGAGGACGAATTGAATTTTAGAGAAGCTATTCAGGAAACTGACTCAGCTGGTAATGAAAAATTAGTTTGAAAGAAACTGACTCAGACATGCTATCTGCACGCAGTGAATTCAAATGATAAATAGACATAAATATTTCCAAAAAGAAAACTAAAATGTCATATTCAAGGTGCTTTGATGTGTGTTCAAATGATCTTTTGCATAAAGATTATAAAACGATGTAAATATTACAAAGTGCCAGACATTTTCTGATTCGAATAGTTTGAGAGATTGTACAACATCCCACCATGTGAGGGGTAGGCGGTGCAGAGAGAGCTGTAAAGTGAAATAAAATTGGCACCCACCCCCAAAAGAGGCAAATTCCCATTGAGAACAGTTTGGAAATCTTGTATCTCGGGTATCAATTATACCCTTATTTTGTCCAAGTGTGTGTTGTTTTACAAAGCTAGATGTTCACCGTATGTCTCTTGGCCACGAGTAAAGGCGAGACGCTGCTCTATCAGTATTTTGCTTGGGTGCTTTCGATACCCACATCCACCACGTGCGACCCGGTGCTGACACTCACCTTCCCCGCCGTGGGTGACCCTTGACACAGCTTTGGAGCGAAAATCTCCAGAAGAAGCCCCGAAGGAATCATTTGTCCTGAATGCATCTCATTACGACCTAGAAAATGCAGTGACGTTGTGCAGGAATCGTAATGAGAATCAACCTAAGTAATGTCTCAGCTATTGAGTTGCTCATTAGATCACTGGTTCAGATGTGAATTCTTCCAGTGACAAATCTGGAAACTCTGACACTTGGAGGGAAAGTGAATCGGCTAATCCCAGATGGTGCCACCATCACGGGACACGGAAGCATCCCAAGGCTGTGCGAACCTCACTCTGTACCTGTCGGAACTTCTTTCTATTTCTTCCAAATTAAAAACAGCTTTGGATGAGAGTCTTTTTCTTCGTGACATCAACACCGACAAATGAGTTTACTAGAACTCACTCTCGTCGTCTTGCTACCCTGCTCATACAGCACTGGCGCACGTGACTGATCTTGCACTTGGCACACTGAGATGCAGCTTGGGAACTGTACTAGGAGTCCGGGCGGAGTCTGTGTGCCCCCAGAACAGGTGTGGATTCTCACCTGCAAGGCGGTGCTGTCGGGAGGTGGGGCTTCTGGGGGAGGGTTAGGCCGCGAGTGGGGCCCTGGGGAATGGGATTAGTGTCTTCCTTGCCCCTCCTCGTGAGCACGCAGGTGCTGCCTAGGAGCCCGAGGGCAGGCCCACAGCAGACACCAAACCGGCCAGTGCTGGGACCTTGGACTTCCAGCCTCCAGAACTACGAGAAAGGGATTCCCGTGGTGCATAAACCAGTTTTCATGTGTTTCCACAGAGACCAGATGGACTAACATGAATGTTGCCACGAGCTGACCGTCCTGGTTTCATGCATAAATGCCATGAAATCACCCCCTTGAAAATCCTTATCATTTCTGTGGAAATACTGAGAGTGCGATAGAGAAGTCATGTTAACCTGAGCACTGTGTTTTTGTTGAAAATTTTAAAGGTCAATCCAAAAAATAGAGACTTTGATATCTTCCTATAGATAGTTCTTTCTCTTTAGTCATAAACACTTCAACAGGCAAACACATGTGTACACGCGTGCTCACACACGTTCTGTAGCAGAGCTCCGTCACAGGCCACAAGGACTTCCTCCACTCCCGAGCTTGGAAGCAAAGAGAAGCAGTGGAAGGAGAAAGCCCAGCCTGAGCCATGAAGCGCCCTGTGGTAGGCATCGCTCCCGCAGGAAGGTAAGAAGCGCTGGGCATTTCTCTGTCTGTCGGTTACGTTGGCTCCACTACCACCGCCCACCCAGGGCTGGCCAGGTTTCCACCTCAGTACTTCCAGGCCCCCAAACCCACTGATGTCCAATTAGGTCGGAGGACAAAAATTACCCAACTGACTTGAGGACCAGCGACTTCTCTCACTGTTTTAAAATCATCTTTCTCAGATATTCGCTCATTCTTTTCCTTCTCCAATACTCCAGATCCCCTTACTTAGGACTGGTCATGTGACTCAAGAATATTCGGATACAAAAATGAACAAAACATGCACAGGTCTCTGCCCTCGGTGACCTTACATTCTGGCAAACAGAGACTCCACAGTGACGCGACTGTTGAGCCACGGGGCTGGAGAAGGGACGAGCTGGCAACTTCAGGCAGGGGGTGGGGTGAGCCTCCCTGGGAAGCAGGGGAGGAATCCCCCTGAAGTTACCTGGGGGGGGGGGCTTCCTCGAGAGACGAGCCACTGAGAAGTCCAGAAGGAGCAGGTGCACCTGTCACAGCTGAGGAACTCCAAGGGGGCCGGTGAGCCCAGGACACCGGGAGCCTGGGAGAGCCGCAGGGACGCCGGTGTCCACACCATTCGGGGGCACGCATGCGTGAGCCACAGCCTGACCGCGGTGGCTTCAGGCTCCCAAAGGGCCAGGGCAGTGTCGGGAGAGCACTTGGAAGACCACAGGCGTGACTGCCGGCCAAGGGCGACGGCGTGCAGGGCAGTGGAAGGCAGGGGTAAGGACTAGAGGCAGGATGTGGAACGCGGAAGAGGGGACAGCAGGAGGTGGCTCTGGGGCCCTGGGTCTGGAGGCCGTCGGGTGCCACCTACCTCTCTCAGCGCTGCCGACACAGGATCTGTCAATCCCTCGCTGACGTTTCCACCCGCCGACTGCCTGTGGGGCTCCGCTCTGTTTGCTCACTGCCCCCGACTCCACGATTTTCCGGACTGCCTGCCTCCTTTGTCTCCTTCCTGGATAAGACGCTGCCTGCGCCCCACCCAGGGCACCTTTGATGCTGCTGTTGTTGCAAACTCCAGAAAACACACACCAGTTACCAGACATCCTCTGACATCGTATGCCTCATGTGAAAGCAAATATTCAAACCAGAGGCCTTTTCAGAACTCTTGTAATAAAACGGAACCCAGCGTTTGTCACCGTCCTTCTGCTGTTTTCTGACAAGTTACTGGTCCAGCTTTCCTTTGGAAGTGGTTAAAATGGTTGTCAGAAAAATGAAAACGGAGTTCCGCATAACCAGTCAGCTAATGGTTTTATCTGCATTAGGCTAAGAATTTATTTGGGTGCCGATTTCCTCTGTCCGCACAGTGCCAGCATCACCGTTATGGTCAACAGCTCACTTGAGAGTCAAGTCCGTTGTTTGGTTAAAATGCTAAGCACACAGCCCCAGCCCACGGGTTTTCATTCTTTTATTCCCAGCTGGGACGTGGATGTTAGCTGCCATGCACGCACCGACGGGCTCCCGCCCCTCTTTATGGTGAGAACGTTGACGACGTAAGCTGCGGGTGGCACCACAATATTTGCAGCTCCTCGTGTAAGCAGACGCCTGTGGCAGACGCCGAAGCCCCGCTTCTCAGGAGCCTTGGAAGTGGGAACCATGATTGGGACGAGGCTCGATGTAGCCCCCATCTCACTGCATTGCAGCACCGACCTTAGCCCTAAATCCAAGTCCTTGTTCTCTGACTCAGCTGAGTCAAGGGGAAGTTTTTGGAAGGAAAAATTTGATTGATTGTGCCATTTTTCCTCGTGGTTTGTGGAATCTTCTCGGTAGCCCTCTCTCTGTGAAGGGATTCCCGTTGTGTTGACATGGTTCCCAGGAAGATTGGAAACTTCACCTCGTCCACACGCGTCTCTGCTACCAGGGTGAAGCTGTCCAAGGAGGTATAGTCCAACTTCAGTTTCCCACGTGGGTTGACCAGAGGGTGGCCTCCGATAGAATCTGTCTTTCCTGTGACTCAGAAAAAGGCCACATGACACGGCCGCCCCGCGGAAACACAGACCTGCATGGCTTGCCAGGCCTGTCATCGTGAACCCCGAGCCGGCGGGCCAGCACGGGCTGGCCTCCTGCCTGCAGGGATAGGGGCTGTGAGCGGGACTGCTCCTCTCTCACTGGGCTCTATTCTCAATTGCCTTCTTCTTCTTCTTCTTTTTTTAATATCTGGTGAACAGGTGCAGTGCTCAATCTCTGGCATGGACTGGGCGATCTTTTTTTTACTTTATTTTTTATTATTTTTTTGACAGGCAGAGTTAGACAGTGAGAGAGAGAGACACAGAGAGAAAGGTTTTCCTTCCATTGGTTCACCCCCCTAAATGGTTGCTAAAGCTGGCGCTGCTCAGATCCGAAGCCAGGAGCCAGGAGCTTCCTCCTGGTCTCCCATGCGGGTGCAGGGCCCAAGGACTTGGGCCATCCTCCACTGCACTCCTGGGCCACAGCAGAGAGCTGGACTGGAAGAGGAGCAACCAGGACAGAATCCGGTGCCCCGACCCGGACTAGAACCTGGGGTGCTGGCGCCGCAGGCGGAGGATTAGCCTAGTGAGCAGTGGCGCCCACCAATTTCCTTCTTCTAACACCATATCTGTTGTGCTGCCCTTGTTTATTTCTATATTATTATTATTTGCTATGTTTTAAGACTATGCTGAGGATTTTCAGCTTGGTGGCGTTTGTCTTAGAAATATGGCTCAGTCCAAGACGATACCAAATGGCCACATTGTGAACAAAAGTTAACCTGTTCACAGAAGCTTGTCAACAGGCTTTAATCAAACTCCCAAGCCTACACTTGACCACGATCCTAACAACGTCTTGCGTCACATGCTGCGTTAGAATCTTCCCACTGGCTGCTTGGCTGGGCGGTCACACAGCCCTTCAGGAGCAAGCCAGGATGCTTCCCAGCCCTCCCCACTTCCTGCCGTGAGCGCACAGGCCGCAGGGCTGAGCGGAGACCTAGGGTCTTGCTCTCTCGGCCATCCTGAAGGTCCCTCTCGTGTTAACAAAAGAATGCTATCCTGCTCGTGGGTAGGCATTTTCAGAAGCTGCAAAAATGTCTTCATTACAAAAAATAATCCTATTATAAATATTCTGTTTTAAAGTACCCCATTTATCAAAACCATTCATTTATTTGCGAGGCAGGGAGAAAGATAGAAAGAATGAGAGAGCGTCCACCCGCTGGTCTACCCCTTAAATGAGCGCAACCTCCTGGCCTCCAGGGCAGAGCCAGGCCAAACCCCGAGCCAGGTCTCCTCCCGGGGCAGGAACTCCAGTCCTGGAGCCGTCACCTGCTACCTCCCAGGACACACATTAACAGGAAGCTGGAATTGGGAAGAGCAGGGACTCAAAGCCAGGCACTCCGATTTGGGCTGCAGACATCCCGACTGGTGCTTTAACTCCCAGACCCGACGCCTGCCCGGCTCAGTTGTTTTCTCTTCTAAGAAGGAGCAACAACTGCCCTGTGCATCAGCCTGCACGTGTACAATGATCTGACAGCCAGCATCATGCTGCAAGGAGCATGGCACGGGATGCGACGGTCTGTTTTCTTCCTCCCAAATAAACCAATGCAGCTCATTCTCCTCCTCGAACTCCGGCTGCATCTGCAACGCTTTCTGTAACCTGCAAGTCGCTTTTTCCTGAGCCCCATGTTTGTGAAGGGTCTGTTAGGCAGCTGCGCGTTACACACTGTTCTCGGACAGGTTTCAAGGCAAGGCCATTCCCCTTCCCACCCGAGAACTGGTGACCACCAGCAGGCGTTTTCCAAGCAGAGAGACGGCGGGGGGCGGGAGGCAGCACACAGTGCCTTGTTCCTAAGAGCTTTCCAGGGAGACACCGCGGGAGCTCCCGCGGATACGGGGTGCTGCTGAGATGCCCCACACCCAGTTCCGACCACTCATGTACGACAATCGGTGGAATCAGCGAAAGGCCTGCGCCCTGGATTGGGCTCCCACGCGCCTGCGTTCTCAGCTGTTCACCTGATCCAGCACGCTTCAGGTCTGTTTGCCAGGGGAACGCTCATGTTCCACTCCCACCTTCCAGCACCTTCCTAATCACCAATCGGCATTGTTCCTGTTTAGTGTAACCTCACCTCCAAACACCAGCCATGGAGTCCGTTTCTTATTTATTTTTTTAAAGAAAAAAAGCAAATCCTGTGTTATACGCTCGTCTGGGGAGCGCGATGGTTCTGCTGTGTTAATTTACACTAAAATCCATGACCCGAGAGCTTGATTGATTGCCAAGGGCAGAAATCCAGCCCCTGGCCTAGTTTATTTTGTGAACTGTAGCCTCAGATATCGCTGCAAGCCACAATGATATTGATTTGATATACACTAGATGGCTCTTTATGCTCTCTGGGAAATTTATTGTGCCGAGTCAGAGCCCCACAGCCGGGAGAAGCCACTCTTTAAATTGAAGAGGGCCATCATGGTTTGACCCCTGGGCCACTGGGGTGACCGAGTGGCCTGGGCGAGGCTAGGTCGGAGCAGGCCCCGGGGACCAGCGCTCATCAGTTTTGAATGTCAAATCCCTGCAGAGGGCCTGAGTTATTGCTAATAGGAACTTGCTTGGGTCTATGACATTTGGATGCCCTATAAGTTAAACATCCTAACACTCTCCTCATGTCATAGTCCTTTAAATTATGGCTGAGCACAGCACCTCTGCTCCGGCCGCTTAGCATTCGGCCGCCGCGCACCACGAGGCAAGTCGCCTCCAAGGTGGAAGATCAGCACAGCTATTATCAGCCCAGGAGCTACAGCTGCGCTGTCCACCCCCCCCCCCCCCCCGCTCGCTATAAATTCGCAGGCATGTCATGTGAGCCCCGATTGCCAGAACATTGTTGCCATCTTGTTTCTGCACAATAGAACCCCCGTGGCCTTTGGCAACCAGCACCGTAAAAGTTAGGACGCAATTCTCACCCTGATAGCTTTCGCTCTTTTTCTGGGGGGCAGCCACCCACGTGCTAGATGAAAGATCGTCGGGAGAGATGCATCACGTTCATGGCCGTCTTATGCTTGGAACAGGAAAGAAATGACTTTCGTTAGAGCGCTGGCAATCGTGTGTCCTGTGATGGAGGGCTGTCACGCTATCATTTCCAATTTCCACCTAAAGCCGTTATTCCACATGGACCACTGTCGTGTCGGCAACAGATGAGCTGACCCATCTCAATTGGCTTATTAAGACTAATTCCAACTTTGGCGCTGCTGGGAATCCCGGGAGCAGCGCCTGACTCCAGTCCTGGAAATGGGCTTGTGACTGGCATTTCTCCTTTCCAGACAGCCTGCTCTGTCTCCTGGCTTCCTCTGGGATCCCCCGCGGAATCTCCCTGGATTCTCCTGGGGACCGCAGACATGAAGATCCCCAGTGGCCCCTCTTTAATAAACAGCTGCTTATGTCCTCCTGGGAACCCGTGTGATATTCTACACGGGAAGGGACCCTCGGTACCAGGGTCGGGAGCCCTGGACACCCCGGTGCGATGCGAAAACAAAGTGAGCGGCTCCCAGGAAGGCTCCCTTGGCTAGCCTGGATTCTTCTTGCAGATTGTGATCTGCGAGTTCATGAAAAATGTTCTCCTCGGAGCACCTGTAATTTTGTGTTGCCACCATGCCTGAAATCCTCACAGAGAAGGTTTCTTCTCGGGGTGTCTTGATGGGGCACAAATGCTCCGATTAGGTGGAGAAACAGGGTCGACCGCACAGACTCCGGAACTCAGATGCCATTAGGCTCAGAACCTCATTTCCACAGGGGGGAGGCGGGGACAGCCCAGGCATAAGGGAAGGAGGCGCTGGAACGGTGGGTGGAGGATGCCACTGCCCGGCTTGGTCCTGTGAGTCCTCGGGGTATGAGCTTTTAGGTTTGTGTCCGAGTGCTTCCATTTCCCCGCTGGGAAATGAAATTCATATCTAACTGCAGAAAGTAGATGTGGAGATGGAATGGAAGGAAGTGTATAAAGGTCTAAGACCAGTCCACACCAGCCACCCTTGGTCAGGAGGGGCGTCCTATGCCGGTTTGCGGGGGCTGCCATAACAAACTTCCACACCCTGATGTCTGGGACGAGAGTTCTGGAGGCTGGGGTCTGAGCTCAGGCCGTGGGCAGGGTCGGTGTCTCCGCGGGCCTCTCTCTGGCTGAGGGAGAGGGTCCCCTCTGTGTCCTCCCACGGCCGTTCCTTTCTGTGTGTCTGTTATTCTCTTCTTCCGAGGACCTGCTCCTGTTGGCTCAGAGCCCACCCAGATGACCTCGTTTTACATTAATTACCTCCTGAAGGTCTCCAAATGAGGATAGGTTCTGGGGCTTGGGGGTCAGGGTGTCAAGTCCACACTTCGGGTGACACAATGCAGCCCATGGCAGCCTTCCTCATAGCGGATGTGTGCCCACCTGCGGGACCTACAGGCTTCCTTCACTGTTTCTGTCCATCTTTCTGATCCTACCGATACCTCACATAGCTCAGTAGGCCCTTGTGTTGTAGAAGAGATTGGAAATACACACGAGCGAAAAGAGGGGCAGGACAGACGCATCGATAATTCCACTACTCAGAAAACAGTGGTGCTGACGTTCCCTGTGTCCCCTTCCCCTCTGTAGGAGCCCATACACAAGACCCCCAACAGAACGGCAGTTAAACCATTTGCCAACCTGTTTCTTATTTCCTTAGCAAATCACCAGCCCTGCTCCGTGCCTGCCATGGAGCGCCTCGCGGTCTGTGACGATGACCCTGCCATGGGGCGCCTCGCGGTCTGTGACGATGACCCTGCCATGGGGCGCCTCGCGGTCTGTGACGATGACTGCGGTTTGCTATCTGTCTTGCAGCTTCGAGTGTGCGGGCAGTTCCTCAGCGAATGCTCCTGTGTCCCCGGGAACGTGTGCTGCCTCCCTCTGGGGCTCTGACTCTGGGGTTTTTAACCCAAAAAGACAAGGAACGCACACATCCTACAGAATGATACACCGTGAGTTTCCACACAGTGTTCAGCACCAAGTGGTAACTGCATAGATACTCACTGAATAAGTGAATCTGGGTGACTTTCCATCTGGGAAAAGCTTAGTGAGTGCGTCCGTTGTCTTTGAGACAGACTAAGGAGCAAGTGTGCAGAAGCAATGGGCCACAGAAACGCCGGCGTCAGAAATGCTTGTGCCTGCTCACTGCTGTGCTCGCATTAGTGCACCCACCTGGGTGAGTGCTGTCTGCTCAGGGTCCTTCTAGAGCCAGCAGAATCGGGGGCTGCGCCGTGGCTCACTTGGCTAACCCTCTGCCTGCGGTGCCAACATCCCATATGGGCGCCGGGTTCTTGTCACGGTTGCCCCTCTTCCAGTCCAGCTCCCTGCTGTGGCCCAGGAGTGCAGTGGAGGATGGCCCAGGTTCTTGGGCCCTGCACCCCATGGGAGACCAGGAGGAAGCACCTGGCTCCTGGCTTTGGATCAGCACAGCACCAGCCGTGGTGGCCATTTGGGGAGTGAACCAACAGAAGGAAGACCTTTCTCTCTGTCTCTCTCTCACTGTCTATAACTCTACATGTCAAATAAATAAAAAAAATTAAAAAGCTATCAGAATTTCAGTGGCTTTAAGTTTTATCCTTACCATTTATTAACAGGCAAGTCTAAGATTTGTACTTGAAGTGATAAAAAAAGCTTTGCAATCAAAAATCTATTCACAGATATCAGGATTAGGAATTGATGATTAAGCAGTGTGCAAGTCAGCTCCACCATTTATTGGGAGCTGAGATCTGAAACGCGGCTTTTAAAAAGCAGAAAGAATTCCAATGACAGCAAGAAAGCTGTAGAGAAAAGTCTGTCAAGTGCACTCAGTGAGAAGCCCAGAGCCCTTCCCGAGAGCACATCGTCCCCGAGACACCGACTGTAGAGCAGGGGGCTCTTCCCCTCCAGGCCCGGTTCCTGGGTCAGCAGTGGAAGCCCAAAGCAAAGAGTCACTAAGCTGGCTGTCAAGGGCACCTCTTCTCCAAACGCAATCACCCAAATCCAAAGTCCATCCGAGCAATGGGCAAAAATGATTGAGCCCACAGGCAGCTGTTTGAAGCACTGAAGTCAGGGGCCTGCGGAGTTAAATCAGCAACAGAGGGCAGGGAGAGAGGAAAGGAGGCTGAGCTAGGAGCCCATGAACGAGGTGGTCACAGGGCAGAGACACAGCAGGTGCACAGAGGCAGGGCAACGTGTCGTGGAACACGCCCGCGGCCATGCGACGCACGAGGCTCAATAAGTCGTCTGCCCTGCCCTGCTCTGATCCGGGACCTGTGTGTTTCCTCGTCTGCCCTGCCCTGCTCTGATCCGGGACCTGTGTGTTTCCTCGTCTGCCCTGCCCTGCTCTGATCCGGGACCTGTGTGTTTCCTCGTCTGCCCTGCTCCTACTCTGATCTGGGACCTGGGTGTTTTTCCATGAGATGGAGTGCAAAAGCAATCGTGTAAACAGAAGAGTTGAAAATCCATGGAAATGTGTGAGGAATATACAAACAGTGCAGCTGAGCACCGACATCATGATGAGCCAACTGCATGAATGGACAAGGATAGGAGCGACGGTAAGAAACACCGAACTCTCTGTAGAGCCCATTCTGCACTGATGTCTACACGGTTTTATTTAAACTACTCGTTTCTTTGCCAAGGATGTAGGCGGTACTGACTATGTGTAATCCCTGCCCAGTGCTAGCAAATGCGAAATGGCACTGCACCTGCCCTGCAGAGGACGACATCCAGGAAGAGGTAAGATGAGGGGAAAGCCACACCATGGACTTCCGGCGTGGTGATGGTTCACGGAAGCATCTGGAAGGAAAGCTCAGGGCTGTCAAAGCATCACTCGTGTCACAGCGGGACTCTGTCTGCCTCCATCTCTGAAGAATGCAAAGGCCCCCCTGCTGTGCTCTGCATCACCCCCGTGCTTAGTGACGCCCTGGGGTCTGAGTAAGGATATTTCACACTGAAGAGTAGGCACTGACGAGCCAGTTCTTCCTTTGAAACAATGACACACTTGGGGCTAATAATTGAAGTGTTCGGGCAATAATAGAAATATGTTTAAAGCGTCAAACATAGTCCATTTCCCCAGAGATTAAAATACTTGTTGAAGCAGTATAGCTGGTTAGCCTCTGGATACATAAACGGCTGTCCCATCCGAGTTTCTAACCGACAAATGTGCTTCCATGGACCCTCGAGTAGCTGGAAATCTCGCCAAGTCCACTGCATGATCGATCGCAAATATGTGTCTGGAGGAAAAGTTGTCTATCAACTAACGACTCACGTCACTATTCTTCCGTCATTGTAGATACCCGTTGATATCAAAATCCAGCACAGTGTTCTACGTTTAATACTGGCAGAGAAGAAATAATGGTGGCAAACTGGTAGACTGCCTGCCACGCGCCCATGCAAGGAGATACAGGCCATGGTCAAAGCACTGCCCAGGGCTGGGTCTTCCCAGTAAGGAACCGAAAGCGGAGATTCCCAGCAATCCACAGTGGAGCCCTCAGCTGCGAGGCGTTTGAATTAGGTCCTCAGGGAGGCTGTTTGCAGAGAGGAAGGCACTTGGAGGTCAGAGGACGGAAACTCGAGAAGGAAAGGGAGTCAACCAAGGTCGTACCAGTACTTGCCAGCGAAATCAAGAGTGCAGCCCAGACTGCTTGTTCCAGGTCAGCGTGAAGTTCTGCAGGACCAGTGACAAACACCACGAGGAGAAAGGGTGCGTGAGGTCTGTGACTCTGCGGCTCTGACTGCAATCCCACTGTTAGTGCCTCTGCATTCCCTGGAATGGTGGTCAGTTCCTTCCAGGGCCCTCAACCATCAGCTGTGTGAAACCAGCATTGCCGTGGCCGTGGCGCCACGAACCCCATCGGCCGTAGCTTTCACAGGCTTTGAACCAGCTCCACTGTGTATTAGAAAGTTTGTAGGGCTGGCGCCGTGGCTCACTTGGTTAATCTTCCACCTGCGGCACTCGCATCCCATATGGGCACTGGGTTCTGGTCCCGGCTGCTCCTCTTCCAGTCCAGCTCCCTGCTGTAGCCCGGGAAGGCAGTGGAGGATGGCCCAAGTGCTTGAGCCCCTGCACCTGCATGGGAGACCAGGAGGAAGCACCTGCCTCCTGGCTTCGGATGAGTGTGGTTCCGGCCATTGCGGCCATTTAAAAACAAAAAAGAAAGGAAATTTGTAAGCAGAAAAGTGTCTGCAGAGGACGAGAATGTATTTCCAGCTGTAGCAAGGAAAGCAGCTAAAACAAAAGTGAAAACACAGCCCTGGGTGGTGCAGTGTGAGGGCCGTGGCGTGGGCTGAGCCCTGCCGGAAGTCCCCGAGTCCACAGGCTGCCACGGACACAGAAGATGGACACAGAAGATTACTGAGGCACGACCACCGTTGTCGGGGACGAGTAGACAGATGGCGGCCACCACACTGAGCGTCCTGTTAACAGCACGGACGATTCATCCAACGCATCCTTCTCTGAAATGGGTCACTGAGCCGCTCCCTGGGAATTCTGATTCGTTTTGCATGTGCAGTGGGTCCCAGGAATGTGTTTCTGGAACACTCCTTGGGCCTCTCAATGCAGAACTCAATGGGGAAAATATTTTCTAATTATGTCTCACCTGTACACGCTGACTCTGCGTATGCTACTGATTTATGAGAAATGCAAAGTCTCCCTTAATCACTGTCGCCAGGACCAGAGGTGAGCCTCTCAGAGCCGTAGCGCTGTCACCGCTCAGGAGGATGACCGCCCCCCAGTGGCTGTGGTCACAGGATGGACACCACTGAGCTCATAGGCCCAGACAGGAGCGGAGGCTGTGGCCCACGAAGCACCAGACTTGAATGTTCGTGTCCCACTCAGTCCCCTTTGGCAACTGACTGCATCCAGGATGCTACCCTGAAGGCAGACAGAGCAAGACAGGATTTGTCAGGTAGACAAGGCAATGAGTGGTCACGGGATGGAAAACCAACTGGGAGTGTTGGTACTCTGGAAGTAGGAAAATCAGGAGGACCGATTGGATACACAGAACTGAGCACACAGACTCTACTACTCTCATCCTTCTTACCTAAACAATACAGACTAACGACGAACTACAGATGGCTTGTATTGCAGTGGGTGCTAGAGATAACTTAGAGGCGATTTAAAGTGTATGAAGAAGGTGCACGGGTTAGAAGCAGACCCTACGCATTTTACATAAAGGATTTGTGCATCTGAGGATTTTAGTATCCACAGGGGTTCTACACCCAGTCTCCCGTGGATACAGAGGAACGGCTATATTATAATTTATATCTGAATACAAATTCACATCCATATCTTTACTCTTAATTCCTCTGTTCAATATTTTGGGTGAGATATAGGTAAAATGGGAAACATTGTGTGGAATATTTTACACTTTTTCCTTCACATTATACTAATGAGCTTCATAATTCTAATTGGCAGGATTTCGCCTAAGCCTTTCCCCACCCCAGAAACACCAGTGAAACACATTTTTCAGGAAAATAAATTTCTAAAATGCTAAAATTACTACACATTAAACCATAAGAAAGCACATTAAGTGAATATTTGGAGTCTGTCTGGCTTAAAACCAGAAAGCATGGAAATTAAACCTTTAGGCTTAAAATTTAACATAACTTAAAAGTTCTACATTAGAGTTAGACTAACGCTGTTTTTCCCAGCTTGGTTTTCAGCAACTCCTTTAAGCTTTGAATTGCGAAAGGGGGAAATATACCCAAAAGAAATCTAGAAATGCAGAGCAGTGATTAACTTTGAAGGAAGATTCACTACCACGCTGCACAGAGCTCTCCACCTCCCTCCAGTGCCCATCTCTGCTTCGACAGGAAGACGGGCTCTCGGAGAACTTGGCTCTTCAGAACCAGTCCCTGAAGTTGAGTTATTCCAGTGGAGCATGACTGGCTTAGCGTTTTGAAGGAAGACATTGGCCATGTTCTCCAACTTCTCTCTGTGTACATTAGAAATGAGCTGATGTGGAGGTGCAGCTGGTTAAGCCACCGGCTGTGATGCCAGCATCCCACAGGAGCGCCGGCTGTGGTCCTGGCTGCACCACTTCCAGTCCAGCTCCCTGCTAATGCACCTGAGAGAGCAGCAGGGGTTGGCCCAAGTGTTTGGGCCCCAGCTCCCCGCGTGGGAAAGTGGATGCAGTTCCAGGCTCCTGACTTGCAACCGTTTGTAGAGCCAACCAGAAGATGGGAGATCTAATTCTCTCTGTCTCTCCCCTGTCTCTGTTAACTCTGCCTTTCAAATAAATACATCTTTAAACAAATAAACGACAATCAGTGGCATTCTGGAAGTGCTGACAATGTTACAAACAAAGGAAGAAGGAAAGAGAAAGAAATTGCTGTCCATCATTCTGGCTCAGAGGCGAGGGCTGGGAAGAAGCGATTTCCGACGCGGACGCCCTCCTTTCATCATGCAGGCGGCAGCAAACAACACAAAAGCAGGTGCACACTGGGGCCCAGCGTGGCGGGCTGGCCTCCCCCCTGCACAATACGGGACACAGCCTGCTATGAGGCCACTTTCCACATGTTTGGTGTAATAACCCATGTTCTCCATCCCAGTAGTACAAGGCTTCGACTCCGTGGATGGTCTTATTATGAAAGACCATATTACAATATATAATTATATATCTCTATATATTTATATATAGATATATGTTATATATCTATAATAAGACAATATATACAAGTGAAAGAAAAAAAAATGAAGTTTTTAGCATTCAAAAAGCTTCTGAGGAGCTACGTGTCCACGGGACATCAGCTCTGTCCTGAGAAGGTGTTCTCAGACGCCCACTAGGTGACTGCTCTCAGCTCTGTCGGGGCTTTCGGGGCCAAAAAGAGGCACTGATGGGGACGATAGGGTGACTTTCACTTGCTTGAGCTCATCTACACTTGTAGATGGAAGTACAGAGAAGGAGACGTCGGCCATCTGCGTGGTTTACCACACAAGTGAGGAACGGTTGAAGTTTGAGTAACTTGCTGCAATCTTCCATGTGCATTTTGGCTACTCACTGAAGACCTGGATTCCAGCTGATGGCTTTTTGGCAACAGAATACTGGCCCTGATCTGTTCCTGGCAAAATAAATCGCCTAATTGATCTTGACTTTCACGTGCCAACCCTGGCTTTCTTCCTCTGCACACCAATTTTCTTAGATGTGACTTGGAGTATGGATCCTTAATGGTCAGCTGGTCCAACTCCAGATGCTTCTCAGCTAATGGTGGGGTTACCCCCTGATAGTCCCAGGGCACATTGAAAATACCATACACTGGGGCCAGCGCCGTGGCTCAGTAGGTTAATCCTCTGCCTGTGGTGCCTGCATCCCATATGGGTGCTGGTTCTAGTCCCGGCTGCTCCTTTTCCAATCCAGCTCTCTGCTGTGGCCTGGGAAAGCAGCAGAAGATGACCCAAGCCCTCGGGCCCCTGCACCCACATGAGAGACCCAGAAGCAGCACCTGGCTCCTGGCTTCAGATCGGCGCCGTTCTGGCCATTGTGGCCATTTAGGGAGTGAGCCAACGGAAGGAAGACCTTTCTCTCTGTCTCTCCCTCTCACTGTCTGTAACTCTCAAATAAATAAAATTTTTGAGAAAAAAAAGACAAGAAGCATACACTGAAGGTCCACTGGGTACCCCTCACCTCCAGGCAGCCCCGTTCAGCCACGTAGCTTGCCTGAGAGTGTCAGTTGTTTCTCCTGGTGACCCCAGGGCTGACCTGGAGGTTGTTCACTGCGGCTGTCCAGCATCACAAGAGAGGATGCAGACCATGCAGCAACAGCCCAGAAGGAGTCCAACATTCACAGTGTGGGAGGCAGCGTCTGCTGAGTGGGATTCCTTTAGCATCATCTACAGTTTTGACCCAGTAACTCATCCGGCTTCAGATCTCTATCTGTTGGTCTCATCATTGGTGTCTTTCTGGGATTCTTCCTGTGTCATTCCAAGGAAGGATGGCTATTCCAGGGCTACTGTGAAGATGAACCCAGAGCTGCTGAGATGCCCAGTGCCCACTCCCTCCCTCTGACCCAGTCTCCTTGTGGCCAGGGATGACCTGGTCCTCCCCACAGATGGCAGTGGCATGGAAACCTTGACACACAACCTTTGCAGTTTGACAACGGTGCTGATTTTTATCTGGTCTCTCAGGCTCCAGAGTTGATCCGATTCAATATTGTCCACTGCTGGTTTCATCAGATTCCTTCTCCAGCAACACACTGAAGACTGGCATCCTCTCCACACAGCGGGGCTTGCTAAGATGGATTTGGGGGCTGCATGTACCCAGGGGTTGAGTGAATTTCACTCGCACCAGTTCAGGGACATTTTTCTGTTTCCCTCACTGCAAGAGTCAAACAGCAGCACCCACTGTTGACCTTTTTTATTTTATTTTATTTTTTTGCTATTTTATGCAAATCTGTGTCCAAACACTTTTTCTCTTTGTGGAAGTACGTCTCATTCATGGGTGGCAAAATCTGACTTGGATCATGAACTGTGACTCCATGACTCAAAGGAAATTTAGATGCCATTTCGTTTCTAGTGACTTAACCACTTTTGATGAGACTAACCAAATTTTAGATACAGTAAGGCTTACAGATGAGGCATTTAAACAAATCTGATATTTTGCCCAGCTACTTTGAAAAAGAGAGTTCAGCTAAAAATGTGATGTTTAAGTAAAATCTGCTGTAGTGACAGAAGACACCGTCACCCTTGAGAAGGAGGACTACTTTCAACGCAGCTCAAACCTCGCTTTCTCCGACTCCGCTTGTACCGTTAGTGACAAGATTTTTTTTCAATGTCACACATTGTAAATGGAAAGAATTTTTAAGGGGTGGAAAAACCCCGTGATGGGGTGCAGACTCCGTGCCCCCTCGTGACGATGGCACTCGATAATTATTCAGTCCTTCTCAGCATTCTCTCGGGTTGTTTGTGCTATAATTAGGCCCCACTATTAGAAATAAGGCAGTAAATTCTGCCCGAAGAATGGCTGAGTTTGTGTGCCAGAATATTGGACTATAAGGGCTACTTTTTGTTGGGTTTTTATTATAACATGTGCTACATTAACTCACTCACCTTTAAAAACGTTTTTTCCCTCTATTTGGAGGTTGCCCAAACATTTTTAAGTTGTTTCCTCATTTTTACTGATTTTAGGAAAACCTCAATCATGTCCCCAAACTCACATTTGAATGATAATAAAAAAATTATATTTTACTACAACAGTGTTGGCAGGAGGTTAAAATATCACTTTGAAAAGCACTTATTCACTTATTTTTATTTTTCAAGAATCACAAGGCAGCCTGGTTGAACTGAGACATGTGGTCGGTTTTAAGTTCAATTTGTTTTATTTGAAAAAAAAAATCTTAATTTGGGTCTTCAAGAACGTGACTTAAGTAGGTCCATAAAAATAGCAGGAGGCAAACTGTACAGGATTTTTAGGGTCCATGGCAAAAATCTTAAAGGCAAAGAAGAATTCAGAATTCTCAGGTCCTCAGAAGGGTGCTGGGTGCAAGACATGCAGTGCACACAGAGTCGTCCATCCATGGGGTGCCGGTGGGGTCCACTGGTCAGAACCAGGGAGCCAGATGCATTTTTAAAGAGCTGGAGATTATTTATAGTGTATAATGGGCCATGCATGAAGGACCACTGTATGGGACAAGTCATCTGAGTGATGCCTGGGTTCTCCCTGACTTGTCCTGGCTCCTGCTGCTGGGTTCTGTTTAGACACAGCTATGGACACAGATGTCTCAAAGCAACATAAGGATGAGTTGCATTGGTGTGCTTTCTGTGAGCACTCCCAGCAATCCTTTCTCACAGATCCTTCTAGAAACACTAAATACAGAGACACGAGGTTGAAACGAGCAAAGTCAACTCAACAGGGTGACTGCCCATCCTCTCCTTGAGACACAGTGGTCGTTCTAATCTCGGCAGCTTTCTTCTCTGCCAGCCCTCCCCTTCGCTTCATTCTAAGCAGATGCACCTACGCCTGATATCCAGCCCTCACACTTTTCATAGTTAGACCATGGCACTGGTTGCACAGCATCGTAATCTTTAATTCCATGTGTGTCTGCTTGCTGGACTGCGGGCTTGTGGACCCAAGGTAGGGTGCACACTCAGCTCTGTGCACTCTGAATGCACAGGAGACGTTGAGCTAGGCTCTGAGGGGAAGCAGAGGAAGGCACTGGTAAGTTTGGTGACTACTCATGGGCAAATAAAGAATCATGGAAGCACATCACAGTGATTTATGTCCCATTTTAACACTACTCTGGGGAGTGCGTCCATTTCCCTGTGAGATAGATCTGTCTTCAGAAAGACTCTCCAGTTACCAACAGCATGGTTGAGAGTCCAAGAATTCCCTGTGTACCACAGTAGTATTAGCTATTATTATCATCCCTGGGAGCCACTGTGGGTTTCTTGTAATCATGAGTACACAAAATCCCTGAAAGAGTAACATGTGAAAGAAAGCCTCAATCCTCTCCTGCCCTTAGCCCCTGACACAGATCCTGACATGTGGGACGAGCTCCATCAATAACCACAGCATGAACACTGAGGGTCAGGCACGGTGCTTTCTCCACACCCCTCAAATGTGACAGGAAGCAGCATGACCCTGCGCTCCTACCGGTTCTCAGTTGTGTAATCAACTCAAGATTTGCCTGTTCCAATTCCCAAAGTAAGTCCCACTCTCAGAAATTATCGTCCAGAGGTCTATATTGTGGTGGGTTAAGCCCCTGCCTGCAACACAGGCATCCATATGGGTGCTGGTTCGTGTCCCAGATGCTCCACTTCTGATCTAGCTCCCTGTTAATGCACCTGGGGAGGCAGTGGAAGATGGCCCACACAATTGGGTCCCTGCAGCCATGTAGAGCACCCAGATGAAGCTCCAGGCTCCTGGTTTTTGTCTGGCCCAATCCTGGCCATTGAAGCCATTTGGGGAGTGAACCAGTCAAAGGAAGATCTCTCTCTCTCTCTCTTTCTCCTCCCTAACTCTCCATCACCTTTCCTTTCGAATAAATCAATCTATCTTTTAAAAATAAAGAAAATTATTGTTCACATCACTTAGACTTTCTGCTAAATCAGTCTTGCAATCATGAGACATTTCAATAATTCTGTCAAAGGACTTGGAATAGCTTTTTACTATCAGTCTCAGATCTGCTTAAAAAACTCCGTGACACACTTGTTTCATTGAAAAGAGGTATTCACGTAGATGGGCTGATACAGGTCAGTCTCCATGTACTTCTCTTATTTACTAAGCGAGATTGTTTGGCAGACATGAAGTGAGAGAAGTCTACCCCTTGTGAGAATGTGCTGTGAGCTTACTCTCCTCCTAGACAAACGCATGGGCGTGAGGAGGGTCATCTCTATAAACAACTCCAAGTGTGATTTGTGGTCTAAAGCTCCAAAGAGAAGAGAGCTATGGTGTATTTCTTTCTGGGTTTCTAGTTAATAAATTACTCAATAACAATCTTACCAAAGCTTGCCAAGCACTTACATCATAGACCTACTTATAATCCATGGGGGTTGTATACCCAGCTACAGAGAGGAGATAAACACTGAGCACACACCCATCCATAATTCATACGACTGCATAGCTACACATGGAGATCCAAAGGTGATTACTTACGTTTGCATTCTGTCTCCCCTGAAGCTGACCTGTGTGTTTCTACGGATGGCATTGTGGAGACACTGTAGGGCTGAGTGGTGGCTGGAGTGGTCGGATCAGGCCTTTGGTCCTCTTTGCCATCTGGGAGCATAATCATCCTCTTCAAATCCCTGGAAGACAAATGTTCTTCCTGAGGCTCTCTCAGTGTCACTGGGGGAGTGACTTCCAACTAAACCTCCTGACGTACGTCAGCATGAGACGCACATGTGCAGTAATTTCATTCTTTCTCTATCCCGGGCCAGAGTTGAGGTTTGAAGCTTTCATTCCTAGACCTCTGTGTGTGTTCAGGTTTATTTTCGGTCACCATCATTCTGAGGCTATAACCACTATTAAAAGCATTTATTTATTTATTTATTTGAAAGACAGAGTTACAGAGGGAGAGAAAGGTGGGGGAAATGTGAAGGGGGGGGAGAGAGAGAGAGAGAGAGAGAGAGAGAGAGAGAGAGAGAGAGAGAGAGAATCTTCCATCTACTTGCTTCTATCAGCTTGTTCACTCCCCCAAATGACTGCAACAAACAGAATTGGGCCAGGCCAAAGTACTTTGGCAGGGGCCAAAGTACTCGGGTCATTTTCTACTGCCTTCTCAGGCACATTACTAGGGAGCTGGATCAGAAGTAGAACAGCTGAGTCTCACACTGGTGGCCTTATAGGATGCTGATGACACAGGCTTCAGCTTATCCCACTGTGCCACAAGACCAGTCCCATAGGCTCTAATTCTTTGATCACCCATCTATATGCAGCACTCCTCTGAGACTGTCCACTGATAGTCCTGTTCTCAACAGTGTGTAAAGTGAAGGCGTGCCTCGAGGTCAGCATAGCAGATTTCATGTGAAGCCGTCTGCGCACTCTCTTGGTTTGTCATAAAGCAGGTTGGGCATAAATGGAAAGTTGTTGAGTATTGGCCTACATCTCGTTGTCTACTCAAAGAGTTAAGAGGACTGGACTTCCCCAGAGTGTTAGAGCTCACACTCCCACAGAAGCGTATCCAATCAATTCATTCTTCCTCGCCTGCCAGGGTTGATGTCACCCACACTGCCTACACAGAGTTCCCAGAGGACAAATCCAGCTTCACACATGTTTGTGGTGCCACAGTGCTAGGTACATCCTTACTAGGTGGTCATCAAGTCTTACTTGTTGGTTGGCTAGTTGATTCCCTGAGCAGCTAGAGGAGTGGATGGACAGAACATAGATGAATGAATGGGGGGAGGGGCATCAATGGATGCTCGCTGGGTGGATGACTGGACGATGGATGTTGGATGGAAGGAGGGAGGGAGGGAGAGAGGGAGGGAGTAATGAATAGAGAGGGGATAAAGGACTTCTATCCTCTCAGAGCCGTGAGACTCACACATAGGTTAATACTCCTGTGCTCTGCCACTCCCCTCTAAGAAGCAAGGATATTTATTTTGTGCAAACATCCTTTTGGGAAAACTGGACAAAAGAATTGCATTCTGGGTCTGGATTTGGTCATTTTCCTGTTGCAACATGACCTTTCAAAGAGGCATTGTCAAGTAGCTGAAGCAACATTTAGCACAGATTACAGCATTCCTCTTTTGTCCTGGTTTCTTTTTCTTCCACTCACTTTTAGCAGAAAGAGTGTCAAGGCCCTGTTCTGCATGTATTCTGTGCCATTTTACAGAAAGTTCCTCACTGGAAGAAGCTCACGCCTGTGTGGAGGTCTCAGGCACGAATATGAGAACATCTTAGCAGACCCTGGCCCACGGCAGCAGAGTGGCGTGGCTCTGTGTCCAACAGACACCACTGCTGGAAGCCCTAACTGGGCGATGATTCTCCAGACAAGGAGGGCGGAGAACAGGAGGGCTCGTGCAGGGTGCAGGGGAAAGGGCAACTTGCAGAGAATGCTGGACTTCGAGCTGCTTCATGGAGCTGAGACATTTTACACCTAAAATAACATGTGAAGGAGGGTGGATCGTCATTATTATGCTCAGACTAAAAGTCTGATTTAAAACTTCATTCTCAGTTGGGGCCCACAAAATGGCAATGAAGGCGGATTCTGTGGAGCAGGAGAGGAGAGCTGCGAGCGTGCGAGCCTATGGAAAGTCCACATAAACCTCCGACTGTTAACATGACTTCTTTCACCTCAGGTGAGTTCATAAAGGAAGCTTGTTTTGCCTTTTTTAGGCTACAAATTCATTAGTATATCCTTGGGAATGACTGATTCAATTCAAAGGATTTTTCATAATTCTGGGAACTCTAATCTGAACCGTTACTTCTAATTTCTTCATATGAAACCAGAAATATTGGTGACCTAATAAGTTTTACAACGCTGCACACAACCTGCTTTATGGAGCTTACACCATTATGTAATATGTTATAAAGCACGTTGAATGTTGTTAAACTCATTATTTTTTTTTCTTAGCTAAAGTGCATGATAGCCAAAATTTTAAGTGGAAAGCTATTAAAGTTCCAGAAATCCCAACCTTACGTGTTTTTTCAAATGTTCTCTTTTGCTCTCTTGGTGCTTTGTGTCATGGTTTCTGAAGTGACTCGGATGGAAAGCCAAGGCCCTCTGGGTCCAGCCCGAGTCTGTGCCCGTGACATCGGAGGGCTTCATCTGCTCCTATCGGTAGTACATTTTCCATGTTTGGTGCATAATTATGAGCAGTGATCAGGACTCAAAGACAAGAGGACTAAATGTTAAAAATAAACAACATTTCATTGTTGATGAGGACTTAGGGTCGCGCTCAAGCTCTAGTCTCAAACAATCACATCTTTGTGGAAGACCCCGACGCAGGATGGGACAGCAATTGCTGTCCCCATTGCTGGAGTTGCTGTTTCTGTCCATTCTCACCTGCGTGTCTCTGGGTACAGATGGAGGAGGAGCTGGTGTCAGAGAGTGTGAGTGGAAGTGAAGTTGCCTTTGACCCAACGATTGCCTTGGGCATAAGTGCTGGGTGAGTAAACAGAGAACGGTAAACAGAGAGGAGAACACGTTGTGATAGCAAGGAGCTGACTTCTCTCTGATCACCACACAGAGGGCGACTGTAGGCCCACTTCTCGCACAGTACAGTGGGGACTTCTGCAACCCTGTTAAAACTTCCTTGACTTTTTTCTGTCTCTCTTTCCCCTTCTCCCTCGTTCTTCCCTCCCCCTCCTTTCCTTCCGGACC
>CM027409.1:83363794-83396670 GCA_015711505.1 Sylvilagus bachmani
CAATAGGTGTTGCAAGTAGGGCTTGCAAAGGAAACCTGCTACGTTTTTACCTGTTCCAGTCATCACACTACGCACGGGGGAAAATTCAGGAATTTTTAATTTCTAGGCATTCTTCAAATGCAGGTGTTCCTTGCTTCTTGAACAGCGGTTGGTAGACGCTTGTGAGTTCTTTGCCAGTGCTTTCCAAATGAGTGCAGATAGTCTGTAAAAGTTGTTTGCAAATATTTTGGGGCATGAAAGAGAAGGAAAAGTCAGCTAGGAAGGCTGAGGGCAGAGAGGGAAAGACGCCGCGTCACCAGCAGAGTGGACTGGAAGACGCGTGGAGGTGGCGACCCTGGGATCTGCACACAGCACACACTGTCCCGCAGGCTGTCACGGACTAGCGGGTGTTCCGCTATCGTTAATTCTTGATGATGAAAGGAGTAGGCTTTTTGCTGCTCTCAGTGGAAGCAAAGAAATGAAGGGACCTGGATCTGCTGCAGGGGCTCTGCTCGATGGTCGTGAGCAGAAGCGAGCCTGCAAGCGTGCCCCGGGGGTGTGTGCAGGTTGCCCCGTGGCCTGGCATGGGTGGAATGCAGCCGCCGGTCAGTCGGCTGACAGCACTGGGCAAGGCGGGCCGACAGCCCGGCCTGCTACGCTGCCGGCCACGCTGAGCAGTCTGCTTGTGCCCTGTGTTTATCCCAAGGCTGCCTTCATGAAGGACTGGATGCCAAGTCCCTTGACCTCCCAGCTCTGCAGGCCAGAAGCCCACGGTCAGAGTGTCTGCAGGGACCTGATGCCTCCACGGCCTCTGGTGAAGAAGCTGCCCCAGGCCTCTCGAGGCTCCTGGTGGCACTGACAGTCCTGGGCACTCCATGCCTGGTAGACGCGTCACTCCCATCTCTGCATCTGCGCCACACTGCTCCCTTCCCGTATCTGTGCCAGGGTCTCTCTCGTCTTTTCTAACCACACCAGTCCCAGGGCAGCCGAGCTCGTCTCAGTGACTTCCTCTCAGTTGATTGCGGCTGCAAAGACCCTGGCTCTGAGTAGAATCACGGATGCACGTACCTGGGATTGGAGAATCAGCAAGTGTTTGGATGGACACTGTCCCCAAACAGCTCTCCCTGACTCTAGGAATCAGTGCAGTGGCTGCACCTCCCTGAGCCTTGTCAGGGTGTCAAGTAGAGCGTGTCCACGATCCTGCCCATTCACGGGCTCTGCAGCCCACGCAGCTGCTCCTGGCTCCAGCGGGGTAGCCCTGACGGTGAGCCCCAGGTCAGCAGACATTTAGAGTGAGGTCCCGAGCATACAGATTCGCACTGAGTCCTTGTGAGTGACTGTGACTCCCAGTTCAAACAAAAACCGACTAAAACCCGAGCTCCTGAAAGTGTATGTTATTCAGTGATGTACGTTTTATTCATTCATTTTTATTTGCATGAAAGGCAGGATGAGAGAGGGAGAGTTTGATACCTTCCATCTGCTGGTTCACGCCCCAGATGGCTGCAGCACAGGAGCTGAGCAGCTCCACTGGGTTCCCACATGGGTCCTTGAGCCATCGCCTGCTGCCTCCCAGGGTGAGCAGTGGCAGGAAGCTGGACCAGACGCAGAGGAGCTGGGCGTGCCGGAGGCTCTCTGCTATGGGGTGTGGGCTCCTCAGGCCAGAGCACACCACTGCAGCTCAAACCCACTCCCAGTTCTTCATTCTTTACACAGTAGCTATTATCCTGACCCAAGAATCCTTGTTCTTCTACAAAGAAAGAAACTGGCATTATGTTAATTAGTCACTATTCCTAAAAGATGGAGACTTCTAGAAATACATGCTGATAAGATGAACAGAAATAAAAACAAGCATGTATTATCAAAGATAACGAAAGCTTCATGACTTATGACGCAATGTTTTAGACATTAGCCATATCCCACATTTCTGAAAGGATTCTATCCATCAGCTAATGACACTCTCCACGAGGATGTTTGCATAGAGGAAAAAGAAATCTCACAGTAGAATCTGCTTAAATATATTATCAAAATGTGGGAGCAACTTTACCACAACAAAGAATCCGTTTTCTCTTAGTGGTGTCACTGTAACTGGGTTTTTCTTCGCTTATGTTTTTGTCTTCTCCAGGTACTCCGTAAAGAAAACACATGGCTGATGCTGGGAACAGAGATCGGCTTGATGAGTCCATGAGTGGTGGGAGACCTGCCCCCTGCACAGCTGGGACAAGAATCCAGAAGCAGCCGCCGCTGCTGGGGGGCTTGCTAAGTGAGGCTCCGGAGAGCAGGCCACGTCGCCCCCAGGAGCGGGCCACATTGCCCCTGGGAGCAGAGCTCCTCTGTGCTTTGAATCCTCAGTGAGAAGTGGAGGTAATTCTCCTGCTAGAAGATTTGAAAGGCCTACTTTGGTAAGGCAGAAATAAGTGTGTTAACCATAACATTGAATTACAGAGCAGACGAGAGCACAAAGAACATCTTAGGTAATAAAAGAGAATAATGAACAATCAAACAGGAAGCTTCCATCTCAGCCTATGACGACGCAGAAAGGGAACTGAAAGAATTGCTTAGCCAACTGTTAAATCAACCTGACTCGCTTTTAATTATAGAACTCATCGTGCCACAGTCTGTAACTTTCTTTCCAGAGCACCATAAGCAGGAGATGAAGATGGTTTTTCTCCATCTGTTTTCATGCTATCAAATGACACATTTTATGGAAGTTACCTTCAAGGCCTCAATTGAATATGCCTCTTTTGGAGCCGCAGTATGAAATCATCTGTGAATTCCCAGGGAACACTTGAGTTACATTTGAATAGAAATAGAGCCGCCTCCTACGGGGGTGGGGAAGAGGCTGGGAACACGTAAGCGGCAAAATGTCCTGAGACCTTAGACTGACCGGCGCAGGCGGCAGCTCCTGGGTGCTGCTGAGACCCACAGGTGCACGGGCAACAGGGCCCCACTCACCCGCTGAGCACCGACCTGCGGGTCCTGCCTTGTGCCAGACATCGCTCCAGATGCCACAGTCCCTCGTGACCCAGAAGGCATCCCTGCCCTTCGGGAGAGGTTCAGGTCAGACCAGAGCAGTTGGACACTGAGCTATTATTTCACCAGGATGTTTTCTTAAATTTCTCTAGCATTTATGCATCCGTGTGGCCAGTTGTGCCTGCAGTGGGTGAGAATCACCAAGGAATCTCTCAGGGGAAGGGCAGGCAGCGATCGAGGCAGAGACGACACAGAGCGAGGAGGAAGACGGTCAGGAGGGGCGTGCAAGGTCCGCTCGTAGGCAGTGATTGGGTAACTTGATCCATCCCAGGCAGGCATGTGGCACCTGGCAGTGCCCAGGAAAGGGCTCCAGGGCAGAGGGGGTGAGCAGGCACCCCCGCCCTGCTCTCCATCTGGTGGAGGGCCCAGGGCTCCGTTCCAGCAGTCTCAGTTGCCCCATGTAAGGGGAACCGTTGCTCTCTGCAGGTACTGCTGAAGGTGTTACCTCCACTCTTTGTTTACAGTGTTTCAGACACGCCCTGGGTGGTCCCCGTATTCACACCCAGTATCCCCCTCGGTCTGGTCACGCAGTGCATCTTTCTCAAAGGCAGGCCTTCTTTGAAGCCACATGTTCACGCTCCGTTAGAACACAGTCCAGACATCCAGACGCCTCACTCGCTACTCTTCCAAGCCTTTGAGACCTTGTCCTGAGCCAGCAGCCTCGTTGACTTCTGCCAGCTCCTGAGCGAAGGCTGCCTCCTGTCTGTCTGTCCCCGTGAGTGTGGCTTGTGCTACTCGGAACATCCTTTCTGCTGGTTGGACCCCAGCAGCTTGTGCAGCATCAGCGTGGAGATTTCTGCCTCCAGGGATGCCGCAACTATGCTCATGCAGAAATCTGTCTACTAGGAACACCTAGAAATGCTGACTACGACTTGGTTCTTCTAAGCGCATAAGCTAGCTTGTAAAAAAAAGAGACATGTCTGGGTATCCAAGAGGGAATTTAGCCACAATATAATGGAGGGTGCCTGTGGCGTCTGGAGGGAGCCAGGCAGGGTGTGCAGGTGGCACGGAGCCCTTAGGAGCTCTGTGCATGGACCATGCTAGGTCAGAACTGAAGATGAGGACAAGGTCAGAAGTTCAGGAAGCCTGCATCTCAGACATACGTTCAGCCAAACAAAAACCAGGTGATGGAGCAGCCTAGATCCTTGCTATAACATCTGTTGAGGAATGAAGTTGAATAGAACAGAGTTGGTCCACAAAGAGCCCACAAAACATGGAGCAATTAAGATAAGCATTAAATGGAAGAAACTTACCATGATACTTTGTGTGTGGATTGGGTAAAGAAACAAGTTTTCATAAAATGAAGAAGGAAGGGAAGGGGAGAGGGAGGGAGGGAGAGAGAGAGGAACGAAGGAAACAAGAAAAATACATCACAGAACAACGGCAGCTCCATATTGCAGTGCTGTGGAGCACTGGCCTTGAAGATGAGCCTTGTGGATTCCTGGCTTGTAGTGAGGGTGGAGGCGGGGGGGGCGGGGGTGCACCCTACACTGAGAGCTCTGAATTTCCCTACCTAACTCCAGCAGCCAATGCTGAAATGCATCACCCCAGACAACGCGCAAGACGCAGATAATCAGACTAAGATCATCAGACGCAGAAACTCAGCTAAGACACACCTTCAAGCACGCAGCTGGTTAGTGTGGGAGCCAGATCACGACTGGCTATGCCCTGGCTCCTGTCCCCATATTTCTCTATGGAGGAGCAGGTCAGAGGAGAGACCCTCATACACAACTCCAACATGGATCACGAAAAGAAATCCATGGGAAAATAATCAGTGTTGCAGCATGCTTTGAAACTACGTGAGAACATAATCCAGATCCTTGAAGGGCAAGCAGAGCTGGGCTGCGGCAGCAGAGACACAGCTGACAGACAAAGGCACAGGCCTAGCACCTGACCAAGCAGGACGAAGTGGGGATGGGGAAGGGGAAGGGAAGGCGGCCTTCCGTAGTCTCAGCAGTGAGATCCCACGCAAGAGTCCAGAATGAAAAACAATATGAAGACCCGAGACGCCCTCGCTGGGCCCATCAACTATATGAGGGCTCCTCAAACAGTTTACCAGAGCTGGAATTAAAAAATAAGTTTGTATTGGTGAAAAAAATGATCCATGCACAGTTTTTCTATAATTTACTTTTTCCTCTCAGTTTTTGGAGAATTTCAGAATCTTTGTATCAAAATGAACTTATCTTTATCTTTTAATTCCATTTTCCATGAACTTTCAACTTTCAAAATTATATATACAGTAGTTACATATAAATTTACATATACAGAAGTAATATGTAAGTATGTGTATATATATTACATATATGGTGTAATTTTTAGCTGAGGGATTCACACTCTGAGAGCAACAAGAACAGAGCTAAGGAACACCCAGAGACAAGTTATCCCAAAGTGGGAGGTAATCAATGAAGCCAGTCATTGACCATCGTGAACGAAGCAGACCACACACTGGTGTTCCACCGGGGCCGAGGCCGTGAGCGACAGTGAAACATCCACAGAAGGCGACATCTGCACCGTGGGCTCAGCACTCAGAACATCCAGGATTGCAGAGGTGGTTCTGGGGAGAAATGAAGTCGTGCCAGGTCCTTACCTCGTTTTGCAGGAGGTCAGAACCATCAGTAAAGTTAGGCAAGCAGCAAAATTATCTGAGTGTCTTAAAGTATGCATAGCTGTAAAATGGTGGTTGTGATGAAGGTAGATACATGGCAGACAGGTGCCCACCATGTGGGTACATGTATTCGGCCTGAAAGCACACTGGAAATGCGTGAGAAGGTCATCTGTGAGAAGAGAGGAGAACTGGATGGGAAGAAAACCGAGACACGCCCTGATCAATGGTACATATGTAAGTTTTTAAAAGACTCTGGAGAAAAGAAGATAAAATATCATCACTTGATCCTCCCGAGTGTTTGCAGGTTCTCCCGGCATTTTTCGCAATTCAGAAGTGAAACGCTGTGTGTCCGTGTGTTTACCAACCCCAGCTGAGCACTGACTCTGAGCCGGGTCCTGTGCTGAGCACTCTAATCCATTGGTCCAGTTCATCCCATAACCTCCTGATGGCATTGATGCTATTGTTACTCCCGTTTGTCGGGTGAGGAATCAGAGACACACGAGGCCAAATGCCATACCTGAGTTCAGTTCAGTGGCAGTCGGGTCTTGATGACAGCTGGTCTGGGTTCTGAGCCTGCGCTGTTGACTAGGGCAGGGGTTCCCCTCCTCACAGCACCGTCAGAGCGAGTGTTGAGCCGGGGAGTTCTTTGTGGTGGGAGTGCTGTGAGCTCAGCTTCTTCCACCTAGGTACTTCTCCCATGGAATGCCATAGTGTGCCCCTCTCACATTCCTGACAATTAACAAGTCTCCAGACGTTGCTGATGTATGTGGGAGTGAAATTACTCTCGATTGAGCAGACTGTATTTGCCCCAGCACTTAGCAAGCTAAACAGTTATACAAATAGAAGCACCATATGGAATAGCTCAGAATTCTATGGAAATGGCGAGAGCAGGAAAATGGTAAACGACCAGAGTCTCTGAGCACAAAGGATGGAGCTGACTTGATTCTGCCCAGGAGAGGATCGCCATTTGGGGATGCGTGTGAGTGACGTGATTCATTTGGGTTGTACTCTTGGGGGAACGGGAAGTGGGTGTCTGAGTCGGGCTTACCCAGTGAGGAGGGCGTGTGTGGTGGGGATCCAGGTTCAGTGCTCAGACCACGTGCTCATGGAGAAGTCTGATTTTTGCACAGGGTGGCCCAGGCTGGGATGCCTGCTCAACAGGACAACCAGCTATGGTCGTCCTGCCAGGGGGAGTCTGTGCCAGACAGGCTACAGAAAACACACCTGTGTCTGGAGCAGGGAGGTCCGTGGGGCTCAGGGCGGGTTCCAGGACCAATGTGCAAATCAACACCGTGTTGGAGAAAGACTTGGGAGGCAAACAACCGCCGCAGAGAGGTCTCCAAACCCGAAGCTCTGGCCAGTGATGGGGCGCACATTCTGGCTCTGCCTAGCCTTGGCAATCCCTGGGGAGGAATCTGACAGTAGGGCACAGGGGCATGTCAGGATGGAATGGAGCCTACGAGAAGAGAGTACTGAACTTCTCAGTCGCTTGGCAGGTGGAATTCTGAGGAATTCTAGGCTCTATTATGGAATTTCACACGTGCAGTAGGAAGGATGAATGTTGATCCTCCATGCCTGTGTTTGTGTGAGCCTGTGGAGAATTAGCACGTGGTTAAGAAACAAAAAGAAAACAAAACACAACTGATCTACTCTGGTAAAGTCCAACCAGTTGTCAAATGCGGGCGAGGTTCTCTCCCGCGATAACTTACCGACCTTTGACTGAGACAATACCGCACACTGCTCCCTCTTAGCGGAGGGGAGAAAGTTATCGACTTATTAAACCGTTCAGCCTTTGCTTGACTAAGTGCCCGGGCGCAGAACTTATTTTCTGCTCCTCTGCGTTCACAGTCCATCAAACGTGATAGCCATGCACTGGAACAGATTTTGTGGTTCACTGGGCCACGGTGATCTATGGCGCCTGCAGAGGGGAGGTTGCCTCTGAGCTCTGAGAACTCCCGAGGTGGAGGGGAAAGCTGTTAGAATCGGACTTGACCACACATTTGCACATTTAAGGTGTAAAGTGTGAAGCCTCCATTTGCTAGTGCCCGTTACACGCACCTGGGAAGCCAGGAAATCCCTCTCGTCTTCACCTTTAAACACTAATAGTAACGGATGGCTTCCCCCATTCATGGTGCTAACTAATCACATCCCTTCTCCCTACTTACATAATACGTATAGGCGCAGTCGTATTAAAAATTCATTGAGATAGACTTCAGGGCAGAGACATGAGCGCCTGCTTGCTGTGGGCCTTTGCTATCACGCAGCCACTTCTCCTGGAGACACCACACAGTGTCCACATCACGCTCTGTAGAAGCCAGGCCAGGCTCCCAGCATCAGTGAGGGAGACCTGCAGGGCCAGTGCAGAATCGGTGCTCCTGCTACACCACCCCAGGGTGGGGGTGGGGGGAGACGGCTTCTCTTTCTATGTCCCTCCCCTTTCAGAGCTGTCCTCTCTGGACATCCTCCAACCTTCAAAAATCCATCGTCAGCAATGAGCTTGAGTGGTCGGGGTAAAGGAGAGAGCGAGGCGCTGTCACGTTCCTCTGGGGAGAAGCTTCCACAGAGTCCGAGAGCCTGCTGTGGCCCACTCGGCACCGATTCGCCGGCTCCCTCTCCTGATGCGCTGGCCCTCGGCTTCTGGTTCCTGAGCTTTCTGTGTTCTCCACTCTCATCACTCGTTCCGGCTCTCCCTGCCTCTCTGGCATTGAACGCTGAGTTGGTAATGCCGGTCTAGCTTTATTCTCAGGCTCCAATGTTCCAGACAGAAACACATCCGTCGGCTTAGAGTCACAGGACCATAAAGGAACTCGTTATGAGAGAACTTCCAGTGGCTCAGGCTGAACTCTCGTCCTACCTGCTCTGAGACAGAAGAACCCCTTGAAAATTGAACAAAAAATCAGTGACTTGAAAGTGTCCCTTTTTTACAGACACAGAGTTGGATCTGGAGATTTGCTAAAATGATGCTGACATTGTGCATATAATCAAGATGCTTCCTCCTGTCAGGTCGTTCTGTGTTCTGAACCCAGGACGATTTCCCTGCCCAGGGGATGTCCGGCAATGTCTAAAGACGTAATTGGCCTTCATGCCTGTGACTGCTGCCGGCGCGCACTGGCTTCCAGGGGCCTGGGTGCTGACGAACTCCCTACAGGAAGCAGAGGTGAACCTCCACGGGGAATTATCCAGCCCCAAATGTCGGTCGCCCCGCAGTGGACAGTTCTGGACGCAGATGTGCAGTTAAACAGCCTGCGCAGGAGAGGACTTCCAGAGGTCCAGGAGGATGCAGAATGCAAACAGCGTGCACGGGCCTCCGTTTTTTGCACCTTGAATTGTTGAAATTCTCTCGAATGCAGTCATGCACAGAGCTGGTTGATAATTCTGAGGTTGTTGGAAAGACATTCAACTTGTTTCATCTGATATTAACTTCAGAACAATCAGAATGCTACAGTTGTGTAAAAAATTGGACACCTTTTATCTATTAATTTCACATTCATCATGTCCCTTGTTTCTTGATGAAAACATCCCGAAAATCTCCACAAAACTTCAGTTGCTTTACTCTGTAAATGTTCAAATATTTGAAAACTCTGGGCCAAATGCAAAATACCTAGGTCTTTAATTTAACTCTTGCTTTCTCCTGGGGTCTTGGAACCATGACGTGAAGATCTACAAGGCTGGAGAACAGTCCTGTGGGAGCTGAGTCCTAGACCTGCATAGACAGATTGAGACCTGCATAGACAGACCGAGACCTGCGTAGACAGAACAGCTGGCCAGACTCTGTCTTGCTCCATTTCTGCTGCTGGAGCAGACTCTCTGAGGCTGCATAACTCCAGACAGAGGCTTCTGGAGGCTGTGAGGCTCACGAGCATGCACTGGCACCTGCGTGGGGTGTGGTGAGGGCCTCTTACAGCACAAGGAGGGAGGTATCATACACAAGACAGAGCAAGGGTGTGTCAGCTCAGGTCTCTCCCTCTTCTTAGAGAGCCACTCGTCCCGGCCTGGGCCCAGCCTTACTGCCTCCTTCAGTCTTGATTGGCTTGCAAAGGACCCGCCTCCAAACCCTGTCAGCACATGAATTTGTTCAACACGAGTTTAGGACGAAGCATTCAAGCATGATTCTCTTGGGAAGCGTGACGTGGAGAGTAGGGTGACTTTCCACCTCTCCTGAGCAAGACGTGAGCAGGAGCGACGGTTACCTTGCACGTCATAAACACCAAGCCCAACAGCGCTTCAAAATCACAGCACATACCAGTGCCGGGTGGAACGCGCTTAGAACACCGAGCCCTGGCCTTTCCTTCATTACCTGGTAGCCACTAGAACATGTTCTATGCAGGAGAATTGTTGCTTTAAATATAATGGAAAATGAACTGACTCAATGATAGGGGAGAGCAATATTCTTACTTATATCCAGGCTACATGACTTTCTTCTAGAAAATCCAAGAGAAAAGTTGGGTGTATGGATTCTATAGAAGTTTAGGGGTCCCCAAAGCTTGAAAACTGGAAAGTCATCACGTCATTTTTTGTGAACTTTAGAACCTATGGTAGGAGTTGCCATTCTTGCAATGAAACAAGCACTCATGACCAGAAACAGACAGGTTAGAAAGGAAAACTGATCTATGGGATGCAGGTGATACTGGAGAGCCCCTCCCAGAGAACACAACCACCAGGTTTTCATAAACAGATGAATCCACCTACAGTCCTTCTGCCCTTCGCTTTTCCTCCAAAGTCAGTGAACCAGCCATATTGCATCCCACAGAGGAGAGAGAGGGAGAGGGAGAGGGAGAGGAGGAGGGAGAGAGGGAGGGGGAGGGGGAGAGGAGAGTAGGAGAGGGGAAGGGAGAGGGAGAGAGAAAGGAGGAGGGAGAGGGAGAGAGACAGAGAGGCTGGAAGGGAAGAGGGGATGGGAAGCAGGAGGAAGAGTGAAGAAGAGGAGTAGGAAGAAGGAAGGGGATGATGGGGAGAGGGAAGGAAGGAAAGGGAGAGGGAAGGGAGGGAGAGGAGAGAACTCGGGACAAAAATGAAACGTTTGCTAAATATGCCATTTAATAACCTTTGTAGGATTTGCATTGCTGGAGCAAACTACTAGAGAATCCCATCGCTAATTTGGCTCATTAGCACATGAATTAGAGTACATGTGCCATAGGGGAAACCCTCAACAAAACAAACCAACAATTAAAAGCCTCGCATTCAGCACTGGTGCCAAGTGTTTCCTCGGCTCCTGGATGTGCACCCATGCTGGGAACATCACAGGACAGAGAGCTGACTGCAGAGCCGTCCCTTGTGTCCCTTGTTTGCAGCCCGGCAGCAAGGCTCACTGGTTAATTTGCTGCCCTTTCATGGATGCTACAGTCAGGGTTTCATTTCTGATACCCCAGGTGAGACAGGAGTTTCATTACCTTTTTCAAAAACCCAACTTCAGCATCACGGGTGACACTATTTTCTAGCGACAAAGCGCGTGCTGACATCTTCCATTTGGCAAAGGAACAGACTATTGTGTGTCTGACTGCGGCATCTGCATGAAGAACTTCAGTCACAAATCCGCAGGGTGGGTGACACAAATAGGGGCCGGACAGGGGGCTGCAGGTTTGGTCTTCCATGGACTTCTCTCCCTCCTGTGCAATGTTGGGGACACCCAAGCTTTAGGAGTTGCCTCTCTGTGAATGGTGACCGCTGCTCTGAAGGTCCCTTACGCCTTGGAGTCTGTGTTCCCTCCATGCCACACTGGCTGGAAGTCACTCCCAAGATCCGAGCCTTCAACTGGTGGTGATGCTGAGTGGTGGGGTGTGCCATCTCGACACACACGTAGCACAGGAGCTGGCAGCTCTTTGAAAAGATTTATGTGTTGGCCGGCGCCGTGGCTCACTTGGCTAATCCTCCACCTGCGGCACTGGCACCCCGGGTTCTAGTCCCGGATGGGGTGCCAGGTACTGGTCCCGGTTGCTCCTCTTCCAGTCCAGCTCTCTGCTGTGGCCCGGGAGGGCAGCAGAGGATGGCCTGGGTGCTTGGGTCCCTGCACTCGCATGGGAGACTGGTAGGAGGCACCCAGATCCTGGCTTCGGATCAGCGTAGCAAGGCCTGCGGTGGCCATCGGAGGAGTGAAGTGGCAGAAGGAGGACCTTTCTCTCTGTCTCTCTCTCACTGTAACTCTACCTGTCAAATAAAAAGAAAAGATGTATGTGTTTATTTGAAAGGCAGAGTTGGAGAGAGAGAGAGAGAGAGAGAGAGAGAGAGAGAGATCTTTCATCCGCTGGTTCCCTCCCCAGATGTCTGAAATGACCAGGGCCAGACCAAACCAAGCATCAGGCCATCTTCCTCTGCTTTCCCAGGCACACTAACAGGGAGCTGGCTCAGAAGTGAAGCAGCCAGGACTCAAATGAGCACCAGATGGGATGCCAGCATCCCCAATGGCAGCTTAACCCGATGCACACAGTGCTGGTCCCAGCAACACTTGGGACAGTGTCACTGCTTCTGCCAGAGAGTCTGGGGACACTTTTCTCAGTGTTTTTTCTTTATTGAAAAAAAATTGCAACTTCATCTTAGTATTGAGTGACTAATGAGCCTGTATCACTGAGGGAGAAACTGGGACCCAGGAAGAAGTCTAGAAACAAGGAGCCAAATTGTCTGCCTTGGCATCGGGTAGGTGAGTTGTGCATTTGAACGTTGGCTTGAAAGCTGATTGTTAAAACTGATATGAGACTAACAGCATTTCCTCGCTCTGAGTGGTAGAAACCAGTGGAACCAAAGATGTGGAATGCTTGGGTGGCTTTGCAGTGTCTGCTCCGCCCTGTGTCACCGTCGTCATAGTGTTCGTCACACGTTTGTAACACATGGCCAGCATCCTTCCGCTTCAGACAGGGGGGTGGCAGAGAAGTGGGGACACTCAAAATTCTCCATCTAAATCAATCTGACGAGGGAGTCTTTTTGGTCTGTGTACTGAACTGGTGCAAACATTTTAGGGAAACTGAGCCCATCCCTTTTGAGAGTGAGCCTGCAGATATGCCTCAAGTTACAGTGGGATGAGTTTGACTGTGGTCATCTAAGACTCAAGTCTGAGCTATGGTTTCCAGA
The DNA here is from genome assembly GCA_015711505.1 of Sylvilagus bachmani. Taxonomy (NCBI): domain Eukaryota; kingdom Metazoa; phylum Chordata; class Mammalia; order Lagomorpha; family Leporidae; genus Sylvilagus; species Sylvilagus bachmani. The sequence goes on from CM027409.1 coordinate 83,376,471, forward strand.
CCCAAGAGTGCGATTAAATTTCATACAAGTTTCCCAAATATTTGTATAAAATACTTCTGCCAGTGTCTCATAAGTTTTGCTTCTGATGCACTCTTTCTCTGTTGCATTGAGTAATTTAGTCAGTATACCCTCAAGAAATGCTTTGAAAGTTTTATCATTCAGAGAATATTTCAACAAAGAACAAATGCAAGTGTTAATGCAACAACCCAGCTTAAAGTTCTAATTAAAATAAACTCAGTGCCAGTGATTAGGATCTATTAAGTTAGACCTTGACAGATGGGAGCAGCTGGACCTGATGATCGGGGAAAGGTTAGTACAATAAAGAACAAAGTCCTATCAGTGTTTTCAGTTAGTTTTAATTTTTTGGTAATATATACCCTTAAGATATTTTCATACTAAGTGAAATATTAAAAATAAAAATATTTGGAATAAAGATAAGAAAGCAGAAAGAACTCTGAGAATGACTTCATCCACTAGCTGTAGAAGTTTCAAATAACTAAATTCAGCAGAATCTGGCACTATCTGGGTAAAACAGAATGGCAAGTAAAAATATAAATTGGCCAAAAGTTGAATACTCCCACTAATTGCCTGTATTTTAGATGAATAATTATATTTAAATGATTCCTTTATCAAAAGTAATCAATCTTCGTACATCCCAGAGACCAAATATCATTTCAATTAATGCCTCATGGAAGTCTTTTTGCCTTTCATGAAACAGACGAAAAGCAGGACTATCCACAGAGACAGGAGGGACTTGGCCGTGTCACAAAATACATCCCATAAACAGGAAGTGTTTTTTTTTAATTTCCCCTCACAGCTTCAGTCTTCGGACAAGAGGGGAAGGACATTAAAGTTATGATTAGTTAGTTGCTGAAAACAATCACCAGCCAATACGAAGCTGAGATGCATTTCCTGTGACCAGAGACCGTCTGAAGGGCTGTGGGTGCCTCCAGGACCCTAACGTCTCCTGTAAAATCGTCATCTTCTCTCAGTCCCCACGATAACTTCCAGGACAAAAGTGTTTGCCTTGGTGAACGGAAGCAGAGAATCCAGGGAAGACTACCGCATGTTGGGTAGAATTCTAATTCTTGTCTCAACAGCAGTCACTTATGGAAGGCAGAGCCAAGGGTCTGGGAGACCAGGACAGACAGAGCTACAGGACAGGGCGACATCTGTGAGAGTGCTGCACTTGGGAAACTCCAGGGACAGCAGGCAGTGTCCCTTAGGGATTCAGTAGCATCTGCCGCCATGTGTGAGGAGACCAAGGACAGAGACGAAAGAAGAAAGCAATGTGTAGCCCTTACAAGGAGCCAAGAAGTGCCCTTGTTTCTGCCAACCAGAAGGGAAAAACTTGCAATTGACGGGATAGTGAATAGAGCTCTAACAAATGTCTCTTCTCTCAGCAGTGGGAAACGATGAGCCCAAAACAAAGGACCAAGTAAGTTTTAAATTCAAGGCTCAACTTGAATTCAAACACTCAACTCTTGAATTTAAGTACATTCCAGGACAAGGCTCAGTAAATCTTACAGAAAAATAAAATTATCCCAAATCCTACAAAGTAAAAAATAGGGTGGCATCTGAAAATACTCAGCAGGTATGCAAAAACAGGAAAATATGACCAATAGCAAAAAGAAAAATCAACCAATCTAAACTGACCTAGAACGGGCACCCATGTTAGAATTAGCAGAATAAGGGGCCATTGCTGTGACGTGTCAATTAAAGCCACAGCCTGCAAAGCTGCCATCCCATATGGGCACCAATTCAAGTCCCCTCTGCTCCACTTCTGCTCCAGCTCCCTGATACTGCAACTGGGAAAGCAGCAGAAGATGGCTCAAGTGCTTACACACTTGTACTCATATGGGAGACCTGGATAAAACTCCTGGCTCCTGGCGCCCATTTGGGGAAGGAGCTAGCAGGTGAAGATCTCTCTCTCTCTCACTCTCTCTCTCTCTCTCTCTCTCTCTCCTTCTCTCTCTCTGTAACTATGCCTTTCAAATAAATAAAATAAGTATTTTAAAAAAACCAAAAAGCAACTCATCATGGTATCCTATCAGCTGTAAATATTAAATAAACACACAGGAACTATAAGATACACTGAAATGAATACTCTATGGAAAAAAATCTCAGTGTCTCAGGTGAAACATACTCCTGATGACATTAATAGCACACTAGATGCTGCAAAAGGAATTTGTACTGAGCTTGAATATTTAGCCATGGAAATGACTGAGCATACAGCATCAGAGAGTACTCAGAATGAGAAAGAGAAAAAAGGTTTAAACAAATGAACGGAACATCGTTGGCTGTGGTGTAATTTCATATAAACCCATGCGGGTACAACTAGAGGCTCCAGAGGAAAGAAAGGGAAGAAAAATAATAACTATTCATATTCAAAATCTTAAAAAGAAATTATATACCCACAGAAGTGTAATTTTATGATGACTGTAAGCTTCCAGATATTTTATTAAATAAAATCTATAAACTCATAAAAATTTAGTGACGCCAAGGACAAGAAACATACAGGAAACTATATCATAGCACATCATAACAATTTTCTCAACAAGTATCTATTAGGTATGTGTGCAACAAAACAAAATATCCCAAAACTTAGTAGTGTCTGGCATTTATTATCTTCTCGAAGTTCCCAAGGTCCAGGATTCCAGGCAGGGCTTACCTGGCTGCTGGTGTTTCAGTCTCTACCAGCCGGGCTTCATGGTGTTTGCTAGGATTACAGCAACCTAATGAGAACCCACTTCCAGACTCACTTATGCAGTGGGTGTTCATGTTGTTCAGGTGCTGGGTAAGAACTACCTAAAGGCATCATTTCCCCAACAGGTGGGCTTCTCCACAGAGTGACTTACATCTGGGAAAGTGAGAGAGTGAGAGAGACACAAGAGAGAAGCCACAACCTTTTTGTTACTTAATGTCAGAAATGCTATCTCATCGCTTTTTCTGTCTTGTATTCATTAGGAATGAGTAAAGAGCTTCAGCCCATACTCAAGTGGAAGGTGTAAATGCAAGGATCTGGGGGTTCTTGAGCGCAGTTTTAGTAGCTGCTTACCAGAAGTGATAAAAGGAAAATCTTAATAGCACTGAGAGGAGAAAGGGGTATTATTCACAAAGCAGCAAAGCCAGGGGTGATGGGAGCTTCCTTCACTGGATGCTGAGCCATTGAGGAGACAATGGAACAACCCCCTTAAAGTACTGGAGGAAATCAGCTGTCCACTGAGTCTTTTATACCCAGCAAAACTATATCATAGCCAAAGAGAGACAAAGACATCTCCAGATTTAGGAAAGCAGAAAGAATTTCTCAGTAAAGGCACATTACCAAAAATATTAAAGGAACTACTTTCAGCAGAGGTAAAACAATACCAGTTAGCTAGATCAAAGTGAGATACATTAGAAATGACATTATTTTATGGCTTCAATCTCTTGAAAGCAATAATAATGCAGTGTGCAATTTATAATATGTGAAAGTAAAAGGCAGGACAATAATTATACAATGGATGAGAAGGGAGACATTTAACTGTGCTATTGCAAGACTCATGCTATTATAAAAAGTGGCATAACCTGTCTTGAAAGCAGATATGTTAACTTAAAATGTATTCTGTGAATCCTAAATGAATCACTAAATGAATTCCTATTCTGGCTAATAGAACAACCAAGGTGGGAGGGATACAATCACTAACACAGGTAGTTCCAGCATTGGGTTGGGACATCCCCTGCAGTGTTAGCATCCAATCCAGGAATGCTTGTTTAAGTGCTGGCTGCCGGCTTCTGATCCACCTCCTTGATAATGTGCCTGAGAAGGCACCAGAAGATGGCCCAAGTGATTGAGCCCATGCCATTCAAGTGGGAGACTCAGATGAATTCCTGACCCAGCACCAATTGTGGCTTTTTGAGGAGTGAACCAACAAATGGAAGATCTTTTTCCCCTCCCTCTCCCACTCCCTTTCCCTCTCCATTACTCTGCCTTTCAAATAAACAAATCTTTTTAAAAAATTAATACAGTTTATATATCTCTTAACCAAAATGTTTGAGACCAGAAATGCTTTGGGTTTCAGATTTCTTTGGATTTGGAAAATTTGCATACCCTTAATGAGATATATTAGGGATGAGACTCGAGTCTAACCATGAACCTCATTTAGATAACCTTATACATGTGGCCTGAAAGCAGTTTTGTATGTTTTTAGTGCACTGTGCTTTGGCTGTGACTTGACACATGAGGTCAGGAATGGGCTCCTTCCCTTGGGGAATCCAGCTGGTGCTCGGGAAGTTTCAGATTTGGGGGCATTTTATATTTTGTATTTTCAATTTAGGGATTTTTCTGCAGAAAAAGAAGAGAAAAAAATTCACACACCAGATGGGATAATTTTTTTTAATCACGATAGACTGAAGCCTAGACTTGTAAACAGTCACATTAAATGTAAATGATTTTCTGTCCCTTCAACTGCTTTTGGAAATAAATTTTACGGGAAGCCAGCTGTGTGCTGTATTTTCACTTCTGTGGCTGTGTGGATACCACAGTGCGGAGCTGACGCGGTGAGACGGAGTGGTCCAGGAGCCCGGGATCCCCGCTCCTCCTTGGTCTGAACACCCTGGTTAGAGACAGAGCTCGGAAGCCTGCACAGAATGCAGTGCTGAACTCTGTACTGACTACAAACCACGCAGTTAAAAAAAGAGATCTTGAGCTTAATGTGAGATGATGCTGACGCTGATGAAAGAATGCTGGAGAGACCAGATCAATACGAGGCCAAGTAGATTTAAGTACAAAAAATGTAGCTAAGGAAGAAAGTGAACTCAGAATGATAATGGTGCTAATTTTCCAGAGGGAATACCTTCAAGCCTTCGAAATGCATCAAGAACCTGATAGAACCACAAGGGAGATAAACAAACCCACAGGCATAGACTTTAGAGACATTTTGGGAAACCGACTGAGCCAGCAGGATGCAGAAGCACAAGTGTGAAAGGCTCTTAGTCAACTCGACCATTGTTCACAGGAGCCAGATAAACTTGTGTTTCCAAGTGCACACAGGAGGTCTTCCCGTACTGCAAAATGAGGCCAACGCATCTAATACAAAGGATGTCCTAGCCACCACGCAGTCACGTTAGAAATCAAAAGCAGACAACACCCAATTATTTGGAAACCAAGTATCACACATCTAAACAACTTTTTGATCACAAAGAAAAAGTGAGATTAGAAAATATTCCCAGCTGAGTGAAGTCTGTGAGATTCCACGGAAACGTTGCTCAGGACAACAGCTGGCAGCAACAAGGTTGACACTCTGTTGTCCTGGGGGCAAAGTCTCAACTCTGTGGGTCCTGTTGTCTGAGAGAATGAAGAGGAAACTCAGCACACACAAGCAGAAGACTGGAAGCAACAGAGATCAGTACAGAAACTGGTGAAGCGCAAAACCGGAAACAACAGAATGAAACCAAAACTTCATCTGAGAAGGTTAATAAAATTGACAAACCTCCAGCCAGATTCATTGAGGAAAAAGGCAAAGAAAAAACACAATGACTAATAACAAGAACGAGAATAGAGCAACATTGCTACATACCCTACAGATACTAAAAGCAAAAGGAGGGAGTATCGTGAAAAAGTTTATAGCACTGTATTGGACAACTTGGCTGAAGTGGGCGAACCCCTTGGCATATTCCAAATCTCCAGATCTCACTGGAGATGAAGTAGCCTGCACAAATTGGACTGTCTGTGTTGCACATACTGAATTCAGTGTCCAATGCCTGCAATTAAAAATGCAAAGGTTAAAAACCCAATGTGAAACACAGCCCTTCTGGGGGCAGGCTTTCGACACAGCTCTCAAGTTGCCTCTCGAGACACCCGAGTTCAAGTCCTACATTTCTTCCAGTCGAGCTTCCTGAGAGGCAGCGGGTGATGGTTGGCTCCTTGTTGCCCCCAGGGGACCCTACTTCCAGGATACTGGCTTTTGTCTGGCCTGGTCCTGGCTGCTGTGGGCATCTGGGGGGTGAACCAGCAGGTGGAAGATTGCTATCTGTCTCTCTGCCTTTCACATAAAATGGAAATAAATAAGTGCATACGTTTTTTTAGGAAAAAACTTGGTAACTACTTAAAACATAAAGCATGCATCCTCCTGTCCCACATGGGCAGGCACTCACCTGGAAGAATGATGTGTCCACAAGAACACCTGTCAGGGAACACCGACCACAGCCAGACTGGAAACTCACATGACGACAATGAGTGGACGAACAAATTGCAGTATAGCTGGACCATGGACTTGCTACCTGGAATAAAGACCAGTGGCCAGGGCCGTAACCTCAGAATGATCATGGTGTAGGAGAGGAACAGCGTATTCTATGTGACTGTATTTATACAAAGCACTCAAAAGTGCAAGCTAATGTACATTGATCAGTGATCAGCGGGCGCCTGTCGAGAGGGAATCCGAGACAAAATGGCAAAGGGAGAAGAATGAGGAACTCGGGACGGGATGGTGAGGCACACATTAGTCAGCTCCACTACAGTTTCACAGTTGTGTGCACACGCCGAAACCTGCCCAAATGTACGCTTTAAATACGTCCCGTGGACCGCAGGGAAGTCCCTCCCCGTCAGCCGCCCGCCTGTCAGGAGATGCTGCAGTTAAGCCCATCTTTCCCCTGCAAGGACAGGATGCCCAGTATGGAATCCTGAGAAATAGGTACAAATAAAACTTCTACCAGGCCATGAGGTGCAAGAAGAGAGTCCGGATGCTTCGGGAAACTTTGTGCAGAAAGTGGTACCCACTCACCCTGCAACGGGAGGAGTGGTCCAGTCCGTTTGTGTCCTGAACATGAGCTGCGTTCCAAGCATGGCAGGTGGGGGCGCCGGGGGGGTCCTGGCAAAGGCTTTGTGGGGGATGTTTCCACTGGGAGGAGATGACAGAGCGCCCAGGGCTCTGGGGACCTGCGTTTGCGGCCTGGAGCTCACGGTAGGCACCCCCAGCACACACGTGCCCAAGCACCCCTGTGGCGTGAGAGCCACAAGAACAACAAGGGGGCTGAAGCAGGCCGAGAGAGTCCAAGGCACAGCCAGGCCTCTCTGTGGCCACGCAGAGGAGCCTGGGGGTGGGCAGTGAACCCCTGGCACTCAAGGGTGTAACATGGGCAGGACCCAACAACGGGGCGGTTAGGGTGGGGTCCCTTGGGCAGGACCCCACAACGGGGCGGTTAGGGGTGGGGTTCCAGAGCCCCGGGGGGAGCATGACTGCAGGATGGACGCTGGGCAGTGAGTCCAGCGCCCTCCGCCCTGGCGCAGCCTGGAGGGTACACAGCCCATTACCCAGCGAGCGCATGTTGACAGCACTTAGATCCAGCCCGAGCTGCTTGGCTCACAGGCGCCATCCACTTCAGGAAGCTATGGGATCTGAGCTGGACTCTGGCAGAGGGCTCAATGCAGCAGGGAGTAGCCCTGCTGGCCCACGTCACTTGAGGAAGCATCTGGTCTCCCTGGGGATGGAGAGAGACAGAGATGCAGGTCCTTTTACCCACCCTGATTTTAGTGATTCCTGGAGAACTGAACGACCTGTGACTGGGCTGGGCTTACCTGGCAGAGACCAGAATCCCTGTCTGAATGAGGTTTGGGGGATGAGACATCGAATCAATCACAGAGAAGGCAGTGGGTGCCCTGCCCCTCCCTAATTCAGGTCATGAAATCGTGCACCTGCCGGTTGTGCCCACGCCAGCAGCCCAGGGAGTCTCGAGGGGTGTGTGCTGGCCCTTCCGTTACCCACCCTGGAGCCATGTCCCGGACCACGCACACTGGCAGGCTCCGATTTTGTATTGGAAATGCGAATATTTGGTTACAATCGTCTGTTCGTGTCCTTCCACTCTCCGAGTCTATCTGATGGAAAAGCGAGTTTATGCAGGGAAACCTTCCTCAGATACAGCTCCTGGCCCTGGGGACTCTGGGCCACGCTGGGTGTGCACCAGCCCTGTGTGGTTATGTTTTCGTGAGCTGTGCCTGTGGTCACCGTCCACTCCACTCAGCATGCAGCTGGGGAGGAGGGCAGGATAATTTCATTCCCTCAGGGCCCCAGGAGGGAGGAGGGGTCCCTCCCGAGGGAGGTGGAACCCAGAGCCTTCCTCACCGACTCTTGGTTCTGCTGGGTGCTTGGTGCATTTTCCACCTACTCCCCAAACGCCTGCATCCCCACCCAGCCCTTCTGTGCAGATGAAGAGATGCGTAGGGGAAACACACCTGCCTCACGCGCCGAGCAGAGCTTCCCCAAGGAGCAGCGGCTATGCTAATGAGCCCTGCGGTTATTTCAGCTCCTGCGTCTCCACTCTCACACCTTCCGTGGGAAATCTTCTGGCTTCAACTGGCCGTGTGATTAGCACAGCTCCGGGCTCAAAATGAGACCCAGAACAGCGCTGTGCTCGGCGTCTGACGATCTCAATGCAAACCTGGGCCCAAACGAGGGATGATGGATTGTTTATTCTCGGTTTTATCCAATTACACCTAATACGATTTTCCATGAAGATAAAGAAAAATTCATTTCTCATTACCATCCTCACCACACTCGGTAATCACTGTGGGGTTCTCGCGAAAGGGGATATCAACACGGAGGCAATTTACACATGCAGTAATTTGCCCGGTGCCACAGAGCAGCGGGAGATTAACTGTTTGTGGCAATCTCCACACCGGCCTTAATTAAAAACAAAACAAAATAGCCCCATTATTTTTCAGAAGCCAAGCTACCTTCCCAGTTTGATAAATAGAACACATCAGATAATTATTTAACCTGAAAAGCCGCAATGTGAGGTTTTCTCGGACGAGCCAACTGAACATGACACAGCCCTGTGCAGTGGCTGCTGATGGGAGACTCCTGCGTCCTGCCCAGCGACACTGCACAGGGGGAAGGAGGGCAGAAACGGAATGCCATTCCAGAAAAGTCGCTTTAGAACAGAGTGTCGTCACCAGCAGGGGTGCCGGCAGTCGGCCGGGGGCTGCCATAACAAACCAGCGGCCAGCGGCCAGCTTCCAGGCAGGGCTCTCTCTTGCCTTGCAGACGGCTGCCTTCTGGTGCGTCTTTGAGTCATTGGCAGATCGGGAGAGGGGGAGAGAGAGAGGGAGCAGAGAGGTAGAGGAGGAGAGGAGGGAGAATTTAAGGAGGGGGGGGGGATTTAATCCTGATCAACACCCTGTGTCCAGACGCAGTGACGTTGGGGTTGGGAGCCCAGTCTATGAATTTTCGAGGATCCGTGGAAACACGCACTTTGCGTCTCTATCCCGGAACTCAGAATGCTTGCTGATCCCGGGGGAAGACAGGAGCCCACTGTGACGCGTCCAGAAGCCTCTGGCCAGCGGCCATCTCCTGCCTGTCCTTTCCCCACCTCTGTGTGCTGGGTCAGTGTGCGAGGTCGGTGCTATCTTTACAACTTAGCCCTAATTTCAAATCAGCACAGTGTGGAACATGCTTGAGAGAGAGAATTTTTAGAATATCATCTCACAGAATCTACATTAACTGAGTGCATGCCTGTTAAATCAGTCACAGTTTGCAAAGGGAGATTGTAAATGGGTATTTTCATTTTGAAACGCAAATCAACAATGATGATCTCAATTTTGGATGAATCGGCGAGGATCCTGGTGAGACGACACACTAGGAAATGCTCGCAGGAGCACTCACATGAATGCAGAAAAATGGTGAAATTTGAGGAAGCTTGGAGAATCGGGTCCATGCGCACTTCCTGGTGGTGATACTGAGCTGTGTTTCTGCAAGGGGTCATCGCTGGGTGGGGGAGGAGGGTATCTGGGAGCGCCCTGTTATTTCCTGCAAGCCCGCGAGAATCCCCAGGAACGTTGGTATCAAATCCTCCTCCTTACCCTTGCGGCCGTGCGCGGCTCTGACACCCACCTGATGGCATCATTGCTGAGGCTGCTGGTGGGACGTCTTCCTTGATTAATTATTGTGCTTTTCCATGTTGCTTGGTTTTCTTATGGAAAGCACTTTTAGAGGCCACGCTAGCTAGCTCCGGGTTAACCGGCACGCCCTGCCTCTCAGGAGGGAAATCCGACTTGGTAGCGCACAGATCACCAAGGAAACAGTGGAGTGCTTGGTGTCACAGCTCCTCGTGTCCTGGCCTGGCTGGGAGAGCGAGCGCAACAGTGTGATTTTAACAACGTGCTCATTTCCATCCAAAGCCAAATGTCTCTATTTTGCCATAGTTATTGGTGTATTAACTTTTTGTAGAAAAATGATGAGTTAAAAAATGTTTATTGCAACAATAAAGGGCAGTCGCTCGTTTAACCGTCACTCCCGTATTGATATTTACAGCTCGTATGAATTTCCAAATGCCTCCGGGACGCTCTAAATGAATCTGCCTGTGGAAAGCTTTGTGTATTCGCTAAAATGCACCACACATTGCTGATGAGAGAGAGGCCAGAAGCTTTGGGAGTGAGTGACTGGGTTCTGGGCAGAGATGGCTGTGCTCAGTGAGTGGCAGGGTGGGGGAAGGAGCCGGCGAGCCCTGAGGCTGGGCTTAGCTGTTCCCTGCACTTCCTCGAAGACCTCCTCATGGGCTCCTGGGAATGTGCACTGAGCAGGTGCGGCTCTCGCCCTGGGGACTGCACAGTGGGGAGAGGGCACTCGTGGCTGGCGTTTGCCCACACCCACCAGACTTGTGTTGCTGGCTGGGCACATAACCAGGTGCACAGCCTGTTCGGTCTCGTTTTCCACACGCTGGCACTCCACCCCCAGTTCCAGTCTCCCCACCTGGGAGGGCCTCCGGCTGTGCTGGGTTGATCTGCTCCGGTTCTGCTCCCTGTGTCACTGACCATCTCCAATCAGCTGGATCATGCTGGTCCCTAAATGTGTATGGGGAGGGTGGGTTCCTACCCGCTCCAGCCCACCATGAAGCTGTGTGCTGCCCGGAGCCCTTGTGTTCGGCTAACTCTCGGGTTTTCCTGTGAATCCCCTCCCAAACGCACGATGCCGGAGAGGGTTAACCGCTCTCCCAGGGCATCCCTGTCGGGTGAGGGGGGAGCACGGGGGCCGTGATTAGTACAGGAGTCCCTGTCCAGGCTCCAGATCTCTAGGATCTGAAGTTGTGTGATCACAGCTCTCATGAAAGGATCACTTGAGGTGGAAGTCACTCTATGTTCAAAGCAATTCCTTTAGAACTGGCACCAGGCAATCAAAAATCCTTTGGTCTGACAGCGGAGCCTGAATCTCTTTAAGGATGCAGCTTCAAGCACCACCTCCGAGGGTAAGAGCTGTAGGACTCCCGCTCCCCGTTTGTGCAAGAGTAGAACTTGACTCCAAAACACTTTTAATTCACTTGCTTCCAATGCCATTAATTTTCTTAATGTGCACATGACGCGCGCTGGTGCATTTTCCTAGGTGCTGGGCAGCTAAGTGACAGTGTTTGTGCAGAGTGGGTCAATGAAGTGCTTCGGAGCATTGAGCTGGCTAATTGCGTTGAGTGGCTAGAGAGGAAATAGAAGCTGGCCAAGGAGAGGGCAGTCTCGCTGTAGAAATAAACGGATGCAGACATTGTTGACAATCCACTGGGCAGGCTCCAGCAGGACCGTGGAACCTGGGAGCTGTGACCTTTCAACAGACGCAGTTTTTTTTTTTTTTTTTTTGACAGGCAGAGTGGACAGTGAGAGAGAGAGACAGAGAGAAAGGTCTTTCTTTTCCATTGGTTCACCCTCCAATGGCCGCCGCGGCCAGTGTGCTGTGGCCGGTGCACCGCGCTGATCCAAAGGCAGGAGCCAGGTGCTTCTCCTGGTCTCCCATGGGGTGCAGGGCCCAAGCACTTGGGCCATCCTCCCCTGCACTCCTGGGCCACAGCAGAGAGCTGGACTGGAAGAGGGGCAACCGGGACAGAATCCGGCGCCCCGACCGGGACTAGAACCCAGTGTGCTGGTGCCGCAAGGCGGAGGATTAGCCTGTTGAGCCGCGGTGCCGGCCCCAGATGGGGTCCATTGCCAGCACCAGTTAGGCTGGAACACACGACCCTACCTCCACCACAGGAGAGAGCATTTCTGACGTCTAGCATTTAGTTGAGTGAATTCTCACGTGATGTTGGGTCAAACGCATGACACCATCGCTTGCAGCAGCCACCTGTGGAGCGCGGTCTACTTGGTGCAAGGCCGTGCTAGCTGGTGGTTCCTTGTGTGTCGATTCAGGAGTAGAGAGCGTGGCGTCCCCAAAATGCAGCTGAGGGGCTGAGGCACACGGAGTTCACACTGCCTATGGGTGTGTGTGGGAGAGTGACCTGGACGTCGGCTGGGCTCTGCCTTCCACGGGAGCGTCACCCAGACATCGCTGGAACCCGGAGTTGAGTTGCTGCGTTCTGATCTTAAGAGTGGCAGTGAGTTGGCCTCTCTGTGTGCAGCTTCTGAGAGAAAGTGGGACCCGCCCAGCAGCCTGGCACACGGCCTGGATTCCAGGGCCTGCCTGTTTGGTCCAGAGCTTTGAACTGGATGGGAGGTTAATATTATTTGTTTATATGAGCCCCTCTTAGCCTCCAAAGAAATGTCATAGCAAAGATGATGACGACAGATTAGTACTTACTGTGCACTTAAAAATCTCTGGTTCAAGTCTGTCTACTTCAAGTTTATTTTCATTTTCCGCTATATTTGTTTTTCAGACTGGAAGCTCTGCTCACGTTAGTGCGTATAAATTATTCCAGCCTTGAATCCACATTTGCCATCAAATACTGACGGAGCTACCACTCAGGTCCCTGTCCAGAGATTCAGGCCTGTGGGTACCCAGAGAAGTGCGCAAGGACTAGCCCCACCCATGTGGCTTTGCTGGGCCACCAGCCAAGTGGGCCAGGCACTGTCCACCCGGAGCCCCTGATGGGACACCCCAACAGTGCCGGAGGAGTCTCCCCTCCACCGTGGTCTCCCGGTGCTGGGACTAGATGGCATGACGGACCCTTTGGGGGACGTTTGAGTACACATTTTAATGTGCATTTAAATATTTAAGTCACATGCCCACGTACAGGAAGTACATACATGCTTCCAAAGTAAACCAAGGTGGGACTCCACACACACACGCATGCATTGGTTTTTGGACATGGCAGCTGTATAAAGTTCCATTGAATTTATTTTCATTCTGAGATTTTAATTACAGTCTGCTAATGTACTTTTCAATTTTTTGGTTCAAAGATTGCAAAGATCACTTCTTACTGTTTTCATGATTTTTTTAAAGATTTGCTTATTTATGATAATATATATTTTTAATTTTTTAAATTTTATTTAAGTTATACAAGTTCAATGTATTTCATCAAAGCAGATTCAGGAACATAGTGACACTCCCCCCACCTCCCGCCCAGGCTCTGACCCCCCCCCCAGCATTCCCAGTCTTAATTTTTACAAAGGTCAATGTTCAGTATACTTAACAATTGTACAGTTAACTCTACACTAAGTAAAAGCGTTCAACAAATAGTTTCATGATCTTTAAGCCACTGTGGCGCGAGGAAGCCGTTCTGGTCTGGGGACAACCTTTCCCCCGCCCTCCCCTTCTGACCTGGAGCTGGTCTCCCTCGGACTTCGGGCTGCCACTCATCCTGTGTGCGCCCCACGTGGCTCCGTCCCCAGGCCTGTGTGACCTGGCCAGTGCGGAGGGGCTGGCCTTTGGCCCTCTTGACCCTTTCACCCACCTGGCTGTGCTGTGGGACCCTCAGGAAGTCTCTGCCGCCCTCTGCGGTGGCTCAGGCCTGACCTGTGAAGACGGGCCCGCAAGGGCAAGGGACGAGGGTGCTCGCCTGCATCGTCCCTCCATCACCTGCTCCCAGGGAACAGGAGGGAAAGGAGCAGCCGTGGACACAGCGTGAGGTCAGGACAGGCAGTGGCTTCCTGGGTGCCACACCTGAAGGGGGCTCTCTCCCCAGGCAGGGGGAGGGGGCTCTCTCCTGAGGCGGGGGGCTTTTTCCTAAGGGGGGGTTCTCTCCCCAGGCGGGGGGGGGTCTCTCTCCCTAGGCAGGCTCCCACGGAAGTCTTCGTGGCTCTGGGTCTCGACTCCTAGGGCTGCCATGCACACATTGCCATGTCCAGCACATGAATGCCAAACCCTTGAAAAGATCCATCATCGTCTGTGCTCGGGACATGTACAAGATGAGAATTTAAGGACAACATAAAGGGGGCCGGCGCTGTGGCCTAGTGGGCTGAGCCTCTGCCTGTGGCGCTGGCTGGGGGCATCGCGACACACATCGGGCCCCTCTGTGCATCATTTTCCACACGGCTCACAAGTGTGTGACATTCAGCAAATTAAGGCAAAAAGAGGTGGGGAACACTAACCCCTAAAATTATAGCAAACTGGAAGACGGAGAGATCTCCCATGAGTTCACGGAAAAGACGCACGATGAAAGAAAAAAAAAAAAGCTCCTTGTGCGTCCCAACGTGCTTGCATCGAATAAACCTAGCTTTAATTCCATTTCTCCCACCAACTTTTTGAAGTGCCCTTGTCCAGCCCCAGTAACATGGCAGATTGACAACATCGCCGTGCAGAGAAGAACCGGCTGCCAACGACGTCGGCACAGCGTGCGTCAGCATTTCATCTACAGGGGGACACGCTGGAGGACAAGAAAGGAATAACAATCACGCGGAACTTCACCCGCTCGTTTTATGGACCGTGTCCACAGCGTGGTATGAATCCTAACTATTCCGTATATTTTAGACCAGACAAGCACAGGTATACTAATATCAGAGACCACGAATGTATGTACAGAGGAAAAAATCTGCGCATGAAGTCAAAGGCACTGCAGAGACTACGGCCCAGTAAAAGCAGCTCAAAGTGTATATGTTCATAATGTGTGTTTTCACCACCGCTGTACATGGAAAATTCTGGAAGCTGTGGCACCATGTAGCAAAGAACACACTTTGTGCCCACGTCTTCGTTGCTAAGTATGCCCCCTACTCAACAGAAGCAGAGCTTCCTCCAGGCACAGTTCTGGGTCTGAGCAGACGAGGTGCAAAGCGAGCCTGATGTCTCGTTCCGCAGAGAAACTAACACCAGCAAACCCAGAGACACTGAAGGGAGAGTGAGGAGGGGCCCCAGCCGTGCTGGAAAGACCATGGCATCAAAATGTAAAATAAATGCAGTGACTGTCTAAAGAGCAGTAGTCGGGGCGGAGTGTGGCAGCAAAGGGGGACAGGAGAGGGAGAGCTCGTCCGTCCACACTGGGATTCGCTAGGACACTCAAAGGCGATGTGGGATTCGCTAGGACACTCAGAGCCGTTGTGCACATTGGCACATGGAGAGCAAGAAGCTAGCACTTCTGCTGCCCTTTGGTTTCTTTCTTCCCCGGGGAAGAATGGCGTCAGGTGAAGGGACCGTCTTTGTCGTAGAATGCTATCTAACAGAAAAAGTGGTAACAGCAGAACATCGCTGTTCTTTTTACCCCCAAAAGCAAGTAGTACAAGCAAGGTTTCCCGGTTGGTTGGTGTCCAAACAATTACCTGTGGGCTTTGAGCAGGGGAAAGCGCGTTTGCACGGGAGAGACTGGACTGTCGCCACCACTGGTGACGGCAGCAGCTGGCACCGTGCACTTCCGTGTCATTGAACAGGAGGTGCACAGCGGTGACGCGGACCACAGCGTCTCACCTGACTGTCGGTGAGCCCACGACCACACCCTCCAGGTTACGGAACATACACGTGCTGGAGGCACAGGGCCCACGACACCTTGTGGGACCGCGTAAGACAGCACCCAGCACGTTCCAAAGCTGATTGTCATCAGCAGAAAATCAGTGGCCGGGAAGAAGCTAGCTGACGGTCCCAGGTCGGAGAGCTTGGAAAGAGCGCCGTGGTGCACGCGCATCGATCACTCCTACGGGGAAAATAAACGGACGGAGCATTGAGCAGAGAAGAAAAGGGAGGAACAGATGGAACAACGCAGAGAAGAAAGGAAATCCTCATGCCCTCCGTGAGCCCAGCTCCCATGAGCCTCCGGTCTACGTCCGTGTTTGCCTGGGATGGACGAGAAGGCTGGCTCAGAAGCGCAGATCAGATTCTCACAGTCCGCTTCCCTGGTCCCTCATCTGCCGGCTTCCTTTTAGGTGGCGAAGATACCGGGGAGAAAGGCGCTGCCTCCACTGATGTAGTGAACACACCGACTGCTTTGCAGCTCACAGATAGGAACGGCCATAGGAGAAAACGTCTTCGAAACACGTCTCTGTTATTTGTAAGAAGAAACTACTTAATAACTTGAGATTAATCGTTAAAGTAAGTTAGTCTCCTGCCCCCACCCCGCAAATTTTACTGGAAGTTACACCGCTATAAATTGGTTTCATATGTAAAGAATAACGACCAAAATAACTGCGCAGAACACAGAGGTTGGTTTGTTTTAATCTGCCTGTCTCGCGAGCGTTCCCATTTGCCTGCACGGCCCTCGGAGGAGAGTGTGCGGAGTAGGTTGGCCCTGAGAGCGTGTGCCAGGAAGCAGCCCACTCTTCAACCTTCGTAGATCGTCCATGGCTGAAGGGCTTGGGCCAATTTCTGAAACAGGTTATGAGTGTTTTAAGGCTTTGCTGTAACCACCTGGTCTCAGACGATGAGGTGTGGATACAGGAAATATTGTGAAACCAAATCATCTCTGAGCATCCTCTCCACCCGACTGCCCTGCCTCACGGCGTGGGCGTGGTGGGCATGCCTCCGCCCGAAGTTCATGGGCTGGAAACGCGGTGCCCATGTTCCTCTGTTAGTGCTACTTGGATGTGGGGCCTCTGGGAGGTGCCCAGGAGTAGATTGGGTCTACAGGTGGGGGCCCACCATGGGCTTTGTGGCTTCACAAGAGGAGAGTTGCGAGGTGGCTGGTAGCTCTGTCGGTGATCCCCTGCGCCACGCAGCGCAAGGCCCTCACTAGAAGCGGCACAGATGTCTGCACTGAGCTCATGGACACCCCAGCTCCGTGAGACAATCACCTGCTGCTGTTCGTGAATTACGTGGTCTTCGGTGTTTTGTTACAGCAGCGGAAACTGGGCTGGGACACTGGCTAAGGGCTCCGTTCCTGGTTGTGCGTCGTGAACGTGGAGAAGGGGACGCGTGTGGGTTGTGAGTTTCCTTGGCAGCGTGCGGAGCTGCAGTTGGGCAGTGTCTGTGCACTCGCATGTGTGACGGAGACCGAAGGAGACACTGGCCGTGGAGGCAGCCACAGAGCGGGCCGTTTCCATTGCATCAGCCTCTCTCGGGGAGAGGGCCCTGGTCTCGTGGCTGCGTTTGCATTGGCCTCTGTAAACACGATAGAGCTCCAATTGTGCTCTCTCCAATTAGCCCAACCTTTGCCGTGCTCATAAAACTTTATGCAAACGACTGCTCACGGCCTTTGCAGTCCGGGAAACAAGGCTGGGCTTATAACACTGACAGGGTTTCTTGGCAAATAGCTAATAACGGCTCTCTCTTTTTTTCTTCACAAGACCTTCAGCTGATGGAAAAGTAAAAGAAAAAACACACGGGCTGTAGTCTCATGTAGGCAACAATGGTGACAGCCCCATTAATAACATGGATCATTAAAATTTATAAAAAGCTATTCTTAATATAGGATATAAATACATTTCTCAGGCAGAGCTATGAAATTTATAACCTTTTTATTGTCACCAGAGGAGTTTCCTACTGCTCTACCCCGCCACTGCCTGCCCTCCACCATAAATCATTGTGTGGTTAATAACCTAGATTACAACTACCAGTTGCATTTACAGAATTAAATATTGACTATGTGAAAATGTTATTACATTTTTACTGATCGGAAGACCACAGAACAGCCCTGCAGGACATGTAGCTGGACAGGAAGATCTGTGTAGTCTTCGCGGGAAACGCAGTTACGTGGGCTCAGGAACCGCTGATAGAGTTTGCGGCAAAGAGGAAGGAAGGAAAATGCTGGCTCCTTAATTGCACACCAGGCCAAACGCCAAGGAAGGAAGACATCATGTTGGAGCAGTGCAAACGCCGAGGAAGGAAGACATCGTGCTGGAGCAGTGCAAACGCCGAGGAAGGAAGACATCATGTTGGAGCAGTGCGAACGCCGAGGAAGGAAGACATCATGTTGGAGCAGTGCTCCTCACTGCCAGCTTGGGAGTCTCCAGGCCGAGCGTGTGCAGTGATGGCCAAAGCCCAATGGTGGGTGAGATGTTGAGAAGCTGTGATGATACGATTCCAACAAGAACCAGACACCGTCCAGTACTGAGGTGGACAGGCTCCCAGCTCATGTCCTTTTAACAGAACCGTCGATTCCCTGGTCTCTACATATTTGAGATGCACTTGCTCTGCACTTGGGAAACAATCAGAACAAAACTCGGATCCAGGGGCTGGTGCCATGGCTCACTTGGTTAATCCTCCACCTGCGGTGCCGGCATTCCATATGAGCACCAGTTCTGGTCCCAGTTGCTCCTCTTCCAGTCCAGCTCTCTACTGTGGCCCAGGAGTGCAGTGGAGGATGGCCCAGGTCCTTGGGCCCTGCACCCCATGGGAGACCAGGAGGAAGCACCTGGCTCCTGGCTTCGGATCGGCATAGCTCTGGCCATAGTGGCCATTTGGGGGGTGAACCAACGGAAGGGGGGACCTTTCTCTCTGTCTCTCTCTCTCACTGTCTAACTCTACCTGTCAAATAAATAAAGAAAACCTTGGATCCATTAAGGGTGAGAGTTGCCATAATCCTGTGTAGGAGTGCTTAACTTGCCCCCGTGTTCAGGATATAGTTTGAAACTTCCTTAATAGTGTGGCGCTCAGGCACGGGCAACTCAGATCAACGCTGTCCTAGACTTAAAGGCTGATGACAACTGCGTCAAGGAAACTGGGAGTCCTGTGTGTGTACACCCATGGCACTGAGAGAATCCTGCGTGTGAACACACATGTATGCATGCCAGTGAGAATACTGTGTGTGCACATGACACAGATATGCATGGCATTGAGAGAGTACTGTGCGCACACACACCCACATATAGACAGCACTGGGAGAGTACTGTGTGTGCACACATACACATGCATATTACTGAGAGAGTACTGTGTGTGCACATGGACACACATGCACGGTACTGAGAAAGTACTGTGTGTACATGCAGACACATATGCATGGCACTGGGAGAGTACTGTGTGTGCACACGGACACAGGCATGGCACTGAGAGAGTACTGTGTATACACGCAGACACATATGCACGGCACTGGGAGAGTACTGTGTGTGCACATGGACACATGCATGGTACTGAGAGAGTATTTTGTGTGCAAGCAGACTCATATGCTTGGCACTGGGAGAGTACTGTGTGTGCACACACACATGCCTGACACTGAGAGTGCAGCACACACACACACATCCTGCACTGCCCATGGCGAGTGCGAGGTGGGCATCCCTGTGATGCAGAGTGGAAATCTGACTGAGACAAGTCAGCGCTCCCACTCTGTCCCGACCCCTCCCTTGAAGCTGGAGGGGCAGGGCATGGGTCAGGGGAGCAGAGGCAGGCACAGTGGTGAATTTCATCCGACCTCATTTTATTCTACTCTTCCTCGTGGTTACCATTTTATTGTTATTGAAAATCTAAAGCTTACGTGTTCTGGAAAAGTGCTTTAAAAAGTTGTCACTATGAACAACCCATTTTAATAGATGCATGAACCTAAAATATTTAATAAAATGAATTCGCACAATTTCTAAGTTCATGACATTGAGAGGAAGCATTAATACAAATTATTCAGTTAATCAAATGTGTCCTACCAAGAATTAGCCCGTGATCACCTCATAAAAAGTAATATTCCAAGGAATTTACAATTCTATAGAAATAAATCAGCAGCTCTCATTGCACAATAAGTGGATCCCTAATCACCCAGAGCAGAGCCTCGCTTACACTGCCTGAGTTGACAAGCAAGCCCACCTGTTCCAGAAGGAACTCTTCTGGCTCTGAAGTCGTATCAGAACATTCTCCAAGAACAGGTGATGTTGCCGGGAAAATACAGATGTCAGTCAGTCTTCTATGTAATAGTCATAAAGGCATTGTTATTTTAAACTGTGGGATAAAATATATAAAAAGTAATTACAAAATTGGAATTCCTTAAAAAAATGTTTATTTGATTTGAGAGCCAGAGAGAGAGAGAGAGAGAGAGAGAGAGAGAAAAAACTCCTGTGTGCTCAGCCATCTGCAAATGCTGTCGATGGCGGGAACCCAGCTCCCAGAGCCGTCACCAGCCGCCTCCCAGGGTCTACACTGGTGGCAGCTGGAGTCTGGAGGCAGTCAGGAGTTGAAGTCGGGCTCCAATG
>CM027409.1:83396770-83414270 GCA_015711505.1 Sylvilagus bachmani
GGGATGGAGGCCAGTTACCCAGGGTCTTAACCGCTAGGCTGACCAACTACCCAGGAAATGAATTCTTTAGTAAAGCAGAAATAGAAGTACAAAGTCAAAGGTAAAGGTTTTTTTTTTTTTTTTTTTTTTTTGACAGGCAGAGTGGACAGTGAGAGAGAGAGAGAGAGAGAGAGAGAGAGAGAAAGGTCTTTCTTTTCCATTGGTTCACCCTCCAATGGCCGCCGCGGCCAGTGTGCTGTGGCCGGTGCACCGCGCTGATCCAAAGGCAGGAGCCAGGTGCTTCTCCTGGTCTCCCATGGGGTGCAGGGCCCAAGCACTTGGGCCATCCTCCACTGCACTCCCTGGCCACAGCAGAGAGCTGGCCTGGAGGAGGGGCAACTGGGACAGAATCCAGAGCCCTGACTGGGACTAGAACCCAGTGTGCCAGCGCCGCAAGGCGGAGGATTAGCCTAGTGAGCTGCAGCGCCGGCCACAAAGTCAAAGATAAAGTTTTAAAATCCAAATTTTGTATTGGAAAGGTTCTTATAAAATTATTTTCTTTCTATTTCAAAAAAAATACCTGTCTCCTGGCTTAGTGGAAAAGGCCCAGAGGAGATGCACATGGAGGTGTAAGCCAAGAGCTGACGGCTCACAGCCACGGCTTCTCAACGCCGTCCCTGCACCCAGCACAGATCCCGGGGCAACAGCTGATTCCAGAGTGGGAAATCAATCCAGAGGAAGCACCGGGACATCTTCTGTGCCCGAACAACAGGGTGTCTCTCAGCCTCCTGAGTGATGAGAAACAGACAGGAGCTTGAACTGGGGGGAGTTTCAGAGGTGGGCCTGGTGCGCACCGAGGGGCGAGCGCTCGGTCACTCCTCCTCGTCTTTCCTGGTGATTCCCAGAGAGGCTTAGACCTCTGCCACTGTTTGAAGATGTAAATGGGCCAAACACCTCAGCTCCACTTCCGCAGCTTCTGACATTGGGATGTGGGTAGGTTCTCCTTCCTGGGCTGTGTGAGGCTCTAGATGGTGCACGGCTGTGTGTGAGGAGTTCTCCACTTCCAGGGGCAATGACGGCGAGACCAGTGTGCGGATCAGGGTCCTTGGAAATCGCCCGGTGTCTGGCATCTATAGCTGGTGTGAATGTATGTCATTGAGACCATCGGAGCCCCGGAACGGCAAGAGGCGGGTGGAGGAGCGCTGTATGTGAACTAGCGGAGCTGTGGAGGAAACCATCGGAACGGGCTTCACGAAGCGCACATGCACGCCTGCTCCTCGCCGCCTTGACGCTGTGTTGGATGCAGTCACAAAGTGAGACGGTGGTCTTCAGTGAGGGGAACACCCTCCTGGCGTGTGCGTCTGTGGATGCAACTCCTGGACCTCCTGTCCAGTCTCTCGCTCCCCGGGCAAACCTGTCCTTCCACACCTGCTGTAGAACAGAAGTGAGGCTCGACTATCCCAGGGCTCACAAGTACTGCCTTTAGTATGTAGAAAAAGCTCTCCACTCACACAGACGCACTTTCTAGGGAGTTAAGCTGCTTTTGGCTGACCCCTAGGATGATAATCCAAAATTATCATAAAGCCAAATTTCAGGTGAGATGAGGTAGGATCGAGCTTTGACAGAACGCAAACATTGCATCTGGGCAAGACGTGGGGGCCTTGTTTGGACACCTGTGGCCCTGAACACACAGAGGATGCTAAGGGGCATGAGGCTCTCGCTCACTTCCACCTCCTCTTCCTGCCAAGCCCTCTCTGCAGTGAGAAATGAAAAGAGACCCACAGGGCTGACAGACACAGGACTCCGCAGCAAAGCCAGCTAGAGTCTGAGATGTGTTCAGCTTTGCCACAGAAGAGGCCGTGGCTTTGTGTTGGTTTCTGGAGAGAACTCTCTGAGACACCTCTCAGGGGCGCTTTGTCGCCATGCCACACCAGGGTTGGCACAGCCCGTGTGGGGGAGACTGTGAGTGTACCTCGGGGGCTGGAGTGCAAAGAGAAAATCAGCTCCCTGGGCAGTCAATCGATCGATCGATCAGCCGTGTCTGCAGAACACGGTCCCAGTGAGAGCTCTGACTGGCAGTGCTTGGTGGGTTGTCAGGCAGGTGGATGCAGGGACATAACACCTGCAGGACCTCCCGCTCCTCCGACTGTAATCGGGGTCCTGTCCCCAGAACAAGTCTGAATCTGTGTCACTCTAGTGAATCAGCGAAACTGAGGGTGCATTTAGCCCAGAGCCCAAAAATGCTGGCATAGCCTCTGCGGTACAGCCACGGAGTCCAACTCCTGGCTCAGGCTCCTGGCCCCCTCTCCCTACCCGTGCAGACAGTGATGGATCAGTAACTAACCGGGTTCCTGCCGTCCACGGGGGAGACCTGGACTGAGTTCTGGCTCCGGGCTGCAGCCCTGGCTAAGCTTCAGCCCACTCCCAGCTGCTGCAGGCATTGGAGGAATGAAGTGGCGAGGCAGAGCTCTGCGGTTTAAGGCTTCGGTGTCTGTCTTCCCCTCCGTGTGTGTCTCCTTCTGTCTCCCACGCTTCCCTTCTGCCTCTCAAATAAAGAAATCTAAGGAAATCGCAAGGGTGGAATCAGAGGCGCTGGCACTTCAGCTGGTGGCAGAAGAGAGGGCGCTGGTGGGGACCATCCCCACGAATCTCACAGTTGGCCAAAAACTCTCACGCGATCTAACTCAAGACTTATCAAAGTCTGGACCTTTTAGTTCCATTTTCCATCATTTCTAGCTTCATTTTCGTCAAAGCCGCAGGTGCACACGGGATATGAATGGTTCACAAATGCAAGATCCAAAGGCAGAGCTCCCTGCAATTCCAGGCCAGGCTCTCCCTGCCGACTGCCCCCACTCTGCCTGGGACCCTCTGGCAGCGAACACTTGAGATTTTTTCACTCTCTTTGTGAAATGTAGCTCCGTACCTCTAAATAAGACACACTTCTGTTCTCCCTGGTGCATGGCTCAAACCTCTGCTCATTCACAAGGATTCCTCTAGGTTCCCACGGAAGAGACGTGTTGGAGTGAGGTGTGCGTGGGGACCAGCCCGGCCTTGGAGTGAGTCCACCGGGTACCCACCAGCCTTCTCAGGACCCTCTCCCCCTAGGAAGTGGCCGGGAACCGTCCCAGCCCTCAGGCTTGCTCTGAGCTGTGACCCACTGCCACAGCCTAGAAGGCTCAGTCGCACCAAGGTTAACCTGCCTGCCCCACCTGGGGACATCAGGATTGGGGACGCACGCATGGCTGTCTGGGGTCAGGGACACAGCCGTCACCCTTGTGTCAAAGCCAGGAGAGCTCTGTTCACCCCCAGGCTGCAGGGCCACCCCTGTAAACTGAGAGCTGCAGGGTGTGGCTCTGACAGGGCAGGAGCAGGGGATCACGCCCACAATCCCCAGGGATCGCAAAGCGGGGTTCACGCCCCTGGGAGCATAGGGACTTCTGTCTGCTGCGGCTGCTGCTTTCTGAAGGCTGCGCTTTGAGAGGGGCTTTTGTGTGGGAAGAAAGCACAGGTTCCGCGTGGGGAACCAGGGCCGGCCTCGGGGTTCACGCAGAGCCCGGCTCGGCCGCCATGAGACACGGCCGTTTCATGAACAATTTGAGGGTGCGGCGTCCACCGGCAGCCCCTGCCCTGCCCTGAGCGCTGCGGGGCCAAGTGGGGCCGTAGGGGTCCCTGAGGTAGTGGGGCTCACTCGGGGGTCTCCGGACAACCCCACTGTCCCTCTCCCTCCCTGCCCCAGGGATAGGAGGTCACCCCGCTGCCTCTGGGCACCTGCCAGAGCCCGGTGCTCCTGTTCCTTTCTCAGTGTTTCTAAAATGTGGCTCTCAGAGCAGCCAGGAGCACTTGGAAAAGCCCAGGGGAAATGTAATTAAAAGACAAGCATTTGAGTGCCAGACATTCTGAAGTCTATTGTGTTTTCAATTTCACCTAGTTGAAATGGAGAGAGAGAGACAGAGAGAGAGAGAGAGGAGGGAGGGAGGGAGGGAGGGAGGGAGAGAGAGAGAGAGAGAGAGAGAGGGCTCTGGCATCCGCTGGTTCAAGTCGCAAATGGCAGCAACAACTGGGCTGGACCAGACCATAGCCCGCAGCCGGAGGCTCCATCCGGGTCCCCAGGAGTGTGCAGGGCCCAAGCTCCTGAGCCATCACCGCCCCCCAGGGTGCATTTGCAGGGAGCTGGGTGAGAAGTAGAACGGCCGGGACTCCAGCCGGCACTGTGATCGGCATGCCAGCATGGCAAGCAGCGGCCGGGCCCTGTGAGCCACAAGGTCTGGCCCCACAGTTCTTCATGATGGATGTTTCCCATAAACTTTTCAAAGACCCCTTGCGCTTCCATGGCATGTGAGAGGGTGGCTACGCATGTCATGTTCATCATCTGAGAACACACACTCCCGCGCACTTACTCAACACACTGATTCTGGGGAGCCCGCGTCCTGGGGAGGGCACAGGGAACTCCGCTCCGGCTCTGCAGGCAGCACACTGCACACCGTTCCCGTGGGGGCAGAGCTGGCCACGACCAGAGCTGGCCACGTCTGGATCTGGCCATGTCTGGAGCCAGCAGGAGCAGAGGAGAGAACCAGAGGGAGGGGACGGATGGTGGCACTGGAGACACTGGGATGATAGGGGATCCCAGTGGGTGAGCGGGATTAAGTTGCCACCCAAAAGAATGCAGACAGCGTTATCTTCTGGTGCCCCCCCTGCTGCACAGCTGTGGGATCTGTGCCTCCTCCCCCACACCCCGGCAGCAGGAGGTGCTGAGCCAGGTCCAGAGTGGGTCTGGCCCCCGCTGTGGCCTACGGCACCCAGTGCCAGGAGTGGCCAGGCAGGAGGTGTGGTCTCAACTCTGGTTACCCAGAGAGCTTGCAGGAGCCACCTGGGGCCATAGCCTTTAGAGAGGACCAGCAGCTGCAGCTCTGACCTCACAGGCGCCCTGCACTGGCTCGTACACTCAGGACCCCCCTCCACTGGCGTGTACACTCAGGGTCCACCTCTCACACTAGTGTGTACATTCAGGGCCCACCCCTCACACTAGCGTGTACACTCAGGGTCCACTCCCCACTAGTGTGTACACTCAGGGTCCACCCCCACACTACCATGTACACTCAGCCCCCCCCCACTGGTGTGTACACTCAGGGTCCACCCCCACACTACCATGTACACTCAGGGTCCACCTCCCACACTAGTGTGTACACTCAGGGTCCCCCCTGCACTGGCATGTGTACTCAGGGTCCACCCCCCACACTGGTGTGTACACTCAGGGTCCCCCCTGCACTGGCGTGTGTACTCAGGGTCCACCCCCCCCCACTAGTGTGTATGCTCAAGGTCCACCCCCCCGCACTGGCGTGTACACTCAGGGTCAACCCCCCACTGGTGTGTACACTCAGGGTCTACACCCTACACTGGCTCGTACACTCAGGGTCTACCACCTGCACTAGCGTGTACACTCAGGCCCCCCAGCACTGCATGTAAACTCAGGGTCCACCCCCCACTAGCGTGTACACTCAGGGTCCACCCCTCCACTAGTGTGTACACCCAGGGTCTCCCCTGCACTGGCGTGTACACCCTGGGTCCCTGGGTCTGCCACACTGGTGGATGCACTCTGGTCTCCGGTCCCCAGCTGTGTGTGACTGGCCGTAGGCTGGGGGCGTCCGAGGGCGTCTCCCCTGGGGCGCTGTGTCTCCTGCAGGACGGGGTCTCCAGCTTCCCCTGCCTTATGCCTTGCCTGCCCTGCCCTGCACAGCCACAGCAGCCCCTCAGCCCCACGGCCGTCGGTTCTGCCCACCAGGGGCTTTTCCCCAGCCTGGAGACAGCCAAGGTGACGGCGGCAGAGCAGGAGCCCGTGGCCTTAGAAGGCGGACTCCCGGCAGTCACTGCACTTGGCGCCTTGTCTGGCCACAGCAGCCCCTGGAGGCTCAGGTCCAAGGCGTACGTACCTGGTGGGCTTCACCCATCCTCCAGTGTGTGCGGAGGGGGGCGACGGCGTTGCCTCACACAGAGCGGTTTCTTAGCAGGTTACACACTAGTAGTTTGAGCTGGGAAAAGCATGCGCCTTGACACCGTAGATGTGTAAGGTCTCCTGCAAATCTGTCCTCCATCACTGCATCTCCCTCCGTGCAGTGCAGTGCCAAGAGAGAATTCAGCAGGCAGCTGTGCCATCTGACTCAGGGTGCCAGACCCCTGGCTTCCGCCTGGAGCTCATCCCTCCCCACCGGGATGGGCCGGGGGAAGGGGCCCCGAGGTTGGGCTCTGGGAACCTCAGCCTGGCTCTGCTCCTTCACTGTGCAGCAGGTGGGGTGGCCGTGGTCTCGCTGGCCCCCCGGCACAACCGGAAACCCTAGCGTTCCGTAGGGCCCTTGTCCAGCCGGGATCCTCAGGTGTCCCCCGCTTCTTCCTTTATTTCTTTATAGGATACACGTCCCTGGACCGGGTGCTGTGGGCAGAGAGCTGGTGCAGCCAAGTGTACCCCCCGGGGAACTCACAGTTGTGTGCCCGAGTGCCAGCCTCTCTGCGACGCGGCTGAGCTGGTTCTAAGGGTGTGGACTCTGAGCGGGAAGGGCTGACTGGCTGAGTGTTGGTCACAGGAAGGCATCTTCATCCACTCTCCCCATCTGCAGCGCTGCCGGACGCCGCTCCCAGCAGCCAGGGGCTATGCCTGGTGCTGCCCTGGAGGCGGCTGCTCCAGCTCAGCAAACCTGGAGCCACAGGTGCTGGCTGGATTTTTTGTAGCACAGTGGAAGGAGCAGACACCAACCCTAAGAAGAGATGTAGAGGCCGGCACCGCGGCTCACTAGGCTAATCCTCCGCCTGCGGCGCTGGCACACCGGGTTCTAGTCCCGATCGGGGCGCCGATTCTGTCCTGGTTGCTCCTCTTCCAGGCCAGCTCTCTGCTGTGGCCCGGGAGGCCAGTGGAGGATGGCCCAAGTGCTTGGGCCCTGCACCCGCATGGGAGACCAGGAGAGGCAACTGGCTCCTGGCTTCCGATCAGCACAGCTCGCCAGCCGTAGCGCCATTTGAGGGGGTGAACCAATGGAAGGAAGACCTTTCTCTCTCTCTCTCTGTCTGTTTGTCTAACTCTGCCTGTCAAAAAAAAAAAAAAAATAGAAAGAAAAAAAAGATCTAGAAACAGCGTGCATCCTTCGGCTGGAGAGCCGCTCTTGACAGCATTGCATCCTGAAGCAGAGCAAGAGTGACTCCGCACACAGAGGGCGCCCCAGTTTGCTTCTGGGCTCACTATGCCACCGCCCTGAAGGACACGGGGACCTTCTGTGTGGGACCACGACCTTGGGTGCATGGTCTCCTTTGCCCTGCACCAACCACGTTCAAGTGTATGTGCCGTAAAAATAGACTCGCAGCCCCTCATCCCAGCCACCCGGAAGTGAGGAGACAATGGGTGCCATGGGGCTCCCCTCTGTGCTGTCCACTGTGCGTTCTGATCACCACACAGGAAACTCACGGTGCCTCTTGCCTACCTTAGCTCCCTGCACCCCACAGTGCTGCCTGACCAGCCCCAGGAAGCCTGCACCCCTCTCCATCAGCCTCACACTCAGAGACAGTCCCAGGGCACAGGTGATTTTTTTTTTTTTTTTTTGGACAGGCAGAGTTAGACAGTGAGAGGGAGAGACAGAGAGAAAGGTCTTCCTTCCGTTGGTTCAGCACCCAAATGACTGCTATGGCTGGCGTGCTGCACTGATCCTAAGGCAGGAGCCAGGCGCTTCCTCCTGGTCTCCCATGCGGGTGCAGGGCCCAAGCACCTGGGCCATCCTCCACTGCACTCCTGGACCACAGCAGAGAGCTGGCCTGGAAGAGGAGCAACCGGGACAGAATCCGGCGCCCCAACCGGGACTAGAACCCGGGGTGCCAGCACCGCAGGCAGAGGATTAGCCTAGTGAGCCACAGCACCAGCCACGTGATTTTCTCAGAAGCGCTGGTGATGGCATCGATCTGTCTCTACGTGACAAGGCATAGAGCACAGTACACAAAGCTTCGAGAAAACATTACGTGGTGCAATGCTTAATGATATGCGGTTGCTTAGTCTTTGTTGTTTTGTTACACAGAGCAAGCTGGACAGGCACAGATGCATGCAACCCTTCTGGGAGGGCTTCGTCCTGTATTATAATTTTGTAGTGTCAAGAACGTGTATGCGGCCGGCGCCGTGGCTCAATAGGCCAATCCTCCAACTTGCAGTGCCGGCACACCAGGTTCTAGTCTTGTCGGGGTGCCAGATTCTGTCCCGGTTGCCCCTCCTCCAGTCCAGCTCTCTGCTGTGGCCTGGGAGTGCAGTGGAGGATGGCCCAAGTGCTTGGGCCCTGCACCCCATGGGAGACCAGGAGAAGCACCTGGCTCCTGCCATCGGATCAACGTGTTGTGCTGGCCACAGCAAGCTGGCCGTGGTGGCCATTGGAGGGTGAACCAATGGCAAAGGAAGACCTTTCTCTCTCTCTCTCTCTCTCTCTCTCTCTCTCTCTCACTGTCCACTCTGCCTGTCAAAAAACAAAAAAGAACTTGTTTGTGGGGCTGTCACCATAACATAGCAGGTTGTGCCACCGCCTGTAGCACTGGCATTTCATATGGGCATCCATTTAGGTCCTGGCTGCTCCATTTCCAATGCAGCTCTGTGCTATGGCCTGGGAAAGCAGTGGAGGGTGGCCCACGCCCTTGGGCCCCTGCACCCTCTTGGGGGACCTGGAAGAAGCTCCTGGTTCCCGGCTTCAGACTGGCCCAGCTCCAGCCATTGTGGCCATTTGGGGAGTGGACCAGCAGATGGAAGACCTCTCTCTCTCTCTCTCTCTCTCTCTCTCTCTGCTCTGTCTCTTTATAACTCTGCCTTTCTGTAACTCTGTGTGTGTGGGGGGGGGAGAGAGTGAGAGAGAGAGAGATGAGATAGAGAGAGAGCGGGGTGCGGGTGCTGAGCATTGACTAGCACATTATCTTCTGGGGGGCTCTCTTCTCTGAAAGCTTCCCCCAGGGCAGGCTTTGTGGGGCAGCATCAGCTCAGCCACGACTTCGGGTGCTTCTGTCCCGTAGTGGAGAACCTGAGAGTCCCACCTCCAGCTTCCTGCTCCTGGGACTAGGAGGCAGCCGAGGACGATCCAAGTAACTGGGTTCCTACTGCCCATGTGGGAGACCCAGGTGGAGTTCCTATGCCCTGCCTTTAGCCTGGCCCAAACCCCACTGTTGTAGGCATTTGGGGAGTGACCAGAGGGTGGGAGATCTCTCTCTCTTTTCCTCTCTGTGCCTCACTCTGTCTCTTTCTCTTTGCATCTGTGCGTGTGTGTGGATCTCACTCTTGCTGTCACTCTGCCTTCCCATAAATACATTTAAAAATCAACTCTAAAGGCTTCCATCCTCAGAACCAAAGGAGAGGCTCTCTGGAAAGATGAAAGAGCAGCGTGGAAGACCAACAGACAGAGTCCCTGGCAGGAAACACTTTGAACCCAGCTCGCTGTTTGATGTGTCCTGTTAGGTTTCACCGAGTTCAGAGACTCCATCTGCAGGGGCAAATGTGTACAACCTGGGGCCCCTGGTGCCTGTCGTGGTGCCAAGACAGGTGATGAAACGCACTCTCTGCCGACATGTCATGGGCGTCTGGGTCCTAGAGCCCTCTAATTTGTCAGGAGGGGAGGCCCGGTTGGCACTTTTCCTCCCGTGGCCTGGGGTCAGAGCTGGGGCGGGCGGGGGAGGCGGCTGAAGCCAGGTGCGGGCGGGCTGCAGAGGCAGGAGTGGGGGCCGCGCCGTCCACGTCTGCACCATTGGATGCTATCGCACCAGTACCCTGACACTGCGTGCGAGAACACAGCCCGCAGTACACCGGCCTGCTCCTGTGGAGGTAGTGATGGCCTCAAAGTTCTGTCTAAAATTGTAACTAGTTTAATCTATTTATTAGACAGGCAGACACAGAATCTCCCATCTGCTGGGGACCCGCCCTCCCCTCCGTGGGTGGCCGGTGTCACTCTCTGTCCCGTTCCTACCCGTCCACTCCAGGCTGCTGGGGGGTGACAAGGCTCAGGCCTCCCAGGGATTGAGCCACGCAGGGCTGCCTGAATCCCAGCTCTTGCCTGGGCAGAGGGGGATTCAGGAAGGGGTGCCTGCCTAGATCTGGGGGAGAGGAGGGCAGAGGGGCGGTCCCGGCCATGTAGGGAGGTGGATCCCCAAGCAGTGTCTTCACCCCTGCACCGCTGCCCCTGCCTGGGCAGCTTTTTTGAGAGAATCGGCTACCACATCTCAAGACTTATTTTCCAATTGTACAATTTTGTCAACAGCAGCAACAACAACAAACCATGGAGAGGTTATTGGAAAGAGCGAGACCTGAGATTGCTGCAAGCCGCTTGAATCACCCCCGTAAACGCAACGCGGTGTGACGGCGCAGGAGACCACAGCGTCGACCACGCTAACAGACCACAGCGTCCACCACGTTAACAGACCACAGTGTCCACCACGCTAACAGACCACAGCGTCGACCACGCTAACAGACCACAGCGTCGACCATGCTAACAGACCACAGCGTCGACCACGCTAACAGACCACAGCGTCCACCACGCTAACAGACCACAGCGTCGACCACGCTAACAGACCACAGCGTCCACCACGCTAACAGACCACAGCGTCCACCATGCTAACGGGTACGCTCTCCGGTGTTCGTGTTACTCGACGTCTCTCCCTGAAACAAGTCATTTGCATACGGGCCTTTATCTACTGTCTGGAGAATTGCCAGCGTCCGCCCAGTTAGCGTTCACAAGCGTCTAACCTTCCCCTTGGGGGTTTCTTGGGGGCAGCAACCACATCGTAGCCTCCTTGGTACTGCCCGGGGGGGGGGGCTGCCAAGGCAACGTGGGCTCCCAGCCTACCAACCCCACTCTCCCTCCACCCCCGGCCACTTCCGGACGCAGAATTGATCTCAGTTCGGATGTTATTGGATGAGCACTCAACTATCAGCCCAGAACGCCAGGCTCGGCGCTTCGGGGCGCTGCGTAGGCTTTCTCTCCAGGCGGCTCCCGACTCACTTTCATGGAGTGTGCCATTTCCTTTACGCCTCTCTGTTTGCTAGGTTGGCTACTTCAGGCTTGCATCAAATCGCTCAACTGGAGGCTCCAGCCATCTGCGTCAAGAAGTTTGAAGCTCGCCTCACACAGACACTTTGAACCCCTGCACCTGCCTAAATTTCATCACAAGAGCTATCCCCTAGGTTAGGCCTTGAACGATTGGCAAATGGTGCTGGTGCCCTCATTGTAATTCATGTTTCAAACCAGACCTTGCATTACAGTCAATTATGTCTTAAGGACTTATTTGCCAAAAGTATTTGGAGCCGGAGGGCTTTCTCTTCTTGAGTATAAAGGAGTTGATGACTGTAGTACTTAATAAAGTGGGTAGCAATTATTAATACAGTAATACTTTATTAGTTTAACTGAAACCAGAGACATAAATGTTTCAAGATTTAGACTTCTAACATTAAAGCCAAATTAAAATAAGTCCAAGAAAAAGTCTGTGAACTTAATTTGGTAGAATTCTACGTTTTCAAAGTAGAGTGGCCGATTGTTTTTACTCCTGGTAGTTAAAAAATGAAAGAAGTGTGCTTAAATTTGAATTTCTGGAATTATTAGTCTTTCATTAAACAAAAAGCCACAGCCGGCCAAAGTGCTTTGAGGACAAAGTTGGAGGTGTGCACCGGTGCCCTGTGCCTCGGCTCTGGCCCGGAGCTTGCCAACGTGCTCCGGTCCCTGGTGGGTGAGGAGAAACCGTAATTACGGGATTTCACGTCCCAGTGACAGGAAATTGCACGCTCACCCTCCCTGACGTGTCGGCAATTAGCAAGCCGTATAAATTTTGGTTGGAAGTGAAGGGCTCCGAGCCTTGGAAACAGACATCGGCTCTCTCTCTGGGCAGTGGCAGAGCCCAGCACACATGCCCAGGAGGGTGCCCTCAGCTCTGTGTGCTCCCCATGCAGACCTGGGGCCAGCAGGTCTGAGAGAAGAACAGCGAGGGTTCCTGTAGAAGGGCACGCCCGGGACTCCGATCCGCGCGTCTCCGTTTACCATGCCCACCAGACAGGAATTTAGATTCTCTATAGGCAGCTTATTCTCTACTATGTTACGTGAGATACATGGAAAATCAGAGATGTTTCCATCCCAAATATAGGCGCTGTGGGGCTGTTTCAGGAGGCGCAAAACCTGCACCAGGTTCAGTAGGGCCGAAGCACCTGTTGACAGTCAGCCGGAAGCTGTCTCCGCTTTTCGCGCCTGTCCTGTGGCTTCCGCAGAGCCATGGTGCAGCTGATGGTGCTTGCTCCCGACTCGACGTCGGACCTTTCTCTCCTGCGCTCCTCAGTATTTCAGCACAGGAGGGGCTTCCCCCCGGGTCCCCCCTCATCGCAGAGTTCGCATAGAAAGCGTCTCAGTGCCTGACCCATCTGGGGCGTGAAGCAGGCTGGACGACCCGAGGTCTGAAGGTGTCCCTCCACCTCTGACTCAGCAATTGTCAACGCTGTAAATGTGTTTGGCTTGTGAGTTTACGTATAACAAGTGTGTGCGGTTTTATCACGTAGGAGCATGTTGCTGTGTGTGCCTGTGTGCACGTGTGTCCACACACACGTGTGTGCCTGTGTGTGCTTGCAGAAATGGATGCACTCGGGTCTAGCGTGGCGGGGAGGTGATGAGCAGTGCGAGCGGGAAGTCCCCACACTTGCCCCACCCCTGACTGTGGGGAAGGGGTTGCAGCTTAGGGACAGGGACGGTTGGTGGTGGCCTTTTTTCCTGAGAGGAAACTTCTGAGGACCCAGAGGCACCGCACATGGGTGGCCCACACCTCGGAGAACAAGTCCTACATGGGACGCTTCTGAAGAGCCCCCACTGTGCCCCTTAGACGACACCCAGAGGACCCCCAACTGGTGCCAACCCCACAGGCTCCTCCCTCGGCCACCCTTTCCCTCCTGGGGTGGCCAGGGGCTGGCGGCTGAAGGAGGTGGCAGGCTAAGGTTTTCTTCGCCTAAGACACCAGCGTTCCATGTGGGAGTGGGGGTTCCAGTCCCAGCTGCTCCACGTCGATCCAGCTCCCTGTGGATGTGCCTGGGAAGCAGTGGAAGACAGCCACTGCACACCCACAGGGAGACCCGGATGGAGTGCCAGGCTCCTGGGGTTCTTGCAGCTTGATAGCCCCCACTCCACAGAAGCGCCGTGTTGAGAAGCACCCAGCCAGTCCACACACAAGGCTCCCGGTGCACAGAGGCCTGGAGCGGGCCCTGCCCCAGAGCCTCCTCGGCCTCCTGCCTCATCTCCATCCCTGAGGGTGGCTTGGCTCCCCATAAACCTCCCGTCACCCGTCGCCCACTGTATCCCCAGGGAGCGGTGCTGCCCAGGGTGGGGCTGCCCTTTCCAATCTCACGCTGCAGATCAGCCGAGTTGTCCAGAGAAGCTGTCTGTGGTGGGTATCCTTGCATGGAGCAGGTGGGCTGCCCCGGGGGGCCGGGCGACCCTCCCTGCACTGCAGCGCCGTGGGCTCTCCGTCTCCACACCGGGCACAGCGGCGAGGCAGTGGGTAGCATCACTCAGAGATCTGAGGGGTCCACAGCTTTCCCAACCTGACAGCCAAAACCCAAGGGACGGGCTTTCCGTGCTGGCGCCTGGAGGCACCTGCGGATGCCACGTGTCTCCTTCTCTGCTGGGATCAGCCCCATCTCCCCGCCAATGCAGCCAAGAGGGCGCTGACGCCACGGATGCGCTCACCGCTCACTGTGCCTGGGCCCTGAGCTCCCTGCAGGCCCTGACTACATCAGCGAGATCGCAGGAGCAGCTCCCTTCCAAGGCACAGCCCAAAGCAAAAAAAAAAAAAAGAAAAACAAAGCCAGAAACAAAAGCCCAGCAGGACACCTGGCGCTGTCCAGAGGGTCTCCGTGGAAGTGGGGCCTGATGGCCACTTCTGTGTGGAAACCCCAAGTCTTCTCTCGTGAAGATTTATGGCGAGTTCTCCAGCAGCATGAACGACTACCCTTAAAAACCCTTCCAGACAGACTCATAAAATACAGCTCATTCAAAAAAAACTCTGTTTCCATGAAAAATGATCTACCATTAAAACTGCTGGGATTCTGTGAACAAGATGAAAGCACGGGGCTGATAAATTCCGGGGAAGACCCACGTGCCAGGGAGGCTGGGACTGCCGAGCAGGTGCAGGGCAGAGGGCGGCGAGTGGGCCTGTGGGCAGCTCCTCCGGGCATGTGCCAGGCTGCGCTGGGTCAGATGAGAGCCTTGACCTGTGACTGACAGTGGGCATGTCCCACCCAAAGGACCCGGCCCACCTAAGGAGAAGAAACCCTCTCAAGTCTAAAGGGCAAGACAGACCCAAAGTACTTTTCAAGAAATGACAAAAAGCCCTGGTGTAGAAATGCCCAGGTGGCTGCATAGAATGCTCACGTGTACAACACGCGGTGCAGAGTAATTGTTTATGCCTCCTTGTTACCATGTCCTCACGGGGCAGGCAGGTCACATAGCTCAGAGTTCAAATCCTATCAGTTATGGGGGGTAGCGATACAACCAGCGATGCAGGAAACCCGGAGTGGCTTCTCTGTACCGGGGAGCAGACGAGACAGTGGTGGCACGATTAGGATTATTGTGCGAGATGCTCAGTTCGGTTTGTCTTAAAATTTCACTCAAGGAATTCACACCTCCTGGAAATCACAGATGGGACATGCTTGCCGCTGAGAAGTGGGTGTTAAGAGGTGGCTGTGACTGATATCTGCAGGTTCTCTGTCGCTTCTCTGTTAAGCTGGAGCCACTGCAGGTGCCCACGGGAGCCCCTGGACAATGAGGGCCCTTTATGTCACTCCGGCTGGCACTGGTGCCAGTCTCAGCTCCCTGCGTGCCTTCGTCGGGGCACGGGGATAGCCTCCAGAGGGCTCTACTTCATCGGCCAGTCATCAGATCCATGCGGGAGCCCAGGAATGGCGGTGGCAATGTAGAAACCTGCTGTTTCAATTCAACACCCAAACCATGGGCTTTTTGTTTCAATATTTAGTTTATTAGAGCAACAGAGGCAGAGAAGGGGAGACAGAGAAAGAGGGAACTCCTCCATCGGCTGGTTCACTCCCCAAATGGCTACAACAGCCAGAGGTGGGCCAGACCAAAGCCAGGAGCTGGGAACCCCACCACGTCTCCACGTGGGAGTCAGGGCCCCGACCAGGGCCATCTGGAACATGCTTTTATCAGGGGCCTTGGGCCACTCTGGGCAAGGTGGTGGGTGTGGAGGGCGCAGCAGCCCGTCGGAGGAGAAACATCATCCAGAACCAGTTGGCCCTTCCCCTTGACTTGTTCCCTTTCCCATGGCATACGTGCAGATTGCTTCTGCCCCTGTGGACGTCTCAGACCTTCATGATGCAAAGCAGAGTTGATGCGTTAGGATAAACGAGGGAGCGCGGCACACCGAGCTCCTGCTGCGCCCAGACATTCCTGCAGGAGGGTAAGAAGGGATTGACTTACGGGCAGTGTTTTGGGGGAGTGTCAGGGTACAATCTGGCCTCAGGGTCTGCCAGGACCGCAGGGGCTGGGCAGCTGCCTCTGCCTGCACATTACAAGTCCTTGCACGATGCCCTTGCAAGCTGTGGGGGTGAAAATCGACTTAGTGCAAGCCGCCCGGTGTGTGAAGGCTGCGCAGGCATCCTATGTCAGCAGTGAACATGTGACACTGGTGACGCCCTCGGCCCAGGAGAGAGGCTGGCACTTGTCAGTGCGGGGAACAACGCTGAACAGAACGGTCGTTAACACAACAGATTTAACCTGCACGCTTGGAACCAGGGCTGTGATTCTGCATTCTTGTCTGAGGTCTGCAGGAGTGGCTGACGGAGGCGCCTCTGGACCGATGCCCTGAGCGTCTGCTCCCTCCGCCCTACCGTCTGCTCCCATCTGGTATCGCAAGCAGTCTCTGAACTTCACCTGTCACTCATTGCACAGGTACTGGAAGGAGGACACGAGATGGACAGCGTGTCAGTCTGAAGTCAGGTTGCACGGCAGAGGGGCTTCGGCACGCTTGCGTCTGGGCACATGCCTGTGTCGGCTGTGACAGCAGGAGAGCCTGGGAGTCCCAGGCCTCTGAAGGTCAGGGCTGTGTGGTGGAGGTGTCTTCCCAGCGGTTATTTGCATGCTGTGTAACAGGGGACTCCTCACTGGAAGGAGTCCGTGCATTCGCAAATATTTACCCGCTGCCCACTGTGATGTCAGACAGCGAGTTTCCAGCTCCGCGTGGTGTGCGGATGTGTTTGGCGTTTTCGTCGATGGGCTCAGCCCGGAGACCATTGCCACGTTCCCTTTCCCTCCCCAACTGCCCTCTCCCTGCGGCTCCTCCTTCCCACGACAGAGGGTCTCCTTCCACAGATGCGCACTGGGAGAACTGGGAGAACAGGATTTGCCTGGGGATTGTCTCCGGCTAGGGCCAGAAGACAGAAAGACAGCACAGAAATGCCCTCTTCCTTGACAAAGCCACACAGTGTGTCCCAGAGGTGTTGGGTTAGGAATCAGGCCAGGGCTCTGATGGGTGCGTCACCTGCCCCCGGAGCCACTGGTTGGCGTCCTTTTGACCTTTGGCTACGAATCCCCCACTCCACAAGGAGCCCCTGAGGACGAGGCCTTGTTTTCCCCTGGCTCACCCACTCCTCCTGAAATCTGCTCCGTTCCAGTCGCCCCTTTCAGCTCCAGAAAGGATGAAAGGAGGGGGCGGTGGTGGGAGAAGAACAAAGAAGAAGAAAGAAAGAAAGAAAGTAAAAAGGCCAGGCCCAGCTAAGTGGATTAATCACCTTTGTAGGATAAAGAGAGCCAGGAGAAGGAGGTGGGCGCTGGCCTTGATCTCCCAGCCTGTGGCTGAGCCGGGTGCAGATGCGCCTCTCTCTTTAATGACTTAATCACCTCATTAGCTGACTTGCAGAGTGGTGGGAGCAGGCGTGTGGTGCTCCCCTGGAACGCCACTTACCTTTAAGTGATTAGCTCCGGATTCTGGGGCGAGGAGCAGCCCCTTAGACTGCACGTTTCCAGAGATAAAATGCAGGAGGAAGAAAAATGGGCAGAACTGAGCGCTGACTTCTCTTTAAAGGCCCGCTTTGAACCTGAGGCAGGTGCGCCCCAGCGCCTCCACGTTCCTGCCCCGTTCCTTCCTTGCACTTCTTTGATAGTGTGCGGTTGTTTCTAGAGGTTGTGAAATTGCTTGCTCTGCCCTCCCCCCAAATAAGCCCCTCTGGGCAAGCCTTATGAAAAGCAAGAGTTAGGGGGCGGGCACTGTGGCGCAGTGGGTTAAGACCCTGGCCTGAGATGCCGGCGTCCACTTCCAATCCAGCTTTCTGCTGTGGCTTGGGAAAGCAGTAGAAGATGGCCCAGGTCCTTGGGCCCCTGCACCTGCATGGGAGACCCAGAGGAAGCTCCTGGCTCCTGGCTTCAGATCAGCACAGCTCCAGCCATTGTGCCCAGTTGCGGAGTGAACCATTGGATGGAAGACCTTTCTCTCGCTCTCTCTGCCTCTCCTCTCTCTGTGTAACTATGACTTTCAAATAAGTAAATAA
>CM027409.1:83419270-83441661 GCA_015711505.1 Sylvilagus bachmani
TCAGCTCTATGGCTTCGGGAAGAGAATGTGAGGACGCTTCCAATAAAAGGCCATGGAAAATGGGATGCGAAGATGGTTTATGTCGGTGCCCCAGATTTTGATATCTAAGTGTACAAGTGGCCTTCAGAAAGTATACAAAAAAATTAACTGTACATGGATTTCAACTCTTTGCACCCAGATTAATGGCATTTTCTTTCTTTTTTTTTTTTTTCAGATTTCTTTATTTATTTGAAAGGCAAAGGCCAGAGACAGAGAGAGGGAGGGAGAGAGAGAGCCCCCATCTGCTGGTTCACTCTCCACGTGTCCATAACAGCAAGGGTTGGGCTGGGGCTGGGAATGGCACCCTGATATCCAAGGTCTCCCACACGGGGGACAGGGACCCAACGACTACCTCCAGGGCCTCCAGGAAGCTGGGTCAGCGGTGGGAGCCTGGAACGGGACACGGCCACTCTGGCAGGGATCCAGACTCATCCATGAGGTTCAACGTCCGCCCCGAATGCATCTTCTCGTTCCCTCTTCCATGAAGGTCTTGTGCTGTTTTCCTTGTCTGGCAGCTCTGCCGAAGGCTCTGGAGTTACCACCTTGATATTGGTCGTGTTAGAATAAACTCACACGGACTTCCGGAACTCTGCAAACCCAGAGGAGCAGAGCTGCCCAGTGAAGACCCCAGGGCGAGGCTGTGGGGCTGGAGCTGCCCGGGGGAGCAGACACAGCCCCTGGTTTCAGCGGATGACGCATGATTGGCCCATCACCGGGTTGCTGGGCTACGTTGGGCTTTAATATAAATAACTATGTTTGACATTTCAATTTAGTTCTTACAGCTTTTAATACATTTTTATATGATGCTCTTCTGCAGATAATTTACTTCCCAGTGTTTCTTTATAATAAGAACTATGATGGGGAAAAATGTTCCCATTTATGTGTAAATTTGGTTAACAGTGTAATTTGCATAATCATATTGCCCAGTGCTGTTGGTTTTAGGCTGGCATTTCTAAATTGTGCAAGTGATCAACTATATCTCCTTAAAAAAAAAACCATTAAATCAGAACGTGATGTGACTCAATCATTTTTTTTTTTTCAAATCAAATGCAAACACAGAGAGTCCCAAAGAATGAGAAGTAACTCAGAACCCGGAGCCGGAAGAGTAACAACCGATTGTTTGGAAATGTGGCATTTAAAAAATTGCAGCAAAATCTCACCTGGATTTTCCCCTGTTTTAACCTGAAGATTTAACAAGGTCCAGCATTTGGCCGTGTTCACCTTAAATGCGGACACGTATGCATGTTAAAAACAGGGATTTGACGTCACTGTGGATCCGTGAGGATGACCGTAAGGTGAGCAGGGTGGTGTGTGTTGCCTTGTCCACAGAAGAGTCCAGCGCAAACAGCGTTTAGGACCGTATCCCGAGGGGGCTGACAGCCCGGCCGCACGGAGCTTCCCTCTCTGTTGTAACTTCCACCTGGGAGAACACCGGGCATCTGCCTTGCCGACACGGGCTCACGCAGGGTCATCCAGGAGGCCGATCGACCCCTTGAGGAGCCGCCCTGGAGGGAGACGCCCACAGCTGGGAGGCGTGGGGCACCCCTGTCACCTGCCATTTCCCAGCTCGGCCTGGCCTGCCCCTGCCTGAAATCTGCGTCACACCTTTGCTCCGCAGGGCCCCGCGGTGAGGCGCCTGGGCCCCTGGGCTCCCCTGCCTTGCACATGCCCTGCTACTGCACTTCCGTGGCTACCCGACCGTGGTCTGCCCAGGTGGGCAGTGTGGCCAGCAGGTGCCCCGGGGCCCTGCTCACCCAGCCCCCGAGAGGCGCGTGGGCCAATGGCTGCCGCCTTCCCACTGCTCCTGCACTGCGGCAAAACACTCCCCCAGACCTGCGCTCAGCCAGGAGAGGAACACGGGGGCTGATTGGCAGTCTCTACCTAGATGCTACGCTGTTCTAGATCCTTCTTCAGAGGCGAACTTTGCATTTTCTCCAGTGGAGGACGAAGGGATGATTCACGTTGCCTTGTTCACAGTTTTGCCTCTGCAGCTGCTTTGCACGGGGGTGGGGGCTCCGGACAGGAGCTCCCCGAGAAGGGTGGGGTGCGGCCGTGAGCGTGGCTCTGCGTGGCCACGGGCGCCCGTTCGGAAGGCCTGGATGCGAAGCCCCGGAGCAGTGACTGTTCTTAAAAGGCAGCCAGCCCTGCTTTGTGGTGGTGTTGATACCAGATGTCAGCTGGGAGCTCCGTTTTAAGGGATGAATACAATTACTAGTGCCTGTTTGACTTGACACATCACAGCTGGGAGCCAAATTTGGTGGAGAAAACCAAATTTCACATAGTCCTGCCTGACATGAAGTCAGAACGGTTTGTTTATGAAATCTGTTTGAAATGTGCAGTGCTTGTTTGCACGTGTTGTACATCGGAAGCCGAGGTTCACACAGCATCACTCAGGAAACCCAATAACAGGGGAGCGGGGCAGAAAGCAGCTCGTGAGAATCCTCGGGAGGAGTTCTGAATATTTATCGTCTCCCCAACTCTTGGGCAAACCTGCCAGAAAATGATGTGATTTCGTGCAGGTCTGTGAAAGCCGGGAGCACCGTGGGCTGCAGACCCGGGGGTCTATATTTAGAACGAATGGCAGCCAGAAATGACGCTTGAGAGGTGCTGCGGCTGTTCCCCCATTGTCTGAACGTGGGGGCGTCGTCAGGAGCTGACTCAATAGAGATCTGCGGGAGAAGCGCCCGCCGCACGCTCCGGAGGATGCTCCCTCTCTTTCCTCTCTTTTTATTTTTTTCAGATAGCAGCAAATGTAGTTATTCTCAATATAAAATAATAAAAATCACAGGGCTGCCGAAGGTGGCAAGGACTAGATGGAGCTTTCTCTCCCCAACTGTCGCAGGGGAGGATTTTTTAAAAACAGGTTTTCTGTCTCGTTACTTACGTGAAAGGCTAGTGAAGCCCTCCACCGACTCAGGGCCACGGAGCCTGCCCTGGGCAGCCCTCGGCCTGGAGAAGCCCCAGCCAGCAGCACAGAGTGGGTGTGACCGCGCACATCTTAGCAGGGCTAAGGATGCCTTCACGTATGCATTGCTCTGAGCTCAACGTGTCTCCTAAGCAGCTGTGAAAAAGAGACAAAGGGTTGACTCCTCGGAACAGCTGACCGAGTTAAGGCCACCTGGATGGTGGTGTGGGGACATGGAGGACAGCGTAGGGATTCAAACCAAGAGAGAAGTGGACCTTGTTCTCTGTCTCTCCCTCTCTCTGGAGCTCTACCACTCAAATAAATAAAAATAAAAGGGGGTTGGTGTTGGGGGCTTCCACGTAGAGGGCCGATGCCTGTGTGTGTGTGTGTGTGTATGTGTGTGTGTGTCTGTGTGTGTGTGTCTGTGTGTCTGTGTGTGTGTGTCTGTGTGTGTGTGTCTGTGTCTGTGTGTGTCTCTGTGTGTGTGTGTGTGTGTGTGTTCTCGTTCTCTCGATTGGAACATCACAAAACAAACCTGCACAGCTCTTCCCCGTCTGGAGCTGCATGGAGACTGTAGACTAGCGGGCAGGTGTCTGTGCCGTCACGGCTGAGCTTGCTCCGCCCATCCCGGATGGGGCCCCCCGGAGCTCCACAGCGATCCTCACAGGTGCGCTGCCCACAGGGCGTGCTGGGATCCACAGCCGGGCATGCGCTCCGGGCAGAGCAGCGTGGCCGTGGCTGTGTGGCAGCTCCTGCTTGGTCTGCTGCGACGTCCAGCGGTCACACAGTGAAGAAAGACGGGCCCAGGAAGCCTGGATGCTGGCGCGGTGCAGCCGCACTATTCAAGGACGGATGGGAACTAGACCGGGAGGCCATGAGATGAGGGAAA
The DNA here is from genome assembly GCA_015711505.1 of Sylvilagus bachmani. Taxonomy (NCBI): domain Eukaryota; kingdom Metazoa; phylum Chordata; class Mammalia; order Lagomorpha; family Leporidae; genus Sylvilagus; species Sylvilagus bachmani. Next base: position 83,423,104 of record CM027409.1, read on the forward strand.
ATGGACGTCTAGAGCCCTGGACGGAACACGGCGGTGTCACAGCGCATGCATTCCCAACGTCCTCGTAGTTAACTGCCACTCGGTATCGGTGCCCTCAATCTCATTGCCGTGATTTCATCATGAAGTTGAGCCCTGGGAAAGCCATGTGATTTGCGAACCCGGTGAACAACGAAAAGCTGATAAAATACGTATCATGAAAAACCTGCATGGACCGTAGCATTTGTCACCAAAATAAACTTACCTTTTAATTCCAACTGCCGTGACGTTTCTGAAGTACCTTGTGTGTTCTCCATCAATTCCAAGGCAGAGTTCAAACCTGAGGGGTATTTTTCAAGGTTCGACTCGACCAAGGATCTTTGGAGGAGAATTTGCTTCCGAATGTTGAAGAACTTACGATGGCGTTCAGACCCCAACAGCCTCTACTGAACCCCTCTCTCACGAGTGAGGCGGGAAAGGCCTCCCTGCCCCCGACCCCTCCCCGGCAGGGAGCGTGGACAGGAGCTGGGACTCCCCGAGGTCTTCACCCAGGAGACGCACGGGAAGCTATGGAAGGAGGGCTGGCTGGGCGCTGGGGAGGAGGCTCGGAAGTCTCCTGCCACGTGGTTTTTCAGACACGATGGAACTTTCCTGCCACGTTTACCTTTACGGCTCTGGTTCTCTCTGCTGAGCCCGCTGACCACGCCCTGCTCCAGTACCTGCTAATGCTGCCTGGACTGCGAGTGTGGACAGCAGTTGCAAAATTAGGACAAAGTCGCGTCCAGCGTTCCCCTTGCGTGCACCCCACGCATTCACAGGACAGAAGTGCTCCCCTGCCTCCAGCCAGGCTCGCTCATCAGGGCCACAACGCAGGACGCACACGGTCTTTGTCCACCTCTCAGCTTCCTCCTCGGCCACACCCACCCCCTGAGCACCCGGGCCTCCGAGGGCCAGTGAGGGCTCCGGGCCTCTGCCCTGGGTTTGGCTGCAGGACGCCTGGGCAGACGGCTCCAGCAGCCCTTGCTTGAACAGTGGAGACGGCTGGGCTCTCTTCTCCAGCATGGTGCTCACCCCACCCATCACCGACCCCCATCTTCTACGCTGGCAGCACCAGTTCTAGTCTCAGGATAAAGATTTGCGCCTCCAATCTTTCAAACTCACTGCTCGTGCGACGCAGTGGTTGGCACGAGTGGTGGAGCCTGTCATTCCTAGAATGATGCTGATGTGCTGGGGGTCTTCGAGAGCTTCCTTAGCATCGAGATCATTCTAATCTAAGGCTTGAGTAGGTGGCACTAGAGTTTGGCGGAGGTGCAGGTCCATGGGGGGGCATTTTCTGGACGCTTGGGCTCTTAGCCTGCAGTGGGTTCCATTGGATCCTCTGAGGTCCATTTACTTAAGGGAGAGATGCGCCTTGTTCTCCCCCTGTCGCAAGTGCATTGGTTCACAAGGGCAGGGCAGGAAGCCTGCAACCCTGCCTCTAGCACCCTGCTTCCCTTTAAATTGGCATCCATCTCTTAACCTAATTCTAACGGTAATTTTCTGCTTTCATATTTTATTTAATTTTTAAATTTTATTTATTTATCTGAGAGGCAGAGCTAGAGAGAGAGAGAGGTCTTTCATCCACTGGGTCACTCCCCAGATGGCCGCAATGGCCAGAGCTGGGCCGATCCAAAGCCAGGAGCCAGAAGCTCCTTCCAGGTCTCCCATGCGGGTGCAGGGGCCCAAGCACTTAGACCATCCTCTACTGTCTTCCCGGGCCACAGCAGAGAGCTGGATCGGAAGAGGAACAGCCAGGACTAGAACCAGCGCTCATGTTGGATGCCGGTACCACAGGTATCTACTGCACCAGCCTGGCCCTGTGCATCCATATTCTCTCTCTCTCTCTCTCTCTCTCTCTCTCTCTCTCTCTCACACACACACACACACACACACACACCACATGGTTTTCAACTGTTCATGAAAAAATTGTACTGCGAAAGCCCTGTGCATGCTCTTCCAGTCTCTTGCACGGACAGAGACCTGCCTGAGCAGCGCTCGCTTCCCTCGCTGAAGCCCCGTGGAAGCTCCTCCTCGCACCCTTTGTTTTCTGCTAATCCGTCCCCTGCCCCTTCCACCCCTGGACGCATCCCCAAAACCCAGCCAAACCTGCGTTTGAAACACTCGGTCACGTGCAGTGTTCTGGGAAAAAAGCCGCCATTCAAAACTGGGCAGGTGCCAGGGCATGGGGTCCCCGAAAGACGGGCCCTGGGCACTGTGGTCCGAGAGAACAGGTCAGCCTGGTGACACTCGGGTCACCTGGCCCCTTCTCCCCGGGAATCACAATTCGCATGCATCCGATGATGCATCCGGGGGACTCCCGTGCCACGTGCCCTACACGAGAGCTGTCCACTCAGCAAGGGGCGATCCCGACAGCCGTGCGCTGGGCGTTGTCGCCGAGCCTGGCAGAGCTGCCACCCCGGATGTGCTTCTGCAAAGCAGTGCTTTTCTTCATTTTCACTTTTTAAAATGTGGAAGTGGGGGCCGGTGCCGTGGTGTAGCAGGGAAAGCTGCCGCCTGACGTTCTGGCGTCACATATGGGCGCCGGCTTGAGTCCCTGCTCCTCCACTTCCAATCCAGCTCCCGGCTAATGGCCTGGAGAGGTGAGGATGGCCCCAGTGCTTGGGCCTCTGCACCCACGTGGGAGACTGGGAAGAAGCTCCGGCTGCTGGCTTCAGCCTGGCCCAGCCCTGGCCATTGCTGCCATCTGGGGAGTGAACCAGTGGATGGATGACCTCTCTTTCGCTCTCTCCCTCTCTCCCTATAACTCTGCCTTTCAAATAAATAAATAAATGTTAAAGAAAGTAAAATAAAAATTTTGTTGAAATGTCGGCAACTGAAAACATAGACTGTGTCACCTTGGTTAACCCTTCCATCTCCTCCACAGTCCCTACCTCTGGGAGGGTTGTTCCCGGGCGGGAAGAAACCAGGCTCTCGCCTTCCTTGTAGGCGTCCTAAGGCAGGGCTGTCCAGGTGGGGCCCTGAGGGAGGGCAGCAGGTGCGCATGCCCCAGGGCCTTCTGGCCATTAGGGGGCGCAACCGTCAACTGCAGGGCTCCAGGGGGCAGACTCGGTGGACAGAGGCTGGGGTAGCAATTTGGGGAACATGTTCCAATTTGTCCCCAGTCACTTACGAGTCGGAAAACTCTAAGCCATTGTGAGAAACTTACTCTCCTTGTATGGAGACTTTTTGAAAAACAGAAACTTGGGGCACCTTCCAGATCTACAACAGCAAATCGTTGCTATGATGCCTTTTCTGAAGGGACAAGAGGGGGACAGAGGCCCGCGGCCTCGTCCCCTCCTTCCTATTCTTTAAGCCTGATTCATTCGCAGGCGTCGGCCAGGGGCGAGGCCATCGGCGGGGTTCCCCCACCCCCACCCCAGGCTCTCAGCAGAGCCGCCTGCTCTGTCCCCAGGCTGCGGGGCAGGAGCCTCGTGGGGTGTTCTGGGGAGCGAGGTCTAAGTGCCGGGAGCCACTTAATTGTTGCCTCGTTGTCCACGGAGCATCTGTTGACATTAGTAATGTAATTGCGCGGCGAGGAGCTGGCGGCCTCGCTATCGGAGGGCTAATCAGTGAGGACGCCCCATTTGTCTTGCTTTACTTGACAGCCGCGTCACGGCCGGCCATTGTCTCAGAGAAGTGGAGCAGCAGAAACCGCTCTGCCCGCTGCCCTCCCTGGCCCTGCAGCCATCTCCTCCCGGCCGAGGGGCGGCGGCCGCCCCGCCTGACCACCCCGGCCCGGGGGACCCTGCATGGGAGCTGGACAGTGCGTCTCCAGGACCTGCGCCCATCTGTGCCTGCTCTGTGGAAAGCAAGCCCAGGGGCCCGAGGTGGATTCCCGCCGTGAGAAGGGTGTGGCTGGGTCCACGCCGGCCGCCTCGCGTTCCCCTGCAGAGCTGGGCCCTGTGGGAGTGGAGCGTGCGGGAGCCCTGGGTGCCGCCGCGCTCCCCACCCGCGGCAGGGCTGGCGGAGAGAAGGCGCAGGCAGTGCAGTGTGTGCAAATGGCTGCAGGAGCCCCCCTCCTCCTGGGCCCAGGGGCAGCGCGGCTCACGCCCTGCTCGGCGTGGACGCTGCACATCCCAACATCAGTGCCAGCCCCAGCGGCCAGGCCCAGGGCAGAGAGAGACCCCGGGCCGTGCCAGCGGCACCAGCCTGCGCACTCGGGCTGGTGAGGGTGTGTAACCTCCCAGAAGGTCGTCACTCTCAAGCCCCGCCTTTCCCTTCCCAGAAGCCCCCACGGGGAGAGGACGGTGTGGACCCCTCTCCTCGAGTTCTTCAGCGCCCCACCGCCCACCGCCCCATGATGGCAGAGCAGCTGCCAGCTCGCTGCTGCCAGTCCCTCCACGGCCAGAGGCAGGGCTGCGGGGGGACAGGGGCTGGGGGCTCTCCGGGAGGCCGCCCACCCACTGCTGTCCAGTTCTGCTAGCTCAGAGGCCTGGGGACCTGTCCATCGGTCCAGTTCGCTGTTTGTTTCTATGAAGATGTAGACACAGGGGTAGCAAAGGGAAGACTCCAGTGAGAGATGGCCGTGCCGCTGGGGTGGCAGAGGTAAGTGTGCATGACATGTGTGAGCGTGACATGGATAAGCGTGACATGTGTGCGTGTGACATGTGTGAATGGGGTGTGTGAGTGTGACAGGTGTGTATCACATGTTAGCATGACATGTGTGAGTGACATGTGTGCTGTGACGTGTGTGACTGTGACGTATGTGAGTGGTGTGTGAATGGCATGTGAGTGTATGGGAGTGTGACATGTGTGAGTGTGACAGCTGTGTGTGACATATGTGAGTGTGACACATGTGAGTGACATATGTGACACGTGTATGTGAAGGTGTGTGAGCGTGACATGTGTGAGTGGCATGAGGATGGTGTGAGAGGTGAGTAGGTGTGAGTGTGTGAGTGGCGAGTGCATGTGGCGTGAGCGTCAGTGGAAGTTACAGTTTGCACGTGGAGGCAGCCGGTGGAGCTCCGCACCACTCAGGACCATGACAAATGCCAGGGACACGGGCACAGGCGGGAATTTTGCCCTGAGTTCCATGAAGCCTGGCTCTGAACGTCCTTTCCGGCATGCAGAACAAGGGACCCCAGGGTTGTGCCAGCAGGGGATGAAGCAAGCAAGGTCCCCCTGGCCAGCCCAAGGAGGGGCCTCTGACACTGGAGCACGACCCCCTCACAGCAGAGGTCAGAGGGCACCAGCCAGTCCCAGTGACGCAGGTGCTTCCGAAGGGGAACCCGAGACAGGTGAACCCAGGAGTCCTCCCAGCTGGAGGGCGCCAGCACCTGGACGAGGGTCTCAGGAGAGGCCTGGGTGCCCCAGCACCTGTCTGTCCCGTGTTCCTATGGTGAATTTCAGATTTAACAAAGGCCCGAGTGACTTGAGGCTCGGAGACCACTGTGGAGCGGGGTGATGGCCTTTGTGAGGGGGAGGGCTGAAGGACCACAGCTGTTTTAAATTCTGCAGTACGCAACTGCTCTCAGTGGAATGCGTGCATGGATTCCCAGTCAGATCACCCACCCCCAGTGAGGCAGGACTATAAATATGATATTTTAAGCAGAATGCCAGTTGGATGTCTGTCCAGTCTTCCTGTAACACGTTAAAGAAAGGGCAACTTAGACCACACTTTCAGTAGTCAGCACGAGGCTTCTACGGCACAACAAGTGTTGATTTAAGGAAAGCAGCGTGGACTGCGCACCTGCTGAGCAGGGGTTCTGGGGTTTTCAGAGACGCGGGGGCACTGAGCAGGGCACACGGCCTGCCCCTTGCTGGGAACACCAGAGAGCCCAATGACCAAGTGAACCTGCAGGTGGAAGACCTTTCTCTCTCTCCCTCTCTAACTGCCTCTCAAGTAAACAAATCTCTTCAAAAAGGATTTGATGTTTACTTATCTGCTATTATTTATTTGAAAGGCAGAGAAACACAGAAAAGAGAGAGATGAGATGGTTCATCTGCTGGTTCACTCCCCAAGTGCCCACGACAGCCAGGATTGGGCCGGACTAAAGCCAGGAACCTGGAACCCAGCCAGGGTCTCCTGGGGTCTCACCTCCCTGAGCCAGCCCCCAACGTCTCCCGGGGTACCTCATCGGGAAGCTGGCGCTGGGAGTGGAGCCAGGACTCGAACTCGGGCTCTCGGATGTGGGATGTGCGAGTCCTGAGCAGCATCTTAACCCCGGCGCCAGGTGCCTTGCCCCACCTGTTGGATTCCAAATGGAACTGGAACATCTGATCAACCCAGGGGCAAGGATTAAATGCCCTCGCAGGCAGGGCTTTGCAAGAGAATTACCTGGTTCATGGGCAAGGTTTTGTTCGATGTCATTTCAGCTCTAACAACGTTGGCCATCTAATCAAAGCTTTGTAAATCCAAATTAAGTACACACACACACACACACACACACACACGGCTACACTCTCCCTCACTGAGCGAGGTCTGATACTCGTGTTGGATGGGACTGTGTGTTGCCAAGGCTTGCAGGATGTGAATGAAGAGGAAACACAGGGCCTTGCAATCAATGAGAATGTCAGTCTCTCACCACCTTCACAAATAATGCCACAACCCAGGAAGATGGAATTAATTAAGTCCTTTTATTTGAAGCAGCCAGTGATACATGGGGCATTGCCATAGAGGAGGGATTAATTTCAGGGTCTCTAGTTCAGAATAATGGAAGCAACCAGGGTACATCCACCGCCAATGTGTTTGAACAAAGGAGAAGTTAGAGTCGAGAGGCTCGCAGCTCGCTGTGAAAATACTTCGATCTTTTCTGCGGGAACTCAGGCCCGTGAGCAGCCTCGCCTCCACAGAGGTGGCTCTGAAGAACAAATCAGAGGTTCTGGGAGCAGCGGGGGGCCGCGGGGTACAGAGGAGGACGGACCAGGCTGAGTCCAGGATCTTCTAATCTGCGACACGTGACCCTGCGCCATTGAGTCGGCCCACTGAGCCCTGGCGGCTGCCACCTGGCTCCAGGGAGTGCTGGGTGTTAAATTGAATTATTTACAATCCCACCCAGTGCCGAGCCGGCAGTGTGTTTCCATTCTGCCCCCTGTCTTCTCCGGGTCTGAGCTAGTCTGTTTTTCTACAGCCCTGCCTTGAATATTCTCTTAAAGCAACTTAATACTATTTTCTATCATTCAATGCCTGGAATTTTATTCAAAAGGAACCTTGAGGATTACTTTGGGTGGTTAGAGAGACTAGTAAAATGCTTGGCAGGTGGTTGAATGCAGTGGTGAGCTAATGTCTCAAAACCCTTTCAAGGGGGTGAAAATAATTGCCGAGAATATTTGTAGCATGTAAAATCGGCACCAGCAATAACGGCCTACAGAAATTATATCTGGCCCTCTGATTATGCAATTTGATTACAAATTCTGACATTTCGATTATACACAGGATTGAACATTATTAAAAGTGGATTTTCCCCAAGTATCTACAATTTCCTCCTTTCTTCATTTCTTGGCAATAAAATGTGGGTAACGAGAACGCCCTTGTAAAAAGAGCTGGCTGGCACTACTGGACAGTAAAAATTTTTTCAGACTCATTACAAAAATGAAAGGCATTTTGCTTTAACATTTATTGAGGTTTTTCCCCCGTTTGGAGGTAGTACAGTCTCTTCAGGCAAAGCAAAACAAAAAAGGAACAAGTTTTCTCGTGAAGAAGTAAGTCTAAAACAGAGACAAGAGGATGGTAGATCAGAGATCTCTCTGTGCACAGGGAGGCCTGTGGCTGAAGAATCCGCACAGAAAGCGGGCTGGGGCCAAGCAAGGCTCGGCGTGAGCTGGCCCAGCCGTCTCCTTTGTGTGAAGGAACGGGCCTTGGAGAGAAGTGAGCACCAGTCTCTCAACAAACCAGACGTAGAGCTGAGAGGATGCCCCACAAGCACCTGGTTCACGATCCAGCCTGCTCCCCACGGATGAGCAGACACGTCCCACGACTGTGCACGCACAAGAGTGGGCACAGACGGCTTCCATCCACGGGGTAATTCCTCCAACTGCCTGCCACTGCTGGGTCTGGGCCCGGCTGAAGCAGCTGCCCAGAACCCAGCCTGGCCTCCCAGGGGAGTGGTAGGGCCTCCGTACCCGAGGCACCGCGGCTGCCCCCCGATGTGCATCAGTAGGAGCTGGGTGGGACGCGGGCCAGGCTCTCGGTGCAGGATGAGGATGTCCACATAGTGACTGAAAGGTTGAACCTGCTGGTTTTCCTTTGAGACTTTTGGGTGTGGAAGAGATATTGAAGACCAAAGAAATGTGCGATATTGCTGTTATGGTTGTCCAACTAGAAGCCACTTTCATGTAGAATTAACGAACCCAGAGGGTAGAAGGGCAGAATCACCGAGCATCAGGTCTTGAGTGGCGTCGTCGTCGTTGGCTACAAGAAGGAGGCCACCAGGCAAGATGTGCACCTGTCGGAGAATCCGTTAGCACGACACTCGTGCACGAGTGACGCAGCTTCATGTATTTGCCCGTCCCTGGTAAGTGGGTGTACACTTTAAAACTCTATCTGGGTAAAAGACGGGAAAGAAAACTGCCTGTGAGCACAGGGCAGGAGTGGGCACTGAGCTCCCGCCGGGCAGGGTGCACCATCTTTCCCTGGGAGGATTTGTGGGGTGACACAGCATCAGAGTCCTGTCCGTGCCCGTGTTTGAAGACTGAGCACTGCCCCTGGAAAACTGGGTGCTTTCAGATCACTGCTTCGGGGAACATGTATTGAATAACTGTTCAGTGTCGGGCATTAAATTAGGCACCATGGCTGCAAAGATAATCAAATATATGTCTACTCTTTCTTGGCAAAAAAATGAATGAGCGAATCATCAATAAATGAATAATGCCTGCAGAGTTACGGCTGTTTGGGAAGCCTTAAATTTGGGGCTCAGACAGATTTGGAATCCCGTCCGACTGACGCTGAGCCGCGATCCCTAATGCTGACTCGGCGTTTACTCTGGGCAGGCTCCAGTGCCTTCCCCTGTCCCTGCACCTACCTGTTCTGGACTGTGGGGTCCAGATCAGACAGAGCTTGACCAGCTCAGGGTCCCAGGGAGCAAGTGGCAGAGCCAGGGTAACTTGAGGCACCTTGGGAAACAGCTCTGCTGACATTCATGACCTTGGGGAAGTTCCTTTTCATCTCTGAGACTCAGTCGTCAGAACTGTAAAATGGGACCATTCAGCCCAGCAGGCTGACTCCACCCTCAGGGACCTCAGTGTCTTCTCGGGTCCCCTACTCCTCGGCAGGTTTCATCACTGAGGATGGCACACACAAAAGGCGCCCAGGGTATTTCATACAGTGAAGTCTACTACACGCTCTATCACACAGCCGATGGACTAACAGTAACTATGACAGTTGTGCATAATAAAAGACATCGTCCACCTACCACCAATCTATGCACATCCCTCACAGTCACCCTGTGAGGCAGAAATCAGTACCCTGCAGACAAACAAAATGATACCTTTGAGAGACAGAACGTGGGAGCTGTTCACGGTCTCCACAACCATGGTGCGTGCGTGTGACACGAAGTTGTAACCACTAGGTGTAGCCAACATTTTAAAAAATTTTTATTTAGTTATTTATTTGAGAGGTATAGTTACAGACAGAGAGAGGGAGAGACAGAGAGGTCTTCCATCCACTGGTTCACTCCCCAAATAACCACAACAGCCGGAGCTCGGCCGATCTGAAGCCAGGAGCTAAGAGCTTCTTCTGGGTCCCCTACACGGATACAGGGGCCCAAACACTTGGGCCATCTTCTACTGCTTTCCTAGGCAACAGCAGAGAGCTGGATTGGAAAAGCGGCAGCCAGGACACAAGCCAGCCCCATATAGGATCCCGACACTGCAAGCTGAGGCTTAGCCCACTACAGCAAGGCACCAGCCCCAGTGTATTCAACATTTTAAGACCTTGATGCACTGGATGTGATTCTGGGCTGCTCTGTGTTTGAATCCATTTCATGTCGGAGCAAATCATGACGCATTCCTGGATCCCACACCTGACTCCTGCTCCTACGTCTGCTTCATAGCTCCCACATGTCTGTCAATACCTCGTGACTGATGGGTTGGTTTCCTCTGCTGTGAACTTGCATTCAAGGAGTAGCTTCCGATATCGAAACATCATAGGTTAAACTTCTGGCTTCCATGCACACCGAAATTCAAGGTCTGTCTTTCAGTCTCTGAAGCAATGCAGCAGGGAAGAGGAGTGGAACCACGTGCCTGGCGGCACTAATCCCTCGTGGGCTAATGGTTAACCACTCTGAAAATGAAAAACGCACAGCAGAAAACACAGAAGCAATTTACGTCAAATCTAGTAAAACTCAAGTTTTGTAAGCCACGCCTGTGTCACCCGCGGGCTGTCGGTGCTGGTTCCTGCCACCTTCACCACCTGCATAGCTGCGATTGGCAGAACTCTTGCCAGACTGCCTCCTACCACGGCTCGGTGCCTCCTACCGTGGCCCGGGTGCCTCCTACCATGCTTGGGTGTCTTCCACAATGGCTCGGTGCCTCCTACCATGACTCAGGTGCCTCCTACCATGGCCTGGGTGCCTCCTACCACGGCTCAGTGCCTCCTACCACAGCTCAGGTGCCTCCTACCATGACTCAGGTGCCTCCTACCATGACTCAGGTGCCTCCTACCATGACTCAGGTGCCTCCTACCATGCTGGGGTGTCTCCCACAATGGCTCGGGTGCCCGCAACAGCATCCCAGCAAAGCAACGAAGTGCAGTGGAGCTCTCTGTGAGGGTAGGGATTGTCTCTCTGGGTGCCAGCCGGTGCAGTAGCCGCTGGCCACGTGCTATTGTGGATCAAACGAGGAAGTATTATTTAGATCAGGGTAAAATATAGGCGAAATAAAATTTACCATTTAAACCATTTTAGCATTTAATTTAACACGATTTACACATACAATTCTATGCATTAAGCACGTGCCTATAACTCTGCAACCATCATCGTTCTCCATTTCCAGAAGTCTTTAATCTTGCAAAACTCAGGCTCTCTGTCCATAAAGCAATAATCCCAGGGACTTCGTGTGAAGAGGCTTGCAGTATTTGTCCTTTTGTGACCGAATCATTCCACTCTACACAACCTTCTCAAGGGTCGTCCATGTTGGCGCGTGTGTGCCAGGCTCCACTTCCTCCCAAGTCCGTGTGTGTGCAACCCCCTCTCAACGGACACGTGGTTGTTCCCATTTTCAGTGAGTAAAGCCTCCAGGCACGTGGATGCACAGGTATCCGCTGAGTCCCAGGGAATCAATTCTTAAATTTCACTTGATTTTAAAGAATTCGATTACAACCAGCCACACATGGCTAACCACTCCGGATTGGCCAGCCGTCTCAAAGGCCTGGCGAGGCCTCGGAGCCCCGTGAGTTCCGCGGTTGGCCCCACTCTGGGCAGACGGCAGGCAGGGCGAGCCCAGTGCGTTCTCACCCGGCCGCCTCTCCCTTCGATCTGGTTGGGTGCTGACTGAGGCGCCCTGCAGTGTGGCGCCGGGGCAGGCACGAGGCCCGTCCTGGAGGCACCGGGCGCTGCCCCAGGTGTGGACAGGCACTGTGTCTCTCACCATCACCCCTGCTGTGCCGGAGGCTCCAGAAGCCTCAGCCCTTGGGCCTGTCCGGTTTCTGTTGAGTGAAATGCGTGCGACTGCTGCACCATTAGGATCAATATCCCGGCCATTATGCTGGCAAAAGAGGCGGCAAATCGCATGTACGTGGATTGTCAGACTCATTATTATAAGCAGGTGGCAGCGCACGCACCCCGACGCGGGCCCGAAAAGACTGACATTATTTCAAATTAAAATCTATAATGCTAATACACATCTCGGGGTCTTTGTGCAGGCTCGAGTGCATTAATCTTCTCAATGATTTGCTGATGGGCCTGCTCCTCTCACTGTTTTCACATGAGTGGAGCTCAAAGGAGGGCTTTTAACCGAGAATGGTTAACATTTATTCATACAGATTGATAAAAGCTAACATGCAATTTTCTTTACTAGTAGCTCCCTAATAGGAATTAATGGGACATTTTAAAGAGAAATTCCAAGTTCAGGGGACCCAGAGAGAAATACTCCACAGAGGAGAGGCAATGTCATGGTCCCCTGCCTAACACGACTCCATTAGCTCTGCAGGCGTATTTAACACGCCGCAGCCCGGCCACTTTCAGCCAGATGTGAATGGAAAGGCCACCAACTGGAACTCTAAGAAGAGGAGCCCTGGAAAAGGTTTTTCATAAATGATTTGGCGTTGTGCTTTCCAAATGAAAGAAGGTGGCGAAAAGTTTTGGTAAAAAAAAAAAAAGGTTGCTGTCTTATAGCCCCCCCCCCCCCCGATGAAAAGGGACCTTTTGGGCTTTGCAGGATGGCATTGTTGTAGCCACGTGCACACACGTTCTGTCTGTCTTAGAAAGTGATCCACGCATGCTAGTCACTGGCACTTGAATGGAGGGAGGCTGAGGGACCGATTTTGTTGTCAGTGAGCTGGTTTGCCACTCCGCTGTAAGGTATTTGACAAAGTGTGCGTCGACAGTGTTCAGGTCCAGAAACTTGTCACCTCTTCCTCTTCTGCGACTTCGGGAGTGACTCATCGGCACAAAGCACATCAGTTTGGTTCATTTATAAGAACATAGAGTGTTTTTGCCCAGATGACTGAAAACAATAGTTTAGACATGGTAAAAGCTTTTTTCTTCAGCACAGAAAAGAATCTTCAACAGTGAAGACAGAAACGGTCTCGTGGGCCTCACATGGCCCGAAAGCCGGACGTTCCCACCCCCTGCCAGCCCGCAGCAGGTACTGTCCTGTCTATGCGATGATCCGGGGCTCCGGAAGCTCAAGGAAGGGACTCGGGCCCCAGGCTGGCGTTCTTAGCCAAGTCCCTGCTCGGCACTCAGCCGAAAGCCCACAAGCACAGAGCTTGAAGGTCCGTTTAGCGCCAGCCTCTGGCTTCACGGATGGGAACGCCGGGTTCAGCGGTGTTACATATACTGCAGCCTGTGCCTTTGGGAAGTAATTGGAGCCTGAGGATGGAGTCTTCATGGCGGGATTCGCGCTCTCGTGAGAGGACAGGAGACGGCATGCTCACCTCTCCCTGCGCATTTCCATGTGAAGACACAGCAGGGAATGGCTGTGCGCAAACCAGGAGGCAGGTCCTCATGGCACAGGCCTTGCTGGGGCAGTGGCCTGGCCGTGGCAAACTCAGGACTGTGAGAAGACGGATGTTGACTGTCGAAGCCGCCTGGGCGCCGGCATATTTGTTCTAGCGCATAGACTGGCTACGGCAGGTGTAGACGCAGATGTGACTTCGGAACTGGTACGGCCAGGAGCCAAATCCAGATTCCGATGACACCATTTTAAAGATTACGTGCTGGGGGACCAGAGATAAAAGTGGAGAGCTGTGGAGAAAGCTTCTGTCTTTTTAGGGACTATCTAAGGAATCACGAACAGAATTCGGACAGACATGTGGACGGGAAAGGCCTCAGAGACAAAGGTGGGATCATTGGAAGCCGGGCTCAGGCGGCTCCAGGGAGCTGAGCAGACGTTGGATGGAGTCTGTCCGTGTCCTACTGCTCCGTGGAAGGTAGAAATTGAGAGCAGTGAAGTTGGATTTTTAGCTGAGGCAATTTCTGATCAAAGAGTAGAAGGAGTGGCTTCGGTATTCTTGACTGTTCATAGCACGAGGTGAAAGGAGAGAAAAGAACTGAATATAAAATTGTAAAGCAAAAAGGGACCACAGCTTAAGTACCTGGAAAATCCTGTCTGTCCGTTTTGTTAAAATGAAAACAGAAAGGCAGTTCAGAAGGAATCTTGGCGGGTGTGGGGTAGACTAGCCATGTGCTAAGGTTGACGTGGACACTCGCCGTAGACCTAAGCAGCCGTCTCGACGGAAGCCAGCAACGTGGCTGGGGCCACCCAGCAGAAGCACCTCCACCTGCAGCTCCAGCCCCCCCCCGCCCCCCCACCTCCTTGTCCCACATGCTGCCGGCACCAGCCTGATACTCTGGTTCACAAGCTGGGCCCGTCTAAGGAGCCGTGTCTGAACCAGCCTCGGATTCCTTGGCGATGTGTCAAGCCTCTGTTTCCTCGTCACGGAGCACCCTCTGTCTTGCTCACATCTTGCACTGCACACTCCGCCTGGCCCCCTCAGACATCAGCTCCCGGGGCAGCGGCACACTAGGGTCCGAGCAGTTCCTACAGAAGCCGCCGGCACACGGCTGGCTGTGCGCCGCAGCTCCAGGGTCCGGGCAGACTGTCCAGCTCCAGCTTCCAGGAAGGGGCAGAGGGAGCCAGCAGAGCAGCCAGGGCCCGGGCTGGCAGGCAGAGCTGTGCTGGATTGGGGTGCTCTGAACCCCCGTGGGTGCTTCTGCTTCCTCCGGCCCTCTGTTGCTGAGCCACACGGACGTCAGGTGTGGCTTTGCTATGTTACTCATAGCTCGAAGCCTTTTAACGCAGGTAGCCAAATTATTATTCCATTTTTATTTTTAGAGCCAGAGCAGACACAATCAATTTAATTTCAGTGCTCTGATCATAAACCTGCATGTTAATACTGCCCCTTTAAATCAAGTGTTTACGAGTCCTATAAGCACCACCTGGACGTTTTACCTTAAGGTCCCAAAGTCATTTAGCTACAAATTAGTGAACATTCTCCTGTACCTATTTCCTTGGTCTGGGTTTGATTATTGCTAATTATCATAAATGCCCCCGCTCCGTTCCAGACATGTGCAGTTACAGCCACTCCATCAGCCGTGCGGTTTACGTTCACGTTCAGAGTCACAGAGTGTGGAGCTTTAAGCCGTGCCCGTGTCCCCAGCCCAGAGGAGACCCACCCGGGATCCTTCAAGCCCCGTACCGTACCGTGCAGGACAGAGGCCGGGGGCATTTCTTGCTGTGAACTGAGAGATGCTGTCACGAATCACTGGCTTGTCTTCTGGGACTAACGCTGATCTCACAGGTGCTTGGCCATGAGCCTGGAGCCTGGCTCCCGGAGCAGGAAGGAGCGGTGTGCGGCTGCGATCCCACCTGCCGCAGGGGGTCACGGGAGTCCATTCCTCCTGGACCCTGTGGGCCCCAGGCGGCCGGGGCGGACTCCTGGGGCTGATGCTCGCATCCTGACACAGCCTGTCTTCCCCCGTCCCCTCGTCCTCCCGCAGGTCATCGGGCTGGCCGAGCGCTTGCAGACATCGCGACACAGGGCTGTCAGAAGTGCAGGCTGTGGGCGCAGGAGGCAGGAGGCGGCCGGCCCCTCTGACGGGGCTCTGACCTCCTACGCCCCGAAGACCACTGCTTTCTTCGTGAGAGGGCAACCTGACAGAGGCGAGGCCCGGGCTGCAGACGGACGGGCAACCTCTCCTCGCCGAGTCCTCGCAACCCGGGGCTGTCTGCCCTCCGCTCCCAACTCCCTTCAAAACCACTGACGGGTTTCTCAGCCTAATCTGACAGACACGTCTGCCCGGGGCTGCTTGTTTGCGGCTCAGCCGTTCAAGGTTAGAAGCAGCTGGGCAGCCCCATCCCCGCCCCCCCGGTGGCCTGCCCCGAGCTCGGCACCCGGGGTTTGGGTGACCCGTAAGCCAGCGGGGTTTCTGCTACAGGTTTGTCTGCTCCATCTCAGAAAGCCCGAGTCAGTCACCCGTGCTTCGGCGACACTGGTCCCTAATGAGAAACCGAAGCAGAGTGAAACGTCTCTGCGATGGTTTGAATTCACAACGTGGAGTTAATGCTTCAGCTGTAGCTTCTTCCAGGGTGAAAAGTCGTAAACCAGAAAAACAGCCTGGTGATTGGGACCGAGACTTTAATAAATAAGCCGTGAGCTAACGAGAGAGGAAGCTTTGTAATTTGACCTTTAATCACTATTGCGATTTTTGACATGAATATTGATGGGATCATTAATAACCTTTAAGTGGCTTTAAGTGGCTTGCTGTGACACCATAGACCCTGAAAATCCAATGTCATTTGCTGCGGATGGTGGCTGTGGAGTCAATGAGTCATCACACACACACACACACACGCCAGCAGCAGGCGGGTGCTGTGTGTGCGGCTCTCACCACCCACCGTGCTTGAAGATGGGGGTGCGCCCATGCAGCCGAGGAGCAGCACGCCCGCATCAGCCACGCCACACAGCACCCCTCCTCCCACAGCACCCCTCCTCCACACAGCACCCCTCCTCCCACAGCACCCCTCCTCCACACAGCACCCCTCCTCCACACAGCACCCCTCCTCCCACAGCACCCCTCCTCCACACAGCACCCCTCCTCCCACAGGACACGGCTTGCTGCAGCAAGGTTGCAAAGCCCAGGAGTTCAAGGCTGGGCTCTTCCTTACGACAGCCGGGGACTTGGCAGAGTCTCTGCAAACAGAGACGCAAAGACGGTTTGTTCAGCGAGTGCTGTAGTGAGGAGTGCAGCCACCACAGCTCGTGTTCGCCGGAGACGCCGGGGCTGGGAGAGGTGAGGGGCAGGGAGAGGTGAGGGGTAGGGAGAGGTGAGGGGCAGGGAGAGGTGAGGGGCAGGGAGAGACGCCGGGATGGGGAGAGACGCTGGGGCAGGGAGAGATGCCGGGGCAGGGAGAGGTGCTCGAGCAGGGAGAGGTGAGGGTCAGGGAGAGGTGAGGGTCAGGGAGAGGTGAGGGGCAGGGAGAGACGCCGGGATGGGGAGAGACGCTGGGGAAGGGAGAGATGCCGGCACAGGGAGAGGTGCTCGAGCAGGGAGAGGTGAGGGTCAGGGAGAGGTGAGGGGCAGGGAGAGGTGAGGGGCAGGGAGAGGTGAGGGGCAGGGAGAGATGCCGGGATGGGGAGAGACGCTGGGGAAGGGAGAGATGCCGGGACAGGAAGAGGTGCTCGAGCAGGGACAGGTGAGGGGCAGGGAGAGACGCCGGGACAGGGAGAGGTGAGGGGCAGGGAGAGATGCTGGGATGGGGAGAGACGCTGGGGAAGGGAGAGATGCCGGGGCAGGGAGAGGTGCTCGAGCAGGGAGAGGTGAGGGGCAGGGAGAGATGCTGGGGCAGGAAACGCCGGGATGGGGAGAGACACTGGGGCGGGGAGAGACGCCGGGATGGGGAGAGACGCTGGGGCAGAGAGAGATGCCGGGACAGGGAGAGATGCCGGGGCAGGGAGAGATGCCGGGACAGGGAGAGGTGAGGGGCAGGGAGAGACGCCGGGGCAGGAAGCGCCGGGATGGGGAGAGACACTGGGGCGGGGAGAGATGCCGGGACAGGGAGAGGTGAGGGGCAGGGAGAGATGCTGGGGCAGGAAGCGCTGGGATGGGGAGAGACACTGGGGCGGGGAGAGACGCCGGGGCAGGGAAGGGGCAGGTGTCGGGTGTGCTCTGATTGGCGACCATCACTGACAGAGTCCTGGCTGTGCTGCTCCCATGGCTGTGGGGTCTATGGGCCAGTGTGTACGTTCACGTGCGGTCCAGCCTTGCTTCTTCCAATCTGGCCCACTGGCACCTGGAGCCGTCCAAATCACATCATTTTCTGTTAGAACCCAGAACCACCAGGTTCTGTGACTCATGGTGAAGGGCTGGTCTTGGCTCCCCGGCGCGCCGGTGTGTGAGCATTCCCAAGCAGCCCCACGCCATCTCGGTGGGAGGAACGGACCCGGAGACCTGGCAAACGGAACAGCAGCTCCCGGAGACACGGCCCAGGACTGGCTGCCTGCTGGGGGCCGCTGCCTGTTGGAGACGAAGAGCCCAGGGCCACAGCAGCAGAGATGGATCCCCAGCTCTGCACGCACAACCACAGCACAGAAAGGGAGGCTGAGGTAGTCCTGCATGGCACGGCCGAAACTGGTTTTGACCCGTGGTAAAGGTCTGATGGCTCGAGGAACGGGTCAGCCTCACGACAGGGAGAGGGCGAGGCTGAGTCACCGGCTCCAGGCTGAGAAGGCCAGGAACGTGGAGCCTCCTCGGGAGGAGACCCAGCACCCCAGGGGCCGGAATGCCTATGATTTACAGACACAGAGAACGCACTGTGCCTGAGAATGCCGGAGGGTCCAACCGCACGCCCTAGGTCAGCGACGCCACAAGGCCCACCAGGGGTGCCTGGGAAGGAGACAGAGTGGGCAGGCTGGCTGGGGGTGCTCTCTGAGGGAGACCCCAGCCTCACTGGCTGGGAGGCAAGCAGGCTAAGCGGTGGGGTGGAAGCAGGGGTGCAGGTCAGAGACCAGGGGCACAGGGAGAAACCGGAAGCGAGTATCTGGCCTCTGTAAATGAAACAAGGAAAGACAGAATGAGCCTAAGCAAGCACCTGGTCAGCAAAGCGCCTGGTAGCCAGGCCCAGGACTCGGTGCTAGGGACCCGCACTGCCTTCCCCTACCGGGTACTGACGGGATCAGAGAGCTCTGCTGGAGGGAACTGGAGCCAACTAGAGCGAGGAGGAGGAAAGAAGATCCACCTGGGACGAGCAAGGTTCCGTTGCAAGTTCCCTGCAAAGACACAACCGCTTCCCCCAACGCGCTCTGCTGCTACCCGAGTGCTTGCAGCTTGCGCAGGACTGCAGGACGGTCTGCAGGACGTGTGGCGGGCGTGGGTCTCAGGACTCTCACCATGGCTGTGCAGTGTGGACGTGACCGGGGCTGGGACACGGCATGGCGGGGACATG
>CM027409.1:83441761-83492078 GCA_015711505.1 Sylvilagus bachmani
TGGTGGCAGGCGTGGGATCTCAGGACTCTCACACGGCTCTGCAGCAGGGACGTGACTGTGGCTGAGACATGACATGGCTGGGGTAGGGCCACACCCATGTCGTATTCCTAGTTTTCAGTGACTGACCTCTTTTGAAGCCTTTTGAATTAAAAAGATCCTGGTGGGTGTTCACACTGGTGAACGTGATGCTGGCTAGCGTGCCCATGTCCACTGTGCAGCACCTGGCTCCACGCCGCTCCACGTCCTGACTCCAGACTCCTGCTGACGCAGACCTGGGAGGCAGTGGTCGTGGCCTGAGGCCCGGGGCTCCTGCACCCATGGGGGAGGCCTGAGCCCAGCGCCGGCCATCAGGAGCCCTCGGGGGAGCACCCCCACGGGTGAGGGCCGGCTCGCTCTCCGGCGGCCCCTCAAATACGTGATCTAGAGTTCCCTCAGGAAGTCGGCACGTGACTGAGCAGAAGCGCCAGGGCACAGCCGGAGCCCAGCCCGCGTCCCATGTGGCCTCGGCCAGGAACACCAGGACCTCCAGCTAGATTCCCGTGGCTACGCAAGCCGTTGCCTAGCAACGGGAGCTGCGGGCCTCTCCCCGCTCACTGGCAGACACGTTCCCTCTCTTATCTTGGGCGCAGAACTCGCATGAAGAGCGGCTCCTTTGTCAAACACCAGGTGAAAGGTCGGACATGTTGATCCAACTGGCCTTTCCTCTTGCAAACGTCAGCGCGGTCCGACATTACACTTTGAGATAATCAAATGGAATAGCGGACTGACTGTTCGCACGAGGCGTCCCTGTCCTAGTTCCTCCTCATCGTGGGAGATGTTCATCACTCGCTCTGTGCCAGGCCCAGTCCTGGGTGCGGGGGCCGTGGCAGTCGATTTGCACGGGGGCTGGACTCAGCGTCCGCCGCAGTGCAGGAGGGGAGCCCGGCTTCCGTGCCCATGAGCAGCCGGACCCAGCGCCCTGGTGACTTTGTGTTCAGGCCGCAGCCGGACCCAGCGCCCTGGTGACTTTGTATTCAGGCCATCGGGGAACTGCGGTGGCCGGGCCTCAAGGACGCAGAGTCCCAAAGAGAAACCGTCCTCCCAGGACAGGGGCATGACTAAAATGCTTGCCCCTTCCGTCAGGCCTAGGGTAGAGGCAGTCCTGTTTTAATGAGATATAACAAAAAAGTAGACAACTTCAGCAAAATCCCTACAAACACAGGGCCTAGGCCAACTTGCAAGGGCTCCGAGGGTCCCCGAAATAGGCCGAGTTCGTGTTCAGGTGTTTGCCGGGGGTGTTCATCCCAGGCTGGGGGGAAGTCAGGGGGCAGGGCTGGAGAGGGCAGGAGGGGCTGGAGGCTCCGCAGGCCTGGCACAGAGCTTTCCCAGCGTCCCCAGGGTTTCCCCTGCAAAGCACAGGCCTTAAATCTGGGGAGGCTCCAGAGCACGGGGGAATGTCCGCGTGTTCTGGTGGGCTTGTATACCCAGTGTCCTGGACTCAGAGGAAGGAGGAGCCCTAAGCCGTCTGGGGCCCAGCCTCCCTCAGCAATTCAGAGACGGTGTTACGGCTGGAGGGCACCAGCCATGGACAACACAGCAGCAGGGCTAAGGCACCGCCCACCTCGGACTCCCAAGCACATGAGGCCTTCAGAAAGCTGTGCCTGGACAAAGGAGAGACAGGCCCACCTCTGCCCCCATCATGGCCTAACCCCAGGCTCTCCAGCCCTGTGGGAGGGCCAGAGAAACGGATGTCCTTGAACCCTCACTCTGTGGTGATGACTGAAAGCTGAAGAGAAATGCTGAGTGGGACCACCTGGCACGGCAGCTTCCACAGTAAACTCAAGGCGACTGCAACCCACAGCCACAGGAATTCACAACCCAGGAGGCACCCACGGCAGCCACTGAGCCAAGACTGCCTGCCCCGCTCAGCGCCTGTTCAGGGGGGCCCGCCACCTCCAGGCCAGCCTGGTAGCAGAGGCAGGCCCATCTCAGCAACACGGGAGTCACCAGTCCACTGCCGGCTTACACGCCACACCCAGCATTCTGCAGGAGACACGTAGAGAAGGAGATGAGGACAACCTGTTGTCAAGAGACAAAGCAGGTGACAGAACCAGGCCGAGAGATGACCTAGGGATGTATCAGTCTAGCAGGGTCTCTAAAATAGAAAAATGGTGGGCAATGTCTATGAGCAGAGCGGGGAGGGGGTTGCCAGAGAGAGAGAGACCATGCAAAAGAGAAAGAAGATACTAAAAATCAAGAGATACTGTCAGAGATGAAAAAAAAAAATCCTTTCAAGGCTTCAGTGGTAGATAGAAACAGCTTACAAAAATGAAGATGTTTCCAAAGAAATTAGTGAATTAAAATAGAAGAAGTAAAAAAGGGGTAGAAAACAGCACATTACCTAATAACTGTGGACTATTTCTAAATAGCTTAATGTGTGTGAATAAAAACCCCAAATAGGGGGCTGGCGCTGTGGTGCAGTGGGGTAACAACCTGGCCTGCAGCGCCAGCATCCCAAAGGGGTGCTGGTTCTAGTCCCGGCTGCTCCACTTCTGATCCAGCTCTCTGCCATGCCCTGGGAAAGCAGTAGAAGATGGCCCAAGTCCTTGGGGCCCTGCACCCGTGTGGGAGACCGGAGGAGGCTCGAGGCTCCTGGCTCCTGGTTTCAGATCGGCGCAGCTCTGACCATTGCGGCCACTTGGGGAGTAAGCCATCTGATGGAAGACCTCTCTCTCTGCCTCTCGTCTCTTTCTGTGTAACTCTGACTTTCAAATAAATAAATAAATCTCTAAAACAAAAACAGTAGAACAGGAGGGATAGTGACCAAGAATTTTCCAAAATTAATAGAATACATCAAATCACAGATCCCAGAAACACGTAGGGTGAAATTATATTTTATAAACACTTAGACATGTCACGTCCACTGCTGAAATTCAAAGATAGAAAAAATGATTGGGTCTGGCATTCTGTGCAGCTGTGTAAGCTGTAGCTTACAGTGCTTACATCCCATACGGGAGCGCTGGTTCAGCCCCCGGCTGCTCCACTTCTGATCCAGCTTCCTGCTAGTGTGTCTGAGAGGCGGTAGAAGACGCCCTTAGGTCCCTGCCATCCATGTAGGAGACCCGGACAGGGTTCCAGGCATCCGCCTTTGCTCTGGGCCAGACTTGCTGTTTTGAGCACTGAACCAGCAGATAGAAGATCTCTGCCTCTCTCCTCTCTCTGTGTCTGTCACTCTACCTTTCACGTTAATAAATCAATCTTAAGAGAAAAAATGAGTTGAAGATAGAATGAAACACACAAAACGACCAAGATGGAGAACACTGCCCAATTTTTGTGAGAAATTGCACGGGACAAGACACGTGGCATAGCGTCTGCAAAACACTGGAAAGAAGAAAAGTGACAGTGAAAACCTCTCTCCCCAGGGGAAAGTGAAAATGAGACGGTCATCAGGAGCACTGGCCGCCGCGACAGGAAGTGCTGAGGACGGTTCTCCAGGGGGAGGATGCTGGCCCTGGCTGGGAGCCTGCATCCCCGAGAGGAGCACAGGACGCCAGGGAGGGCGCCAGGGAGGGGCCGTGAACAGGCGCTGACTGCAGCAGCAGGGACGGGGCCCCCGTGCTCCTGCACACGCGTAAGAGACGCACAGCTCACTGTACAAGAGCCAGCGGCGAGGAGCTGGAAGTGGCCAGGTCAAGGTCCTGTGCTTTGCGTGGGATGTTTTAGCAAAGGTCAAAGGTCAAACATCTGCTGCCTCCTGGGATGCCTGCATCCCGTGTGGCAGCATCAGGTTGGAGTCCTGGCTCTGTTTCCGATCAGCTTCCTGCTAGTGCACCCCTGAGCCATGTGCTTGGGTTCCTGCCACCCACGTGGGAGACCCAGACTGAGTTCCTGGCTTAGCCTGGCTGTTATGGATGTCTGGGGGATGAAACAGCAGATGGGAACCCCCCCCACCCTGTGTGTGTGTGTGTGAGAGAGAGAGAGAGAGAGAGAGACAGACAGAAAGAGACAGAGAAAGAGAGGGAGAGAGAGAGATCTGTCTACCTTATAAATTAAAAACAAGTAAGTAGACTGACAGACCTCCCCCTGTTGCAGATCCTTTTCCTTGGGTCCTGAGACCCCGTGCACAGGGCCCAGCACCCTCTGGGGCCCCCACCTGCGCCCCCATCAACCTCTACTCACTTGGCTGCAAAATGTCTCAGCTCCCCTTTCTATGGCTGAGTGAGTGTTTCTGGTGTCTCTCTCACTGCAGAAAAACCCAATACAAATGTCACCGCAAAGGTGGGCTCCGTTGCCAGAGACACCTCCCTGTGGATAAAGAAACCCAGATGTGTGGGGGGGTACTTCCAGAAGCCATCAGGGGCTGCCGCATGGTCGGCTGTCTTTCTGGGCTCACACCTGTCAATCACCACAGGGGAAAAGCACAGATCAGACACGACGTGACTCTTACGTAACGAACGTACCAGCCCCGCATTGCTGTGCAGCAGCCCACAGGAGACTTTGGTTTCAAGCGCTGGTTTTATCTGATTCTGAGTCTATGGCTGGGGTTTTGCTGCACCTGCGGTGAGACAGCCCATGGAGGCCCCTCTGCTGTGCCGTGTTGGCGGACTGCTCCCGGGGAGGACAGCCTGCGTGGTGGCTCGACTATCAGAGCCGGAGGAGCCCAGAGCCCTGGCCCTGTAAGCTGGCATCCGGTAGTATCAGGAAGCCCAGCCGGCCTCATGGGATGAGACAGACTCAGCTTCTGCCTGGGAGGAGCAGCATCTCTGGGGGACTGCACATGGGCCATGCTGGGCTTCTACGAAACCAGGTTTGCTATCAGGACGCAAGGAATTGCTCCAAGGTGTGGCGGGATTCCAGTGCCACTTCACTGCGTGTTTATAATCCACGAGCTCACTTCAAGTGCAACAGATTTTTTAAAAATTAAGTGTTGATCTCTTCAAATATTTAGCATAACATCCCAATAAATAAAAGATGACAGCCGTTATTCCACAAAGGGCCCTGCCACCGTTTCGCAGCTAGCTACACTGCTGTGTTCATACTGTCCATCTGGCAGGTGTCTGTCTGAGAGCTTCAGAAGCCAGGATGAAGTTAAATTCAAGTTGCCAGGAGCCCGAGGACGCTGATGGATAGAGGAGTTACACGGCTCCTTGCAGCAGGAGAGGGTGGCGCCCTGTCGCTTCGAAACTGAATTCTGAGCTGGCAACTCTGCACTCAGTGCCACTCTGGAATTCATTAATCGTGTGATCTTGCAATTGTGTAATGACCTTTTGTGTTTCTGCCTGGGAACGAGGCGCAACGTTACAGGGAGGTTCAAGCAAGACAGCTCTGAGTCTTCCTAGAATAGCAAGATTCGTCGTTCAGGGTCAAAATAATTCTTGATGGACGCACACTGAAGCTGGGCTGCCTGGGCAGACTCTTTTCCAGGAAAACCATTTTTGTAGCTGAACATCTAAGTCCCGAGAAATCCTCCTGGGTTTCACTCTAATCCCAGAAACTCATTTTGCCCCTGGAAGAAGAGCCAGGCGGTACCAGGAAGATCACCGAATTAGGGAAAACACCTGCTCCCCGGTGCCCCGCGGTGCCTGGAGGACAGCAAACAGTTCTGCCCTCCCAGAGCCCAGCCCAGAGCCCACCAGGACCCTCTCATCACTGGTGGTGAGAAAGCTGTGTCTGGGTCTCATCAAGGCCCCCAGAGAAAGTACATCTGTTGAGACTGAAGGATGCATGGGACTGGCACTGTGATGCAGCGGGTTAACACCCTGGCCTGAAGCGCTGGCATCCCATAGGGTCGCCAGTTCTATTCCCAGCTGTTCATGTTCCCATCCAGCTCTCTGCTGTGGCCTTGGAAAGCAGTGGAAGATGGCCCAAGTCCTTGGGCCCCTGCACCCTTGTGGGAGACCCGGAAGAAGCTCCTGGCTCCTAGCTTCGGATCATCACAGCTCCTGCTGTTGTGGCCAATTGGGGAGTGAATCATTGGATGGAAGACCTTTCTCTTTCTCTCTCTCTGCCTCTCCTCTCTCTGTGTAACTATGACTTTCAAATAAATAATTCTTTAACAAAAAAAGACTGAAAGATGCTGCATGTATATTTTTTAAAGATTTATTTTATTTATTGAAGGGCAGAGTTAGAGAGGGGATGAGACACAGAGAGAGAGAATCTTCCATCCACTGGTTCACTCTCCAAGTGACTGCATCATCCATGGCTGGCCAGGCAGAAGCCAGGAGCCTGGGACCCCACGCAGGTCTTCCACAGGCCCGGCAGGGACCCAAGCCCCCGAGCTATCTGTCATTGTTCTCCCCAGGTGCCGGATCAGAAGTGGAGCAGCCAGAACTCCAACTGGCTGCTCTGTGGGAAGTCGGTGTTGCAAGCGGTGGCCTAACCCACGGCACCATGACGCCGGCCGGCCCCAGCATGCACTCTGTAGTAATCTGCTGCTGGATTTCGAATTCTTGCCGAGGCCAGGGGCCTGGAAGCCACGCTGAGCCTCAGCCTGTCTCTGAAACATCACAGCCTGAGTCTTGTCTGGGATCTGCGTGGCACCTCCACATGTCCCACCGCATCCCGGCCCAGGGCCTGCTGCTCCTTCCCGAGTGCTCTCAGCCTCACCTTCTTCCTCACCACCATGCAAATCTCACGATGGCAGTGGCCTTGCTTAACATTCTCTCCCGACTGTCCCCCGTAAAACAACCACCATGCCTGTAACAGGTGCACACTCACCGCGACCCTGTGAAGGCTACGGCACCGGTTCCCCCATTGGCAGCGTCGCACAGTCCCACGGTAGCAATACATGTGTGTGACCACTGATCAGCTCTGCCCTTCCGTCTGACCACCACTTTCTTTTTGGCCTGGTGCCCTGGGTCCACCTCGGTTCCCCTCTCTGCTGGGCCAGTTTCAGACCCTGGCCCAAGGTGGCCGGACCCAAGGGACTGCGTGGCCGGCGCTGTGCGGTTGCCCCTCTGAGAGTTCTGCTCGGGCTCAGAGGCCTGGTGGCCTCATCCTCCTGGTGGCCTCATCCTCACTCAGGAGGCGCAGCAGCGCTGCCCAGGGCCCTCTTCCCTTCCAGAGTCTGGGAGGTGACCCGTGGAGTGCAGCGGTGCATCCTCAGGACGCGGGTCCAGCTCTGGCTCCGAGGACGGCGCCGGTCTACGCAGGCACATGCGTCACTGCCAAGGACAGAGCCAGATCGCCTCAAGGTGACACAGCCACCTTGGTGGGGCAGGGGCGGACCCCTCCCACCCTTCCGCTCCCCCTCTCTTCACTAGGCCAGGCCACGGTGCCCTGTGCTCGCCGCCTCCTTCAGGCTCAGGATTCTGCTTAGGCCATCCTAGCCCCAGGGCGTGGCTCTCGCTCTGGGTGGAGCCCAGGCCAGGCTGGCTGAGTGGGTCCCGCCCCTCGCTCCTCCTGTTCAGCTCACAGTGCCTGCAGTCTGGGTACATGGGCGCCGTGGGTGCACAGGGGTGCAGTGCGTGGCTCCTGCACGCGACTGAGCATCCCAGCAACAAAGCAAGGTCTGGCCTGGCTGTGAAGTTGGGGCCAACTCCCGGTGAATGTTGCACGCGTAGGATCTTGTGAATGGCCGCTTCTGTAGGCAATGCAAATCTGTTTCACACAGAACATCCGTGATGTGCCCTGCCATTTATTTGCTCATGTGGATTTCTAGAACTTTCTCAAGTTCGTTATTCTCGGTTGTCTCTGGTTGGTCATTTCCATTATCTCTAGAGTGCGTGGGAAAATCTGTCCCTTGCTTCTAGTGCATGAAAATGAGACTTTGAGTCAACTGGAAATCCCTCTTCCAGAGGTAGCCTGTGTGGCCATGAAACACTGAACTGTAGGGAAAGAACTGACTCTAACCCCCAAAGACTTGGTACTGAGAATCAGCCCATTGCCGTACAGTGTCGGCACTGTGCCCCACGTATCTGCGGTTCTGTCTTCCACATGTAGTTGACTGACACGTGAACCTGCTGACAGAGCGGAAGCTGCACATCCCCCACCGCCCGTGGTAGCTGCACTGGGGCAGGTGTCCCTGTCCTCCCGGGCTCGTCTTCTCCCCACGTCTTTCTCACACAGCTGAAGGAGCCAGAGCGCGGCCCAGGGCAGCTGGATTTCACTTGTAAATGGCGACAGGCATGATGGAGGTATCCATCGAGCGCCACTTCCCTTCCCGAGCAGCTCGGTCTCTGAGAGCTAGACCTTGGGTCTGAGGCAGCCAGACCGCCAGGGAACTGCATTTCCAAGCCACCAAATCACCTCTTAAAAAGAGCAGTAAGAGGTTGGCCAATTCCTGTCGGTCCTGGATTTTGAAAAAAAAAATTTTTTGGTTTGCTTATCATCTGCTGCTCTCTGCTTTTAACTTCTGCTCCTAGAAGACATAAAGAATTCACGAGAATTTACTCATGGATCCCAGCAACACAATCCTGGGAGATTCTCTTTCCTGTTCCATCAGGAACTTAGACCGTCTGAAGCCAGTGCTTCATGTCACACCAAATCAAATATTTGGCCCTACTCTGTGTATGTGGTCTTACCTGAAATCTATATGATGTTAAAGAAATTCCTCAGATTCCTACCTGGGACTCACAGATGCACCAAGTGGGTCTTGTACAAACAGAGAACCTTCCTTATCTAAGAAGACGATGGACAAGATGGCACAGGGGGTTGGGGCTGTCCGTCTGCAGCCCGGGGTGCAGATGGGCGCTCTGGTCCAGCCCGGGGTGCAGATGGGCGCTCTGGTCCAGCCCGGGGCCTCCTGCTTGCTCAGGGGGGCACAGCCTGAAGCTCCCTCGTCAGCAGTCAGCGGGGCTGTGGACAAAGGCTTCCCTGCACAAGTGAGATGAGCGTGGAACACCATGAAAAGTTCACAGCGTGATGGATGGGCTGTCCCCGCTGAAGGTCACACTGTCACCAGCAAGCCTGGGAGGGCCACGGAGAATCAGCCGCTTCAGACGCATTAGCCGAAGCTCTGAAAAGCAGCAAGCTCTTTTATTGTCACAGGAATGGGGCCTGTTAGCTGGACCACAAGGATAACTGTCTCCCAAGACCAGTGCGAGCTCCAGCCCGGAGGCTGTGGACTCCAGGCTCCCCGGATGCTGTGGCACTGGGGTGGGCGCAGGTGTGATTGCATCACCCAGGAAACTGAACCCCTTAAGCTGGCTCAGACAACCGAGGAATCCAACAGTGGGAACAACAAGTGACAGAAACCTGGCCAGGGCTGGTGGTTTGGAGCCAAGGGAGATCACACAAGAGCAGAAGTGGATTTGGTCCTGGAGAGTGTTAGGCAAACCCACCAGATCCTGCACTGATTTCCACCTTCGCGCTCTGTAGGGTGGGGTGGGTGAGGCACAGGCAGGTGGGCAGTGCCACAGGGGACTCCTAGAAGGGGTGTTTGGCTTCGGCATTCCCCAAGCCCTGGTCGTCAAGGAGTCAGGCTCTGCGGCTCAGAGCTGAGGGTGGGATGTGGTGGAGGTGGCGGTGCAGCGCCTGGGTGTGTATGAAGAATCAGCACAGAACACAAACCCGAAGGCCCAAAGCAGTGCGTGTGGGAGGATCCGATGCACCCATGGGAGAGCGATGCTCACAGCTCAGATGCAAATGTAGTCACTTCTGACACTGACACGGCACCAGAAGCAATCTGTGTTTGCGACACGTGGCGTGGTCTCTCGCACCACATCCACCTGCACACGGCGGGCAACTCACGCACACAGTCGTGGACCTGCCTCGATGTTCTATTCCCAGGTGCGGCAGGACGGCACCCCGTGGGCTGCTCACGCATCCATCCATCCGCCCGCGCACGAGGCAGAGGGAAGTCTGCAGCGTGCCTATCGTGGGCATCTGGTCTCAACATGGCCGCGGGAAGGCCTGGATCAAAGGCTCAGAGCAATTGCACATTCCAGGAGAGAGCCCTTCAGCTAAGAATAACGTACCTTCTGTGTCTTTCAAAAATTTCCACAGCAGATGGGCCGCTGGGTCCGCCCCCCACAGCAGGGCCGATTTCAGTTATGCACTCAGATTTTAAGGAAGGCGGGGGATGCTGGTTCCCGAGACGTGGCCTGAAATTCAGAAAGAACATTTTCTTTCATTTTTTTGTGGAACTCTGCCCTGGCAAACCTTCAGCTGTCCAGAGCCGTAGTCACCCGTACCTGACGGTCCCCGTGCAGCCAGCATCATGCCGCCTCCAGCAGGACACACGAAGAGGGGACGCCCCCGACTGGAATCAGCCCAGGTCACCCAGGGGCAAAGCACTGGGCTGAGCTCTGACTGATTGGTTTGAAAGGTGGAATTACAGGGAGAGAAGGAAAGACAGAGAGGGAGAGAGGGAGAGAGAGTGAGAGAGGGGGAGAGAGGGGGAGAGGGAGAGAGGGAGAGAGAGGAGGACCCATGAGGACCGAGAGAGGACCGAGCTCCTTCGCCAAACAAAATCATCTCCCCCGGGCGGTGCTCCTCAGTGGGAGATCGGGTGCCGTGACCACACACACACGAACCTGGGAGGCACGAGGTGAAGTGGAATAGAACGGACCCAGACGAGCACCACGGGATCTCAGCTACATGTGGAATTGCAGAATGTGGGACTCCAGGAAGTAGAGAGCTGGGGGGGATCACCAGGGACTGGGGGGGGGGGCAGGGCAGGGAGGGGAGGAGTGCAGAGAGCTAGGTATCACATGGTGATCAGATTTCACGACAGCGAGTGCTTTGCAATACACAGACAACCGTGGGTCTTCAGCTGGCGGGTCTAGACATTTAAGACGCAGTGTCCCGTATGTGGGTTTCTGGGTTCAGTACCCAGCTCCAGCTCCTGCTGATGCAGACCCTGGGAGGCAACAGAGGTATTCAGTTCCAGGTATTGGCATGGGGCGGCTCCGTGGGTCACTGGGGCTGCCATTATGAGGTGGCACACATGGGACTCACACCCGAGACAATCACTGCCTCGCAGATCTGGGGCTGCGAGTCCCGGGGGAAGGTGTGGGCCACGCTGGATCCTTCCGGGTCGGTCTCCTTGGCTTGGCGTGGCGCCTGCTCCCGTAGCCCTCTTCGCTGCATGTGTGTCCATGTGCAGGCTTCCTTACCTTCCATGGACATCAGTCCTGCGGGGTTAGGGCTGCCCCACTGGGCGCGACCACACAGAATTGCCCTCTGCATGCCTGTCCCCAAATATGGTCGCATTCTTTGCTGCTGGGGGTAAATCTGAGGAGCGACTGTTCCACAGCTGTGAGTGAGTGGAGATGCCTCCCCCGGGGCACTGCGGTGGGTGAGACAGAGGAGGAAGGGGTGAACAGGGGAGATGAAATGGGCAGGGGTAGGGTGAGGGCCAATCCCGAGTTGGGTTGCACTGTCCACACAAGCAGGCACTGTCGTCTTCAGCAGGGGGGTGGCGGGGAGAGTCCCGGGGTGGTGGCAGGTGCACATCCCACGGGCCTCACACGTTTCCTGCCTTGGCCGTGGCAGCCTCCACACCACTCCTCCCCTCTCCCAGCTGCAGGATTCGTCCACACAGCAGCAGAGTCATCCGTCTACACTGTGACTCTGCCGTGTCAAAGCACGTCTGCTCGGAATCCTGCCTCGCTCCCCTGTCTCTGAAGGACAGCTCCCTGGGGCACTTTGGTTACTCCTGGGGACCCTCGGCTCCCTCCGGGCCGGCTCACTGTTAGGCTGCCCCCTGGAAAACACGCAGCACAGGGGTCCCGGAGAGAGGCGCTGGTGAGGGGCGCATGGCCAACTCATCATCGAGCTTGGCGAGTGGACGCTTTCACCGTCACACTCATGCCGGAGTTGGCGGCTCAGGGGTGGGGGTGGGGGGTCGTGGCTATGGTGAGAGACTGCAGCTGGTGTGAGCTCCCAGCGCAGCCTTGCCACGCCCACCCCCAGGCTGTGTCCTACAGGTCAGCCCCTCCCCGGCTCCAGCAGAGCATCCCTCTACCGGGCTCCCCCCCACCCCCCGCCTCACTCCGCACGGCTGGCACTGCTCCTTCTTTGGGACCCAGCTCAGACTCCCGGACTCCTAGGAGCCTAACCGGCGGGTTTCCTGCCAGGGAGCGGACCCGCGCACCTTCCTCCCTGAGAACCCCTGAGCCTCCATGGCTGCTCCGACATTCAGATGAGGAAACCGAGGAAAAGGGGGCTCAGACAGCCTGAGCCACCCGGAGGTCGATGTGCCCTCACGCGTCCTGGGGCTCACAGCCCCAGTATGCCCCTGCCGGGTTTCTCCAGGTCCTGTTTGTGCCCTTGGGTGGCCTGGTGGCGTCCTAATCGCCTGTAGCTGTGATCCGGGGCACAGCGCATGGCCACTGCCAGCCTAGAACCGCCTGCGACCGCTTCTTCTGGCCCTGAGGTGCCTGGGCGCTCCTGGTGCACACTCCCGCTTGCAAGCCCCACTGAAGACGGGAGCACGCTCCGATTCGCTTCGTTGGAAAGAAAATCCAACTGCGCCATCATGGAGCTCGGGTATCAAAATGTACACATGGAAAGCAGCGACTCGGGGAGCCGGGTAGATACGCACTCGGGGCCACGGGAAGAAGGAGCTCAGATGTCCCTCGGCTCTGAGTCTGTTGGCAAAGTGACATAGCTACAGGGCGCCCGTGTCCCTCCGAGGATCGGTCTCTGCCAAGCCGACACCTGGGGTTTGCATCTGCACCTCTGACTTCCTGCCAGGCCGGCACGAGCTCCTTTGCCAGGACGATGCCTCCTCCCCTCCCAGGAAAGGCCGTGGTCTCTCAGCGCCCGCAGGAGTGTGTGGCCTTGGAGGAGAGGAGCCACATTTCCGTGGACAAGCCCACGCATTCGAATCAACATGACACACTTTTGGTCCCGCAACCTTTCTGGACTTTCTAATAACCGGATTCTAAGCCAAGGCTCTTCCTCTCTTCTTAGCGGAACCCACTCTCGTGCGGAGGACGGAACCACGGGAGGTTTGGACGCTGTCTCAGCAACTTTGGCAAATAACCGTGTTTGACACAGTTGTGTGTCCAAGTTCAAGCCAATTCTTTCCACAAACTACTGGCAATCTTTCACTTTCAACTACTACCTGAGCTGTTACAAACATTTCTTATCATCACATAAGCTGTTTCAAACATAAAGATCATCAACACTGTAAGTGGGTTTTTATGCATCTCAAGAAATTAGGGGAAAATATGAAAACTGTCGAAGGGATGTTTAAGTTACAAGTTTGTTTATCCAGTATAAATACTACAAAGGAATTTCTGACACCTCCAAGTCCTCCTGTGTGGTCTGCCCCCAATTATGTAATCGATGACATTTCAAATTCTAACATTTTTTAAAGTTTTAAAAAATTATTTATTTATTTGAAAGTCAGAATTATACACAGAGAGAAGGAGAGGTAGAGAGAGAGGCAGAAAGAAGAGAGACAGAGAGAGAGAGAGAGAGAGAGAGAGAGAGAGGTCTTCTATCCGCTGGTTCATTCCCCAATTGGACACAACTGCCGGAGCTGCGCCAATCCAAAGCCAGGAGCCAGGAGGTTCTTCTGGGTCTCCCAAGCAGGTGCAGGGGCCCAAGGACTTGGGCCATCTTCTACTGCTTTCCCAGGCCACAGCAGAGAGCTGGATCGGAAGTGGAGCAGCCAGGACTCGGTGCCCATATGGGATGCTGGCGCTGCAGGCTGCAGCTTTACCTGCTACGCCACAGCACTGGCCCCTCAGATGCTAACATTTTAACACCTACATATCACAAAGCTGTCTGATAACAGTAATTTTCCCCTTGACTTAAAGCTGCGTAAGCCACTGCAGGAGGTGTGGGGATGGCTCGACTTCCCCAGGGCAGAGGGGGCTGGGGTCTCGTCGCTGGGCACCTGAGGCACGGCCTTGCGGCCGTTCCGCAGCATTTGAGCCGTGAAGCCCACCCTGCCTCACCGCTAGAGCTCGCCGGCTGCTGTCTCGGAGACGGACCAGGAGACCAGGCTGCATGGGAACCTGGAGTCCAGCTTGGAAACCCCAGCTCCGGGGAGCACAGGAAGGCCTGTGGCGCCCCCCTGCCTGTGCACAGAGTGGCTTCCTGTTGAGTAAGGGCACAGCAGGGAGCCCAGGCCAGTGCTAACTCTGGCCCTGACCCCTACAGTCCTAGTCTGCACATACCAAGGTCACTGTGTTTCTGATTTTAATTGGAAAAAAGAGAGAGAAAAAAACTAACTCCACAGCTTCCCAGGTGAGGACTTGGGCATGGCGTGGCTCCCTGGTGGCCAATGGCCCTGCTCCATCCCAGCGCATCCTCTGTTAACCCTGCCACAGCGGCCAGTTGTTGTGCCTCAGTTTCCCCCAGGGTGTGGGTGAGGCAGTGAGTGGGATTCGTCCTCTCTGTCAGCAGGCGGCTGTCCTGTCTGTCACTCAAGCTGCGGCCAGGTGCACCTGCCAGACTCACCCTTCTCCGTGCTCCAGCGTATCCTTGTGCTGAGCTGCGACTCGGACGCTGTGTCCTAGGCTACGGGGGGACAGCAGGTGACGCTTCTGTGTGGCTTCCTGCACCCTTAGCTCAGGCCCTGTTCACAAGGGGTCGTGGATCTTGCAAAGAGTTTCCCGAGAGGCCAGGACAGCCTCCCTCTGGCCCTTCTTGAAGCCCCCTGGTCTCTGCTGGCTGGAATGTGTCATGCGGATCACATTGTTGATTGGCTGTCTATCACCTGTACAACAGAATTCCCCTTCGTTAGTGTGAAAGCCATGGGATAGGATAGTTTCTGAAGGTTAATCCCAAAATCCTATTGGACTAAAATTAATTTCTACTTTGGTCAGATAGACCTCAATTCTAAGCAAGGTTTTATAACTGAGCCAATAAACTGTGATAAGACACAACTCTATTGTATGTTACAGAATTACCCAATGGTACAGTCTTTTTAGTTGTACATTTATAAAGATAGTAAATATTTTAAAGGGTTTATTTATGCATTTGAAAGAGATACAGAGAGAGAAGGAGAGAGAGGGAGAGGGGTTGTGGGTGGGGGAGAGAGGTAGGGAGAGAGAGAGAGAGAGAGAGAGAGAGAGAGAGATGTTCCCATCTGCTGGTTTCTTCCCAAATGGATACAACATCTGGGGCTGGGCCAGGCTGAAGCCAGAAACCAGGAGCTTCTTCTAGGTCTCCTACTCGGGACGCAAGTGCAGGGGCCCAAGCACTTGGGCCATCTTCCACTGCTTTCCCAGGCACAGTAGCAGGTAGTTGGATTGGAAGTGGAGCAGCTGGAAATCAAACTGATCCCTGTATGGGATGCCAGCACGGCAGGTGGAGGCTTAACCTTCTACGCCATAGCTCTGGCCCCAAGCTAATACATTTTTAAGGGGGCAACTATTTGGCCTAGTGAGAAAGCATAGATTCTAATCTAGACAATGTTTTCTTAAAATATATTGAAAAAAACCTCAATAAAGTCTAATATCGTGCGTGTTACAAATTCAGGAAAAGCCTTGGGCCCCGGTGGAAGTTGTATTCTGTGATGACACCTGCCTTCCCCAGGGGACGATCGTCACAGGCACAAAATGACTTTGTCAAGAAATAGGATGCGCCAGGAAAATGAGGTCTCCTGAAGAAAGAGCGGACTGTTCTGAAGAAGGTTCTTAAGGGGTGAAGACAGCTGTGCAGTGCCCGAGAGAAGCCGTAGACTCCGGCTGTTCATTCAAAGCAATGACATTGTCATCACAGAGCTGGATGGCAAATTTCCTGTTGGAATCTGCACAAGCCAAAAATTCAGAACCCGGCCGATGGAGACTTTCAGTAGCTTTCATACGTGCATGCACTATGTGCTGCTGTATTTTTCTTGTTGATGTGTGGGAAAGTTAGGATGAGGAGATGAGTCCCTGATGAAGTCATCTGTTACTACAGGAGAGTCTGGGGGAAGCATTCAACAGAGCAGGGAGGAACCCCTGGTAGCCGGTCAAGCAAGGTAGCAGAAACTCCAGCAGAGAGAAAGTCCCCGCACCCCAACTCCATGAGCTCCCCGCGGAAGGAGGCAAGCCTGGGAAGAGAGTGCTGCACTCAAACCCAGCCATTCTGAGGTTGAAACTCGGTTCTGGGGCGCAGCAGGCTAAGCCAGTGCCAGCAACACTGGCATCCCCATATGACCATCAGTTATGTCCTGGCTGCTCCACTTCTGACCCAACTCCCTGCTGGTGGCCTGGGAGAGCAGCAGAAATGGCCCAAGTGCTTTGACCCCTGCAGCCAAGTAGGAGACGCAGATGAGGCCTGGCCCAGTCCTGGCCGTTGCGGCCATGGGGGAGTGAACTAGCGAATGGAAGATCTCTCTCTGTCTGTCTCTCTCTCTGCAAATCTGCCTTGCAAAGCAATACATAATACAGCTTTTTTTTAAAAAAGAAACCCAGTCCTGCCGCTGTCAGTGGTCCCTTAGCAAGTTGCGTGCTGAATCTTTCTAGACCTCACCTTGGATGCTGCTAAGGAATCTGGAAAGTGTGGTGCTGGAGAGGGGAGCAGGGCCCCACCCCGAGGAGGGCTCCTGTCAAGCCGCGGGGATGGAGCAGCCGGCCCGGGGGTCCCACAAAGCCCCAGAGGCACCTGTGGAGCAGGAGGTGCCCAGAGACAGCCGAGTGGCCCTGCCACTTCGCTCCTGGCCCTCTCCGTGGGCCACCAAGCACATCCCCCCCGACTGTGTATTTGCTCATCTTTCTCCTGACAGCTGACCCCAGAGGCTTGGCACACTCCTTCAGAAATCCTGGCCGCTGATGTGAGCCCCCTGAGAGCGCTCCTGGAATACTCGGAACCCCAGCAAGCCTGCTGAGTCATTCCTTTGAGTGATGCATGTTTAAAACAGGAGGAAAAGCTGAATTTGAAGCTCAGGTTCAGCGTGTGTGGCTTGCGTGGATGTTCCCGGGTGAGCGTTGCACGCATCCACACACAGTTTATTATCTCCCCAGTGTAACGGAGCCGCAGGCCGCTGTGGGAGGGGAGCTGCCTGCTCGTTTTCAGCATGGGTAACAGAGTCGGTGCTGCGAACACACACACA
Source organism: Sylvilagus bachmani (assembly GCA_015711505.1). NCBI lineage: Eukaryota > Metazoa > Chordata > Mammalia > Lagomorpha > Leporidae > Sylvilagus > Sylvilagus bachmani. Next base: position 83,458,680 of record CM027409.1, read on the forward strand.
CACACACACACACACACACACAAATGAACATGAAAATAATAACACAAATACACAATGGGGAGAGACACAGAATGTGACAAAGGAAATATTTTGATAAAAACCCCAGAGTCAAAAGAAAAGTGTTGATGTCTGAAAGGAAGACAACTCAGACAGCAGGAAAGAGCGAGCAAAGGTGCGAGCCCGGTGCCCAGGGGTGCGGGCACAAGCCCACTGTTAGATCACATTAGCTACCTCGATTCTGTGAGATAACGGGCACAAGGACACCGCGTTCTTCAGTTAGCGACCTAAAGCTTATTTCTGTCGTGCGAGAAAGAAAACACAGCATCACTGTCAAGGACCGCCCCCCTGACACAGCAATGTGACACTGAGCATGGGGTCTTCACTGGGCAAATCCACCACTGTCTACACTGTGCTAACCCACTCAGATCCAGTCCACAGGAAGGGCCTCTGCGTGGGGACGGTGCTCCTTGTCGCCAACTCCTGGGGGCACTGTTGGGGACTGGGGAGCAGAGCTCCGAGATACGCAGCCCCTCGCCGGGCTCCGGGCCCGCGTTCCTGCTGCCGCCTTCCTGGGAAGCGGGTGACGGTCGCTCGCTGAGCTGAAGCTGCGCCTTCCGGCCTTCCGTCTCCATCATCACGTCTCTACCTGCCATTTTCAGTGAAAGATCTTACAGCAGTTATCTCACTAGGCCTGCTCATCTCTGCACTTCAGAACCAAGACGCCAAGCTCATGGCTGTACTGTTTTATTTGCGGGGTATTTTAAAGTCAAACTTAACAGACACGGCTCATCTCCCTCCTATGGGCCTCCTGGGTAGGGGTGTGTGCTGAGGGCAGGGCGTGGTCCGGTGGGGTCTGGAAGGAGCCTGGGAACAGGGCTGCTGCCACTTGATGGCGGTGCCTGTGTGCTGCCCCTAGGGAGGGACGGGCTCTCCCTTGTCAACAGACTACACCACAAGACTACAAGCAACAGAGTTGGCTGGCAGTAAGAATTCCCGTTACAGAAACGCGCACACACAGCCCTTACGGCCCAAGCTACACTGTGAATGGTCTCATGCTTCTCCCAGCAGCAGGAACAGCCAACGGTGCCACAATGCAACAGCAGAAGGAACCTCAGCAGGTGGCCTTGACAAGCGGACGTGCGTTTCCCGCCTGGGACCCCAGGCAGGCCAGACCCAACCCTCGAAGTGCTGGGCTCCATCTGTTACAAGCCCACAGTCAATCAGCCAAACCCCGAGTCACATCGCACCTGCCACGTTGCCGAGCCCCGGAACCTACCTGCAGGCTCTGGCCAGGGCTCCAGGCATCCGAATTCGAGCCGTCCACACCTGCCCCAATGCCACCTCCTTGCCAGCCTCCAGCTCATCCTTCCATCCCGTGGGGGGCTGGAGGATTCGTGCTCAGGGCTGTGCCCCCTGCCATAAACTCATGGGAGTCACTGCAGACTGAATTAGAAAAAAGACTCCTGGGGGTGTCATTGTTCCCGCGTGGGATCAACCCAGCCCAGGAGCCCCTGTCTGCGTCCAGTGGTGCACAGCAGTCCGCCGTGGGACAGTGCACCCAGAGCCGGTACACCAGATTCCCAGGGACCACGGTGTCTGCCCCCTCATTCCGCTCACTTCCACTCGACTGCCGCTCCTGGGGGCGAGGGGCTGTCTATCCTGCTCTCCTGTCAGCCTCTAGAGTTTTCCACATTGGCTGACACATACAGGGCAAGGAAAGCGTGATTAAGGAATAAAAAATTAGTGAGTGAAACGCATACCCTCGCAGACACAGCAGGGATGTGTCAGGCAAGAAATATCCCAAGTTAAAAAATTGTGGATTCCCACGCATTCTCAAACAGTTGCTAGTGAAGGCAAAACTGAGCCATACAGAATCTCTGCTGAGGATATACACCGGTTTAAACAGTCTACGGCTTTCTACTCTGCTTCACAACTAAAACTGTATTTGAATCCCCAGTTTCTTAATCTTAATCAGTGACTCATCTAAAAACTCTCAGTTCATTGTAATATTATATGTTTAGGTTAGAAACTTTGTCAAGCATAAAACACCCTGGACTTTCTCTAAACTTTATTCTTTATCAAGCTTCAATTCCCATTTTGATATCATTTCAAACACACAGCTAAATTGAACTTTTATATCGATATTCTCATCACATGTATTTCTAAGAATAACACTTCACTATGTTTATTTTACACACATCCATCATCCATCCATGTATCCATTCACACATCTATCCAAGCATGCATTGAACTGTCCACCCATCTATCCATACATGCATCCACCCATTCACCCATGCATCCATTCATCCATCCATGCATACATCAATTTTAATCTGACACATTGCATATTAAATTGCAGAATTCACTGTTTATATGATTTTGTTCAGATATAAAATTGCCACACAAAGACACGCAAAACTCTGAAGTGTGTACGCACTGAGTTTCGCCAAATGCCTTTCATGTGTGTAACCTAAGCTCTCCCAAAGACGCAGAATATTCCACAACCTCACAACCACAGAGGGTTCCTTGGGGCCCTTCCTAGCTAAGCCTCCCTTGCCCCCACCCTCTGTGACAACCTTGGTTCTGTCGTGTTTTGTTTTACTCTGGGTTAGTTTTTAACCAGTGATTGTGCTTTTCCGACTTTGAAATCTATGGAAATGGAACCATTCAGTAGATACTCTCTGGTGCAAAGCTTGCTCCCCCCACCTACCATTCCACTCAGCTACCAGTGATGAAGCCACTGCAGGCACCAGGTGCTCCTTCCTTCTCAGCACTGAGCAGTAGTCTTTTGTTTGAAGATTCTACCCATTTTCCTGTTCACGACTATACTGTGCATTTCCACTGCTGTGTTCTTAGGAATCAGGCTGCCACAGCCCTTCCTGTCTACATCTTCTGTGGGCATGTTTTCACCTTTCTTGAGTAAATGCTGCAGAATTGTGGAGTCATGGGATAACTGCGTGTGCAACTGAGCACAAAGCTGCCAAGTGCTGTGCACAGTGGCTGTGCCTCTGCACGCTCCTCCCAGCAGCGTGGGCCTTGCTGCTGCAGCCCCCCCAGCCGTCCCCCTCCTCATCTCAGCCACTCCTGTGAGTGTGTGCTGTCACTCTGGCATCTCCCAGATGCGACCCGTGCTGTGGCACACCGAGTTAAGCCACAGCCTGCGAAGCCGGCGTCCAATATGGGTGCTGGTTTGAGTCCTGGCTGCTCCACTCCTCATCCAGCCCCTGCTAATGACCTGGGAAAGCAGCAGAAGATGGCCCAAGTACTGTTGCTCCTGCACCCATGTGGGAGACCTGGAAGAAGCTCCTGGACTCCTGGCTTGTGGCCATCTGGGAACTGAACCAGCAGATGGAAGATCAACCTCTCTGTCTCTCCTCCTCTCTCTATAACCCTGCCTTTCAAACAAACAAACAAATAAATCTTTCTAGAAAAGAATCGTGCTCTATTTGTCCTCTGAAATTTTTAGAGTCACCCTTGGCATGCTCAGCGGGACTCTCCCTGTCTTGCCGCCCGTCTTCCCTAGATGCCAGTCACTTCGCTGCTGACCGCCCAACCCGATGTCTGTGTCTTTTGCTTCGGCCAATGGCCAGCGCCCGCGGCTCAGCATTCATTGCACAGTTGCCTTTGATTCTCTCTGTACCTTCTGGGAGATGAGACTGTCAGCAGAGCAGGTTTGAAATTTATCAGACACAGTATTTTAGCAGAATGAGGCTCCCAGCCGATGCCTTGTAATTGGAATCTCCCCTCAGAACGGTGTTGCTTCACCAAGCCGTTCCCACGATCTGCACCCCAAATGTGCACAGTTCATCCCTTCTCTCTGGCAGCCACAGCCTGTTAAGATTCCTCAGCTGCCGTGTGGTTTCCCCCGCTCTCCTTTTATCTCTAGACAGGTCCTCTGGAACGGTGGCTTCCACACAGGTCGCAGAGAATTTTCATGCAATTCTGTACGTTTTTTTCCTTTCTACATACAGTGCATCTTGGCACATTTTTAGGAGATCTGTTCTTTCTCCATCACAACCACAGGGGGTTCCTCTGGGACCCAGGGACGGATAATAAATCAGTTGCTTCTATGACGTGACTCTCAGCTGCAGGTTCTGTGTTCTGGCCATGGGCCGGCAGGTGCAGGGTCATCAGTCCCTTCCTTTGTTGTCTCCACGACAATGTCATTGCATCTCACTCATAAAATTCTAATTTGCCTCTGAAAGGACCCTTGGATGCCTGTTGTACGGTTCAGAATTTTCATTTCGGGTCTCCTGATTCCTGCAAAGATCATTGTGAGGCCCGACTTTCACAATTCCTTGCCACTTTCCATAAACTGAGGCCCGTGTGTGTGTGTGTGTGTGTGTGTGTGTGTGTATCACACGTGGCACGTATGTTGATGTCTTTCCTAACAGCAGGCACGCCCCGTGGGCGCTCCTCCTTGGCTTGCAGGGTCCCAATCGCCCTAACCCGGGTCTCGGGTCGTGTTCCGCACACGCTTTGCTGAGCCACGCTGGAGCCTGACCCCGTCCCCAACACAGACGATCAGGAACACTGGGCTCGTCCTCATTTGCGCGTCTGTATTTTCCTCGCCACGCACGTCTCGCGATCACAGTGACTTAGCCAAATCCTGCATTCGCGTGTCATGACCTCGGTGGCTACCTCGCCTCCTGCACACTTTGTGTCCCAGCTTGGCTCCCCCCTTACATCTTCTTCCTCCTGACTTAGATATCCTGGACACGTGTCGTGCTCAAACAACCCGCGCTAAGTGTGGACATCACACGGCATCGCGCTAACGTCACGGCAGCCATCACGGCTGATCCCACAGCGTGGCGGCGGCCATGTCGGCAGCGATTCCGGAACCGGAAGTGGCCGCGGGGTCAGGGAGACTGGCGCGACTGCTTCCGGGGCATGCCGGCCGCCATGCGTTCTGTCCCGCTGACACCTACCTGCCCGGCGGGTTTTCCACGGCCTAACATTTCAATGTTGTCGCTCTGGGAGACTGTTTTGTCTTTAAAGAAGAAAAGGTCAAGCGTGAAAAGTTTTGGATGGCTTTGATATAAATCAATACGGAGAAGGCCACACTTTCTGCCAAATATTTTTGAATGTTTTATTTATTGGACATGGAGTTGTACAAATTAGACACATGGGAGCTAACAGCGCCGGAATCCAGCCTGAGCTGTGCAACCTCTGCGCCTTTCTCGAGGCAAAAAAAATTGGCCCCGTCTTGCAAACCCCGACCCCACGTGTGCCATGAGGCCAGCTACGTGCGAGGAGCGTCTGATGAGTTCATCCCAGTCGGATGGGGGCCCTCGGCTTTCTGTCTTCTCAATCCACTTGTGCTGGCCTGGGACACTGGGCAAAATGGATTTTGGAAAACGTCTCCGTTAAACGACTAAGCAGGTCACTGGCAAACCTTGACTTGCTCCGGGGGAGGGTAAACATTTTCATTTGGCGGCCCCTCCCTTTCTCCATCTGATGCAGTGACTAAAGACATGACTGCCTGCATTCGTTCCTAACGGAGCAAGGATTGTGGACCCGATCCCCGAATTCCCGTTTACGAGGTTGCCAGGAGAATCCAGACCCCTTCATGCAGCAGCAAGGATGGAGGCAGACGCTGGCGCCTGCAGGGGCAGTGAGGAGTGCCAGCCGCTCCTACAGAGAGGACTCGGCACACCCGCCTTGCCGCCTGGGCGCCGCGTCCCCACTGCCCACCAGTCCTATGGCTTGGCTGCCTCAAGCGCCCTTTTGGTAATCTGGGGGGCAGTGCTGCCTTTGTGGGAGCCCGGGACGGCCATTTGTGATCCTGTGGGTTGAGAGCCATCCCGGAGTCATGGCTGGCCTTTGAGCTGGTCAGCCACAGAGGCCGTAGCGGTATCTGATGGACCCTGTTCGGAAGTCAGGCAGTTACGGAGTTCCGAGACCTGCTGTCCTCCAGCAGCCAAGACATCAAAGGCACGTGTTTGGCAACTGCTCAGCTCCAAATGCGCTCTTCAAAGCTGACAAGGCCACATGGCCCGTCTGACCTCACTTTCCCAGCGTGCTTTATCTCTGGGAGCCTTTAGCAAAGAACGCCCTGCACACATGTGAAACACAGCACGAAGTTACGCTGTGTTCACTTGGCCATAACTACCACTGTGTACCCCACAAATATAGGTGATGCCTACCAATTTTTAAAAGACACATTTGTAGGAGAAAAAGTGCTGATAATGAAGAAAAATTCCTGATAAAGAAACAATGCTAGCAAGCATTACAATTTTTCTCTTCGGGGGACAGAGAAATGCAGAGAGAGAGAGATGGAGACACAGAGAAAGCCGTGTGCTGGTTCATGCTTTTGCTGGCCGGGACCAGAGTCAGCATCCAGGAACACAACGCAGATCTCTCACGTGGATGGGAAGAACCTAGCCGCTTGATAACCACCTGCTGCCTCCCAGGGTGCTCACTAGCAGGAAGCTGGGCTCAAGGCTGAGCCGTATGCGCCACCCCTGCCCCTTAGTAAACGTTTTACAGAAACTGCACTCTGAGAAAGGAAATTAAGATTTGCCTTGGTGTAATTCCTCCCCCTTTGAGCTACCACAGAGAAGCCAGGGCCAAGGCCAGGGCCAAGGCCAGCAGCCCAGTAGCGGCCACTGAGGAGAGCCTGCAGCTTCCTGCACAGGCCCCAGGCCACGCCGACTGAGGGTGGGCCGCTTGTTCTGCAGAGTGGTTAGGAAGGTGCTGTACTGCGTCTCACCTCCCCGAGGGCTTCCACCAGGGTAAACTCAATCCTGGCTGAAGAGTGGCGCTGCTGTCTTTGTCCCCTTGTAGATGTGGACAGAGAACGGTGACTTCATCTGAGTCGGGGTCCACTGTGGTGCCGAGAGAGAGAGAGAGAAAAGGGGCAGGGGTCCCTCGGTGAGGCTGAATGCCCCCTGGCTGCCAGGTCCAGGTGGGTGGACTGGGGTGTTCTCTGCTCCCAGTGGAGTCCCTGGGGGTGGGTGTTGGACTCAGACTGACCTGCTGATGTCCTAGAGGTTGGATTCGGAGATTCTTCTAGAAGGGGACTCTGCGAGATGTGACCTCCGAGGCAGGGGCACCCAGGCCCCTCTGAGAGCTCGTGAGAGACTGCAGGTCCCAGCCTGTCTCCCCGATCAGGCTCCACGTGTTCTGCAAGAAACATCTTTGGCACCTGCTCACCTGGTCCTTGGACACGGGGGCCGAGGTCACCATGTCTCTGGAAGCGGGGCACTGTCCATCTCTCGCTGAGGATTGGGGCAGGGTCCATCCTCTGCCCCAGTCCCTGCATCAGCTGGAGGCACAGGGAGCCTGGCCCTGGGGCGGGGGCACAAAAGCCCCTTGGTCTTCACAGAAACCCGGGAGAGAGCGGCGTCTGTATCCTCCCCTTCAGCTGAGAGAAGCGTGCAGAATCCCGGTGTCTTGTCCCAGCAACCACACGGCGCACGTGTCTCTCCAGAACCCATGCTCCCCCGACGCGCGCTGGTTTTGAGATGGAAACGACACGTTATCGCTTCTACCTGAGATGGCGTTAGTGGCTGAGGACCTGAGTGTGCCAGCTTGGCCAGGCTTGTTGCCAGCATCTGGTGGCGTGGCCGTTCAGGGCTGCGTGAAGATGCAAAGCCAGGGCACAGGAGGGAGAGGGGCTGCTGGCTTCCACCTGTGGTGAAGGGTCCCTCCTGGCTTCGAAGCCAAGGTCAGCCCGGCTCCCAGAGGGTGCTCCAACCCCCTCCCCGCTTCCTGCCTGAAAATGAGAAAATCCCTGCGGGTTATTTAATCTCCCGCCAACTTACTTGCAAAGGGGAGTCATTAAAAATATGTTGTAACTGGCGAAAGAGAAAACAGAAAGGGGCATTCCTAAGGTTAAAAATCTTGCCCAAGACCCAGAACCTATTTTCCTTGTGGTGAGTTGCCTGACCCCACCGGGGCTGTGCACCCGGCAGCAGAGTGAGCCCCCACCCCCTGCTGCCTGGGCGAGGGTCTCAGCTCTGCAGAGAAACCACGAGGTGGGGGGAGGGGGGCAGAAGTGGGTAGATTTGGTCTTTAACGACCTCATTGAATACACACCTTGCCTTTCCATTCCATTTCCCTCATGCGTGGGGGAGTCCCTCTGTAGAAGACACCCAGCTGTCTGAAAACAATGGAAGGAAAGGAAAATCCCGCCCGGCTGGGTAGCCGTGACCTGAACCAGTAATGGCAGGTGCTGCAGCTCTGCTCTGCTTGATTAACACGGGGCCTGGGTGGCCCCCGCCAAGTGCCCCTGTTCTCACCGCTTCCGTGTCAGGGCCCTTTCTCCTTTGGAAAGAATCTGCTTGGCCGCAATGTGTTGTGGCCGTCTACACTCGCGTAGGAAGCCTTCGGTTAAGAGCTCCGGTCCCTACCACGGCACCTTGGAAAGTTATCAAAGAAGACGTGTCTGGAGCGGGCCTCGGAGGAGTCCTGCTGGAGGATGTGTTGTTAACAAGAGGCAGAAGGTTTCAAAAATCGAATTTCACGCGTAATTGCAGTGCTCATTACTGTTGATAATTACCATTAGAAAACATTAAACGCAACATGCAAATCGTTTGGAGACCAAAAGGGTTAATAAAATTGCTCTGTGGAATGCAGTGAGTGGCAGGGGCTGTAGGTAAAAAATAACAATGATGTCGTAATGGCTTGAGTGTGTGTTCTTGTCCCAGAAGGTTCTGATGCACACGGTTTTCTAAGCCTTGGGTACTTGCAGGGAAAATGCCAACAAGACATTTTCAGAATCGACGAGGGGCAGGGACCTCCAAAGGACAGCTGTGTTGTGTAGCTGCGTTCCTGTTGCAGACGAGACGGCCTCAGGCCTGTGGCTGAGAACGTGGACATCACACGGGGGCAGCCCTGGGCATGCAGCAAGTCCAGGACACGGAACACATGCTCATTGCTCGTTGTTTGCCTTCAACTTGCTTTTCGAAAAGACTTAACGGGATTAGCAAATCCCTTGCCTTGCCAGGAGACATATTTCTTTTTTCTTTTCTTTCTTATAATGATTTATTTATTTGAAAGGCAGAATGACAGAAAGAGAGCTCTTCTGTCCGTTGGTTTATTCCCTAAATGGCCACAACGGAAAGCAGGAGACCAGACATCCATCTGGGTTTCCCCCAGGGCTTGGGCATCATCTGAAGCCTTGCTGGGCACGTTAGCAGGCTGCGGGGTTGGAAGTGGGGCCACTAGGACTGGAATCGGCTCTGGTGTGGTTGCAGCTTTGCAAGCTGCAGCTCACCCTTCTACCCCCACAGCAGCTCCTCTTTCTCTCTTTTAATGCTCGCCCAGTGGTCACCTGCAGTGTAGGTGCACTCCAGGTTCTTTAATCTCTTTTGGGTCAACAGTCATTTTTTCCTTCTGGGTTGTTCCGAGGAACGCAGAAATGGGTCTCTTTATACTGATATATACTTCTATTTCAGATAGAAGGTAACTCCAGGGCTGGGAGACACTGGAGTCACAGGGCACTCTCACTGTATTTTGATAGCTACTTTGCAGTTCTGCACTGGTTTGACCTTGTGGGTTTTTCTCAGCAATACAGAACCCTACAGGGCCTCATCACCTGCAGATGCCACGCCCACTCCAACTCTCATGAAGACTGTTTCTTTCACTACTGGCATAGATCGATTGATTGGAGTGGCACAGAGACAAGGAGAAAGAGACAAACACACACACACACACACACACACAGCCCCCATGTGCTGACTTGTTCCCCCAAAGGCCCATGATGGCAGGGACAAGGAACCGGAAGTCAACCCAAGTAGCTGAGCTATTGCCACTGCCTTCAAGAGTCTATTACTTGGAAGTTGGAGTCAGAAGGCGTGTCCAGCCGTGCTGCCTGGCTGCCCCTCTCCACTGCTCCCTGTTGCACGTCCTGGGCTGCGTGCTAGGCCTCCTGTCCTTCTCAATGGTTCTTTCCGGTCAGTCTGTCTTGTTCTGCACAGTGTCTCACTCCTTGCTTGCTTCTCTGTGTGTGTGCCAGTTGCACCTTTCTGTTTGTAGATCCGAGTCACCTTTGCCGCCGGCAGTTTCTCCCAGGGCAGTGTGTGGTTTGTCTCGAGTGTGGTTCGCCTCAGCTGCATTTTGGAGTTCTTCAGTGAGCACCGCAGTCCTTGGGAAAACATTGGTTAGAGAAAGATCTGCAGTCCAGCAGGGCCAAGGGAAGTAAAGGGTGTCAGCCAGGGCAGGAAGCAATGCTGTCCTTTAGGAGCAGCACCTGCCCTGGGTGTGGCATCCTGAATTTCAGTCTGTGCGGCGGGCTCAGGCCGTAAGATTCGCTCATCACCTGCTCTGTGGCGGAGGCTGAGGGTGGGGGCAGTGAGGGCCAGTCTGCATGGGAGACGAAAGGTGAATGGGCTTCTCTCTTGTAAATCCTTATTTGGTGCTTTGGCTTTATTTGGAAGAGAGAGACAGAGAGACAGAGAGTGCACAGACTGGTTCACCGCCCACATGTCTGCAGCAGCTACGGTTGGGTCAGGCCAAAGCCGGGAGCCTGGAGCTCAATCCAAGTGTCCAACTAGGATGTCAGGAAGCCACCTGCTTGCCCAGTCACTGCTGCCTCCCACTGGGTGCCTCATTAGGAAGCTGGATCAGAAGCAGAGGAGGCGGGACTTGAACCATGCACTTTGATATGGGATAGCAGCATTCCAAGGGATGTCTTAACGGTTGCAGCAAATGCCTGTCCCCAAATGGGCTTGTCTTTGAGGACTTTATAATCCAACTCCCACTCACCTCACTGCATCCATCATTTTAGACTTCACAGAAGTCACACATATTTTATCTTCTTTTATCCTCATGGCTAACTTTATTGCAGGAAAAAAAATCCCCAAATCAGGATTTTAGGAAAAGCGAAATTCAGATACTATTTAAGAGTCCTGAATTTATTCTGCAGCATACAAATAGTAATACTTCTGTGGACAAAGCCAGAGAATTGATAACAAGCTGAAAATCTGAAGTATTGGGGCCAGTGCTGTGGCACAGAGGCTTAAGCCTCCATCTGCAGTGCTAACATCCCATGCAGTCACCAGTATGAGTCCCAGGTTCTCCTTGGCTGATCTAGCTCCCTGCTAATGGCCTGAGAAAACAGCAGAAGATGGCCCGATTGCTTGGGCCGCTGCACCCACATGGGAGGCCTGGAAGAAGCTCCTGGCTCTGGACTGGCCCAGCTCCAGCAGCTGCTACCATCTGGGGAGTGAGCCAGTGGATGGAAGGAATCTCTCTCTGTCTCTCCCTCTCTCTCTTCTTTTTTTATTTGACAGGTAGAGTTATAGACAGTGAGAGAGAGACAGAGAGAAAGGTCTTCCTTCCGTTGGTTCACCCCCTAAATAGCAGCTATGGCCAGCGCTGCGTGATCCGAAGCCAGGAGCCAGGTGCTTCTCCTGGTCTCCCATGGGGTGCAGGGCCCAAGCACTTGGGCCATCCTCCACTGCACTCCCGGGCCACAGCAGAGAGCTGGCCTGGAAGAGGGGCAACCGGGACAGAATCTGGTGCTGCAATCAGGACTAGAACTCGGGATGCCGGCACCGCAGGTGGAGGATTAGCCTAGTGAGCCCCGGCGCCAGCCTCTCCCTCTCTTTTTCTATAACTCTGCCTCTCAGATAAATGAATAAATCATGAAAAAGATAATTTGATGTCCTTCTTGGCCCATGGGTGTTTTGATGCCTCCTAGCTTAGAAGCCATCAGCACCACACTGTAGGAATTCCCACTGGGATCTGGAATGTAAGCAATTCTCTAAGTCACAACCAACCCGCAGCTGTCTCATTTGCTCAGTTTATCAAAATTTGAGTCCTGAGACTGTGGTCACAGATCCAGTAACACTGCCCACACCAGCCCTGCTCTGTGGTGGCTAGTAACTACAGTGTGCTAGAGTGTGAGCATGTGTATGTGAGTGTGTGTGGCATGCCAGCACATGCGTGTGAGTGTGTGAGTGTGTGTGCGCATGCCAGCTCATGTATGTGTGAGTGCATGTGGGCATGTCAGCACATGTGTGTGAGTGTGTTAGTGTGTGGGCATGCCAGCTCATGTATGTGTGAGTGCATGTGGGCAAGTCAGCACATGTGTGTGAGTGTGTTAGTGTGTGGGCATGCCAGCTCATGTATGTGTGAGTGCATGTGGGCATGTCAGCACATGTGTGTGAGTGTGTTAGTGTGCAGGGGCAAGTCAGCACATGTGTGTGAGTGTGTTAGTGTGCAGGGGCAAGTCAGCACATGTGTGTGAGTGTGTTAGTGTGTGGGGGCATCCCAGCACATGTATGTGTGAGTGTGTTAGTGTGTGCAGGCATGCCAGCACGTGTGTGTGTTAGTGTGTGTGCATGCCAGCACTTGCACGCATGTGTGTGTGAGTGTGCCAGTGGGGGGCATGCCAGTGTGTGCAAATGTGCCATGTGTCTGTGTATGAGCTCCTCATTGTGTGACACTGTGTATGTCTGTGACGCGTGTGTCTGTGCCATGCCTGGGCCACAGCCTCCCTGTGCCAGTGACGTCACGTCTCAGAGGCTGTCAATGTCTTCATTACTCAACCGTGGGCTGCGCCTGCAGGCGAAGAGCTCGGGAAATGTCCCTGGACTTGACCTCCTGACTCTAATTTGTTTTAGAGGAGCAGTTACTTTTGCCAGCAGTTCTCAAGCTACAGGACTAATTGTTACAAATGGTCACAGGATCTCTGTGTCTGCTAAAATGCACCCTGGTTTGCAACTGAAACTTTGAGTGTCAACAATGGGGAAGTTTCAATAGGACAAAAAGCATCCGGAGGATAAACAGAGCACAGGTTCAGGGCTCGTGATGGTGACCTGGAAGGCGGAGCTGCAGCGAGTGAGGCGATTGCTGCCAGCCGGTGCCTTGCGAGGTGGATGCTTCACGCATGAGGTCCACGCTGATGTCATTGTCCTGGGCTCCTCCGCCAGCCAAGGGCGCTCTGGCTGACAGCGCACTCTCATTTAAGCAGCTTGTGCGCAGCCTTGGGCCAGGCTCCGCATACCGGGGATAGTGAGGGCCAGGGCCTTCCCCATGGTGCCAGTTGTCTTGTTTGCATCACAAAAAGAAAGAGAAACAAAAGCAGCACCAGAAATTTCCCACACAGCATCCAAAAATGCTCTGGGGCCTTCAGAGCATGTGTCCTGGTTTGCCAAGGGCGTGGCCAGGCAGCTGTCCCCCTGCTCCTTAGCGTCTGTCTCTCCTCTCAGTCCCAGCGCAGAGGTCATCCTGGTCCTCCCGGGGGCAGGAGCCCGCAGGCCCCAGTGCTTGGAGCCCTGCCCACTGCACGCCCGCTCAGCTGGTGGTGTCTCCTCTGCTTTGACCGATGCTGTTTGCTTTCCCCTCAGCAGAAGGGACACGGGGTGCAGTGGGGGCCACCATCCCACACGCAGGTGCAGGCCCGGCAGAGCTGGGGACATGCTTCCCAAAGTGCTGCTCAATCCTGAATAGCTGACTCCCAACAGGGCGTGCCAAACACCTGCCCATTCCTCTCCAGGCTCAAAGACATGACCTGTGTTTGTGAGAGAGGCCGTGGACGAAGTCATGCACAGTGGAAGCCATAGGGGCCTCTATCTGAGTCCACCTAGGGCTGGCCCACCAGCCCTGTATAGCCCAGAGGGTGAAGAGGAAGAAGGCCTGACACCCAGTCCCCAGGGAGCCCTCTCCACGAAGGGAGGCGGAGGCAGAGGCGGGCCTTCCTCGTGCACCCCTTCCTCTCCCTCCTGGGCATCCAGGAAGGAACAGGGATCTGACCTCAGTGAACAGCAACATCAAGTGGATCCCACCAACAGCCAGGCTCAGTCCTGGGGAGACAGCAGAGGTATCCAGTTTAACTGTGCTACACTGACTCATTGTTCTGGAGTGTCTACGTCGAGGTGAGTTAGGATTAAACAATTCCATGAAATAGCAGCAAATAAACGCTCTCTCCAGTTTTTGTAACTCAAGCCTCCATCCCAGAAGCTAAGCCCCCAAAGGCAGTTTCCCTTCTAAAGAATCAAGTGTTCCAGGTCAGAAGAGCTGCAAATAGAATCCACACACATCATTGTAAGTTTTCTTGTGGCCGCCTAAGAAAGCACAAATAAGTGGGTGAAGTTAAGTCTAGTTACGCACCACATGTAGCCCAGTGCATCCAGTACGTCGTCACTGTACATGTGACCGACAGAGACCCTGGTAGAATTATTTTACAGACTGCTGGCGCCGCGGCTCAACAGGCTAATCCTCTGCCTGCGGCACCAGCACACTGGGTTCTAGTCCTGGTCGGGGCGCCGGATTCTATCCCAGTTGCTCCTCTTCCAGGCCAGCTCTCTGCTGTGGCCCGGGAGTGCAGTGGAGGATGGCCCAAGTGCTTGGGCCCTGCACCCGCATGGGAGACCAGGAGAAGCACCTGGCTCCTGCCTTCAGATCAGCGTGGTGCGCCGGCCGCAGAGGCCATTGGGGAGTGAACCAACAGAAAAGGAAGATGTTTCTCTCTGTCTCTCTATCTCAATGTCCACTCTGCCTGTCAAAACAAAAAAGAATTATTTTACTGTCATTTACTCACTGTGTCTGCGAAATCCACTGTGCATTTCACACTTGCACCGCACCCTGATTGGACGGGTTGCATTCAAGTGCTCAGAGCCGACGGTGGCTAACGGCTCCTGGGTGAGACGCAGCAGGCTCAGCTCTCCTGGCTGTGAAACCCGACAGTCCGCGCTCCAGGCTCCCTGGCCGCGCGCTCTCAGCTCCTGACCTCTGCAGTCTTAGGGAGAAAGCAGTTGTGAGCCATGCGTGCCTGACTGGCGGTGGTGGCGTCAACTCAGAGTTGAGTTACAGAAACAACAGCCGGACTGAAGGGACCTGCAGTGACAGAAGCATAGAATCCACAGGTGCCTCATTGATGTGTATACCAAGCGTTGAGGACTCAACTGTGTGTTTCCAGAAGTCGCTAACTGAAGTCTAACTCCTGGTAGGATGGCATCGAGGCAGGCTGCTGGGGAGGTGACTGCTGCTGAGGGTGGAGTTCTCACAACGGGATCGGTGCCCTCGGAGGGAGAGATGCCAGCGAGCTGGCTCTCTGTTCTCAATGGCACAGAGGGAGGCCTCCCCCAAACCCCAGCCTGCAGCCACCCCGACCTCAGGATTCCACCTCCAGACCAGGAGATGACTTTCTGTGCAGGGACCGCCTGGTCTGTCCTGCAGGGATGAGGATTGCCCCAGTGATGTGCAAATAGAGAAGCCCTCGAAGGCATGATGTGGTGTAAGTTGAGTTTTAGAAACACCTTCTTGAGGGGCTGGCATTGAGACGCCTTGGGTGGAGCTACCTCTTGAGCCGCCGCCATCCCAGATTGGAGTGCCAGTTCTATGCTGGCTGCAGCACTTCCAATACAGCTCCCGGCTAATGCCCCTGGGAAGACAGCCGACACTGGCCAGTGCTTGGGTCCCTGCACCCACGTGGGAGACTGAGGAGGAGTTTGTGGCTCCTGGCTTTGGCGTGGTCCAGCCCTGGCTGTTGTGGCCACGTCAGGGGAGTGACCCAGCGGATGGAAGCTCTCTCTCTTTCTCTGTCTCTTCCTATCTCTCTGTCACTTTGCTTCTTAAATAAATAAATGAATATTTTAAAATAAATAAACAAAGTGCATTCTTTAAATTCAAACACTCACTTAATAAAACTCTTCAAGAATGCAGACATTTTACATCTTTATTTCAGTTCACTTCCTTACCTAGACATCAAGTCACTCACTTGGACCTCCTGGCTAATTACAGCAACTCAGCGAAACACAGGTGGGAAGCCATTGGCTGGGAATCAGAATCACTAACCGGTTACCCACAAGCCACCGTGGCTAGGGTGCCGCCTGGCTGTGGCACCCCACACACGGGACTCGCGGTCGAGGGCCAGCCCCTGTTTCTGTTTCACGTCTTGGGAACCTCATTCCGGAAATGCACAGCATTCTGCCCGCACGTGGGAGTGCACAGGGCACGCACTGCCGGGGCGTATCACGGGCGGCCGCAGCCGTCAGCATCCAGGGATCGTTGTTCCCCTCCGTGAGCTTCCAGCTTTCCTTTCCACTGTGGACTCGGCGTCGCGCAGCGATGGAGTTCTGTCCTGTGTTTGTGTTTTGCGCGGTGGGGTGGTGCTGAGTTGCTTGTCGTGGATTCTGGGCGCCCAGCTTGTTGCTTTTTTATTTATTCCTCCTAATAAATGCGCGCCTTCCTATTTCTCTCGTGTGTTAGTACTCAGCACGTTATAAATGCGAGCTAGCTCATGCCGCGTCTGTTTGTAGTGCCGCTTTATCTTTTGTGTCGTTCCCAAGCGCCTTCGCAGCCCTCTCTGCCCCCTCCCCAGTGTAACTCCAGGCGTTGTCGCCCCTCGTCGTCTTGAGTCTTGAGAACGGTGATGCCCCTGCTGGCTTTCTGCAAGCGCCGGCCAGGGGAGAGGCCGTGCAGCCCCAGGAAGCGGCTCCCGGGGCGCGCTGAGCTCTGGAGGCGGAATCTTGTCCCAGGAGCATGTTTCTCCGCTTGCTGCCTCCACGGCCCCTCAGAGCTGCCAGCCGTGCACCGCGTGTAGTTTCTTTGTGCGGCTTCGCGGGACCTTTGATCGGCTGTAAGGTGATCCGTGTCCGCAGCTTAATAAGTCGAACACTGGATAAGGGCGAGGGGACGCGAGTCCGTGTTCCCCTCTGAGAATGTCGACAGGGAACACAGCACAGGGGGTTTTGAACTTTGGTGGATATTTTCATAGAAATGCTTCATTCATCCGACACAGGTATCGTTTTCATGACTTTCATTCTGCAATGCAGTCTGACTTCCAAGTCCACGTGTGCTCTGAGTGTCCTAATTCACCCTTTGGAAGGACCAGCCGCTTGCTCAAGTTCAGAGCCAGACCCCTTCCAGAGCCCCTCTGCCCCTCTGCCCGGAGACAGCGACTTCGGTTAGTTCTCTTGGCTAGACACGAGGCTCCACGCGCCCGTCATACCCTCCCTGGTTGTGCACAGCCCCTGAAGCGATGGAGCGGTCAGTCAGCTGGCAGAGGCGTCCTATTTAACTGTAGGGACAGTGCTGCTGGAAACCAAAGCAAGCCTAATTGCAGGCTGTTCGACTGCTTCCGCCAGGTGGGGTCTGAATCAAGCCCGGGAGCCTGGACACTGGGAAGACCCTCAGTAAGTCCAGCTGCAGTAAAATGGAGGCCAGGGAGCGTGTCAAGTTCTCCGGTTCACATGTGACGTTGTCTTCATGCAGCACCAGGGTTCACCTTACAGGCTGAAACCTCGTGCGCTTTGCCTCTCGCTCCACAACCAGACGCCACGCCACCTGCGTGCCCACCATTTGTGTAAACAATCCCTTTATCTTTCTAAGCATTCCTGCGGTCTGTTCACCAGGAATGCTCTTTGAACATCTTTAGTTGACCTAATAGATATTTTGGAAGCTTGGTTTAAGCTCTCTGATGAGTAGCAAATCCGTTGAAAATGAATTATACTTTTATTGCGATGAGGCAAAAGCAATGGCCTGTGAAGTTTCTGCTTTGTGGAATTCATAGAGATTTTCTCCAAGCCCTCATTACAGAGTGGTTTTTGTAGATGTGTCATGAGAGCATTCAAGGAAAGAGATGTGTTCTGTCTTTCAGAAACTGAACTGTGCATATATGCATAACTCAACTCTTTGGTTCAAGTAAGTCAATAATTAATGCATGACCCCAGATATCGCTCGCCTGCTGTCAGGGCCCGAGGGCAGAGGTTGTGAGTGGACATGGCAGGCTCAGAAGGGGCCCTCTCCAGCCTTGTCATCTCTGACCCAGGCAACCCCTGTTCAGGGTTGGGTGCGGTAGAGACGAGCAGCTTCTCTCCACCAGGTTCCAGTTAGGGGTCTAACCTTGACCTCCCCAGATGCATCAGTTCAAGTCTGACCCAGTACATCAGTGTGCGCCTGCGTGTGCAAATAAGGACATATAATGGGTTGAGATGCGGGCAGGGGCAGTGCTTGGGCCCCTGACCCACGTGGGAGACCCGGAAGAAACTCCTGGCTCCTGGCTTTGGATCAGCTCAGCTCTGGCTGTTGCTTTAGGGACTGAACCAGTGAATGAAAGATCTCTCTCTTTGTCTCTCCCTTTCTCTGCTGTAACTCTACCTCTCAGATAAATAAAATCTTAAAAAAAAGGGTGAGGTCATAGTGGAGTAGGAAGGTCCTAATCCTTCATCAATGGGGCCTCATAAAAGAGAAATTCGGATGGGGCTGGTGTGGTGGTGTAACGGATTACGCCACCCCCTGCAGTGCCAGCATCCCATTTGGGCACAGGTTTGAGACCTGGCTGCTCCACTTCCACTCCAGCTCTCTGCTGTGGCCTGGGAAAGCAGTAGAAAATGGCCAAGTCCTTGGGCCCCTGCACCTGCTTGGGAGACCTGGAAGAAGCTCCTGGCTCCTGACTTCGGATCAGCGCAGCTCCAGCCTTTGCAGCCAATTGGGGAGTGAACCAGAAGATAGAAGACCTCTCTCTCTCTCTCTCTCTCTCTCTCTCTCTCTCTCTGCCTCTAGTCTGTCTCTTTAACTCTGACTTTCAAATAAATAAATAAATCTTTTAAAAAGAGAGAGAGAGAGAGAGAAATTCAGTCCAGGATAAACTCCTAGGAAGAACTCGAGGTGAACGAGATGGAGCAACAGGTGCACAACCCCAGAACAGCACAGTGTCGGCGAGCACGGGAGGCTGGGAGGTTTCTGGAGCCGGGTCTTCCTTGTGGTCCCTGGAAGAGTGCACCCTGACATGGGTTCCTCACCTTGAGACGTTAAACCATGACTGCTCCTTTGTTACAGCCTCCTGCGAGCTGGGGGGCTCTCCCCATCACCCCAGCTTGCTGAGCCCAGTGAAGCTTGGTTTCGGGATTTGCATCCATCTACCTCAGTTGACAAGGGCGGTGCCTGGCTCCAGACGGCCGCTGCCTCCGACCACCACACCCCCAGGCCGTGCCTGAGAGGACTTTCAGCAGGGGAGCCCCTCTCAGGGAAGCCCCGGGGACAGGACAGGACGGTCAGGCAGGTTGAGAAGCCCCACCTGGGCTCTGCCTTCTCTACTTAGGGGACTCACTGGCGCCATCGCTGCCCCCAGCATGAACACTGGGGCCCACTCATCTGTACCAGTTGTGGGCTACACATCCTGCTTTGCCTTCTATGGTCTACATTGTATGATTTTGCAGGCAAAAAAATCAAGGCTATTATTTATAATTAACTCCAGCTCTTATCAACGAACGTCTGGGTCTAATCTAAGAATTTTGTAGCTTAACTGGTAGTTCTGAAGCCAACATCATTACCTCCTTTTTATTTTGCATACACATCCCGTTTTTAATAGCTGCTCAACATTCTTAGGTGAACATAATACATTTTAACTTTGGCTCCAATTATTCACCTCCCCACACATCAGCACTCTTGAACTGACCCTGAATGGTTGAATGCGCTTCTGTGCTTCGCTGCATTTCAGTCTGGGGCTTGGCCACTGGACCCACAGGTAGGTGTGCCAGTGTGCGGACCTCAAACAGGGCACCCAGAAGGCCTGTGTGTCTCCACCCGCCCTCAGCTTGTGTCCACTGACCCGCTGACCTGCAGTGAGGATCCCAGCTGCCCCAGCCAGAACCAGCCCAGGTCGACTGCCCTGGCTAGCTGCAGGCTTGTCATTCACAAAATGCAGAGGTCTTCCACCCGCTGGTTCACTCTGCAGATGGACACAATGGCCAGAACTGGGCCAGGCCAAAGCCAGGAGCCAGGAGC
Source organism: Sylvilagus bachmani (assembly GCA_015711505.1). Taxonomy (NCBI): domain Eukaryota; kingdom Metazoa; phylum Chordata; class Mammalia; order Lagomorpha; family Leporidae; genus Sylvilagus; species Sylvilagus bachmani. The sequence goes on from CM027409.1 coordinate 83,478,360, forward strand.
TTCTTCCAGGTCTCCCATGCAGGTGCAGGGGCCCAAGCACTGTGTCAGCCTCCACTGCTTTCCCAGGAGCATCAGCAGGGAGCTGGATCAGAAGTGGAGCAGCCTGGACTTGAACCAGTGCCCGTATGGGATGCCGGTGCTGCAGGCGGTGGCTTTACCCGCTGCGCTACAGCATCAGCCCCAGGAACCTGGGCACCTTTACCGCTAGACCAAATGCCTGATTCTGCAAATGCATTCAGTGGGTATATGGGAAGTTTTATAGCAAGAGGCCGAGAAGACCATTTAAAAACATCCTCCTCGTCAAGGTTTCGGGGACTCAAAGCGGGATCAGGCAAGGCTCCTGGCGAGCGATTGGAGCTGTCAGCTCCTCCCTTCTCAGTGTGTCCTGGCGACACTCAAAGGCTCCTCTCTGTGATCAGCCGGACCCCACGCTGCCTGCCGCTGACAATGCAGGGTTATGTCTGGTTCAGCCCGTGCCTCCCAACTTTTACAGAGGGCGTGCCTCCGTGGAAGCCGCCTTATCTGCAGCAGTTGTCCCAGCCACTCAAGCGCTCCTGCCCCAGACGTTTCATTTTTCTCTCCTGTCCAGCAGCCCAGGAGCGGCTTGTCCTTGGACGCACCGATGGCCGGAGTGCGCAGAACCTGGAAGCAAACTCCACGTCCCCCGCTCGCGGCCCACGGAGACACTCACTCCACCATTTGTAGATTGATTCTTCCCGGTTTCTGCTTGTCTTGGGAAGACGGAATTTCTCCCTGCAGGGTGCCTGCCCCACAGGACTGTTAGCCTGCAGTGGGGCTGGGCGGGGACCCCTTCCACAGCTGGGGAGGGTCTCTCTTGCCAGAGTCCAGTGAAGCCTTCTGCGAGCTCTAATCTTGGATTTCCATGCCTCCCTGTCTCACTCTAAACCCAAAAGTTCAGGAGCTTTTCTCTATTATTCTTATGCTATCTTGTGATACATGTTAGACATAGATGCTCACTCACTAGGTACACCGAGTCATGGAGGAACGATTCATGGAAAACGACCTCTAGGCACCCAGCAGGAGAGGGAGCTGAGAAGCTGTGACGAAGTGGGCAGGGTTTAGGGCCCGTGGCACCTGCACCTGGGCTAAAGACGCACCCAGCCCTGCGTGTCTGCTCGGGATGGTCGCTGAGCCGGCGCAGAGCACTGTGGCTCTGTGTCCGGGAGGTGGGAGGAGCACCTCTAGCCATCGCTCTGCTCGCCAGGTGCGAGTCCCTCCGGCTTGTCCTGTGGGTAGCTCGGCAGCCGTGCAGACGCCTCCCGGCACATGCACAGCAGTGGAGCTGTGCTGTGCCGCCCCTCGCCCCCTTCCTCCCTGCTCCGGTGCCAGGAAGAGGCCATGTGAGCGGGGCCGTGGGAGGAAGGCGATGCCTGGAGCGGAGCATGTGGCCCTGGCCTCTGGGTCTCCTGCTTCCCTGGACCCCAGGAGGAACACTGGCTGGAGTCTCCATCTTCCCAATTCCACCTTGAAGCTCTCACGCTGCTGACCTGTCTGTGTGAACAGCAAAGAGACACTCACCCATGCCTGGCTAGAACCCGCCTGGGGTTGCTGGCCGAGACCCTGACCTCTGACCCTGGGGCACCTTCCTGGGGTCAGCATGGTTCCCTCCAGTGACACAAGTGTAGGCCCAACAGAGGGGCGAGGGGCGAGGGGCCGGGGCGAGGGGCGAGGGGCGAGGGGCCGGGGTGAGGGCTCCTCCGCGTGGTGAAGAAGTCATTGCAGTGAGTCAGGGGTTATATTTAAGACACGTGGGCCGAGTCACGACTCTTGGGGACAGCTTGGTTCAGAAGAGGGGACTGCAGACAGAGCCCTAGGCACAGTGCACGTCTGTGGTCCGGGGGCCCCACAGTGAAATTCCTCACAGCCTCTGCCTTCTCCCACGTAAGCCAGTTTTACAGTGACAGGTGGAGTGGCCTGGGTCCCCGGATCATTTCCTCTTTGGAACAAGAGTCCGGGGTCACAGGAGCCTCTGGGCTGCTCCATCCTGGGTGTGCTCCTCTGCACACGTCTGTCTGCCCTGGGAAGCACCAGGGACTGTGCTTGTGCCCACAAGGTCAAGGCCAAGGAGAGAACCAGCCACAGAGGCACACAGATGGCTGCCTGTGGATAGGAGGGCCCGTGTAGCGACGCACTTTTTTTCAAATTTATTTTATTTGAAAGGCAGACTTATGGAGACAGAGAGAGAGAGAGAGAGAGAGATCTTCCATCCACTGGTTCATTCCCCAAATGGCTTTAACAGTCTGGGCTGGACCCGGACAAAGCCAGGAACCCCAACCTTCATCCGAGTCTCCCATGTGGGTGGCAGGGGCCCAAGTACTGGGGCCACCTTTCACTGGCGTGTTAGCAGGGAAGTGGATCTGAAGTGCAGCAACTGGGACTCGAACCTCTGCTCATAAGAGACTCTGGAGTCACAGGAGGTGGCTTCATCCAGTGTGCCACAGTGCCAGACCCTGCAAAATTATTTTTCTACTTCATTCTTCCTAGCTCCTCCCCAGCTAGGATGACGATGGCTTTTCTCACTCTGTTATTCATGTGTGTAGGAATAACAACCAGAAAACGAGGAATCTTTATGCAGGGAGCGATGTGCCCAGCACACGGCTCGGGGGTCCTCCACACAGCCGTGCAGAAGGCAACCACTGTCCACTCCGTGTGCTGAGTGCCATGTTTGCCTTACTGAGAAGTCAGCCAGGAATCTGCGCTGAGACTCACCGGAGGCCAGAAGTCCATCACGTTGTTTGGTTTTGTCTATCCTGAGCAGTCCAGGTTGACGACGTAAAACCACCCCGAGAAGCCCAAATATGTCTGCCAAAAATTAGAACAATGCAGCCATCGGGAGCATGTCTGCACAGAGCGCTTCCCATAGGGTAGGTACCGCCCCGGGATTCAGTTACCCCCGCCCCCATCTGCCCCCTTCAGAAGCGCCAGGACCCTCCTGGGGTTACGCGCTTTTTAGTGAAGCAGGAGGGTCCTTTGTGGAGTTGCTAACGTCTGTAAGACTGACTTACAAAAAGGTCAGTCTTTCCTATGATAAACAATCTGTTTTTGTGCTTTTGATTAAAATTTAATAAAAAAAATTTTCAGCGAGGCGAAGACTTGGTAAAAGCAGGTGAGGAAAGATCAACATTTGCAGCACACAGAAGTGACCGCGCCGCCGGCGTCTCATGTTCCCTATTCATCTGGCCCGGCCAGTGTCCTCCGGCCCCTGGCTCGGGCATTTCTTTCCACTCCACATCCTAGCCCCCAAGGGGTCTAAAGCCTGATCCGGGCACCCCCACCTCCACAAGTCGCCTCCTGAAACCAGAGCCGCTCGCCAACAGCTGCAGGGACACAGAATCCCATCCGGGAGGGGAGGGGGTTGCAAGCCCCCTGTGCAGAAGCCCTCTGCATAACTGGGCCACAGCAGGCCGCCGGCCACACACGGGTGCAGCCAGCGGAATTCGGCAGGGGCTCCCGGGGTCCCCACCACGAGGGACAGGTCCTCCTGAGACGGTGGGGACACGCATGGCTGTATGAGGGGAGCAGAAGCGTGTTGGGCATGTGTCACTCCTCACTGCTCCCACACACATGGCTCCATGCAGAGCAAGGATCAAGGCTTGGTCAGTGTGGGTGACAGCCGTCTGAGAAAAGTGTTTTCAACAGCAGAGCCGGAAGTCCAACTCTTCTGTTCTCCCGCTGCTAAAAACTAACTTCATTCAACAATGGAGTGTGTGTGTGTGTGTGTGTGTGTGTGTTCTCCCGAGCTTGGAAAAATGGCCTGAGTTTGTGAATAAGTACTCACCTTTATGGAGGGAGAGAGAGCGAGAGCGAGAGCGAGAGAGAGTGAGAGAGAGAGAGAGAGAGAGAGAGAGAGAAGGAGAGAGAGAGAGAGTGAGAGTGAGAGCGAGAGAGAGAGAGAGAGAGAGAGAGAGTGAGAGCGAGCACTCCCATTTGCTCATTTAATCCCCAAGTGCTCTCAACAGCTAGAGTGAAGCTGCGAGCTGGGGATTCGATCCGGATCTTTCATGTCCAATTTCTGGACCCATCACCGGCTGCCCCCCAGGGTGCACATTAGCCGGAGGATGGACTCAGGATCCTGAGCTGAGCACTGAACCCGAGCACCCAGTGTGGGGCTCAGCAAGCAGCCAAATGTCCTAACCATGCTGCTGTGCAATGTTTCATTCTGTTCACTGATTTCTGTCATGGAGCCTAGGATCAGCAGACCCTCCAAGCACACAAGGAGCCCTCATCACCTCCAACTCGCTGTCAGAGGGTGGGGCACCCCTCCTTCCCTCTCCCCCTCCTATCCATATCCATCCCATCCTGCTGCCTGCAGGAGAGAGGGGGCTAGAGAGGGCACGGCGGTGGTGATCTTTCATAGCTTTTAAGCCTCCTGTGCATATCGAGAGGGAGGAGAGCAGTTTTGGTACAAAGTCAGAAGGAGAACAGGACGGCACGCGTTTGTCAAAACTCATAGAACTCTACGCCACCACCTCAATATGTTTTACTGTTTGCGAATACGGAAATAAGAAACAGAGGACGGAAACGGGGAGGCGATGGGGAAGGGGTGAAGCAGAGAGAAGCAACGCTGTTGAAAGATGCAAATGTGCCTTGTTCCATAGAGCAAGATTCTGGGCTGGAGCCCCCGTTTTTGGGTGTGGAGCCCCCAAGCCTTAACCAAGCAGGACAGAACTTATTTTTAAAGACTTTGAGGAAGGAGACTCCGTCTTCTTCTATTACAGTCCGTGCCAGCCCCAGGACGCTCTCTGCATCCCAACCATTACGTCATGACGCAGCTGAAGCTCATTTCCTCCTCGTCTGGGATTGGCCCCGGGAAGACAGAGAGCAGCTGGTCAGCGTCTCCGAGTGGCACGTTCATACCGCTGCACGTCGCCCTCTGCGTGGCTGTCACCTGTCTCGTCCACAGGCTAAGAGGAACAGCTCCTGTAACCGTCTAGAGTTCCCGCCAACTCGGTAATCAGCGTTCAGGCTCCGGAGCTGTAGACCGAGCGCGTGGATTCAGGAAGGCATCAGCCGGATCCCAGAGAGTTTTCCCCTCTGAGTTCACACGCTTCCCTGTGCAAGCCAGTGGCTCACAGGAATGCCACGCGGCCGGCACACTCACTGTGTGTTAGTCATGGGGTGTAGGGGCAGGTGTTTGGCAGAGTGGGTAAGCAACCCGGGACACTCACGTCCCACATCAAGGTCCTTAGGTCTAAATCTCAATTCCACCACTCATTCCAGCTTCCTGCTAATGTGCGCCCACCCTGGGAGGCAGCTGGGGACGGTGCAAGTGCTGGGTCCCTGCCACCCACATGTGAGACCCGTGTTGAGCCCCAGGGTTCTGACTTCAGCCTGGTCCAGCTCTGGCTGTTGTAGGCATTTGGGGAGTGAGTCAACAGACTGAAGATTCTCTCTTAAGAGACCACTGGTGTCTGTACAGCTAGAGCCTATTGTTGGTGGCATCACACACATCCCAGCACCTGCCATGTCACCCAAAGAGGAGGTGATAATAACCAAGACATGAGCCCGCTGCCGGCTCCCAGGGCGACATACAGCTCCATTCACAAGAGGAGTTCAAAGCACGCACCAAAGGGCATCGGGCAGCAAGTGACCACAGTTACCCATGTCAGCCTGTGGGGCAGTGTGAAGGTTCAGGTGCGTCTCACTGGAAGGCTTCAAGTTCAGTCTATGCAGAAGCCTTTGTGTCCAGTGTGGCGTCATCTTACTCCTTGTGGGGATGTTGTGTGTAGTGTGTATCTGAGTGTGTGTGTGTATAGTGTGTATCTGAGTGTGTGTGTATAGTGTGTATCTGAGTATGCGTGTGTGTGTACATCTGTGTGTCTGTGTGTATGTAGTGTGTATCTGAGTGTGTGTGTTTATAGTATCTGAGTATGCGTGTGTGTGTACATCTGTGTGTCTGTGTGTGTGTAGTGTGTATCTGAGTGTGTGTGTGTATAGTGTGTATCTGAGTGTGTGTGTATAGTGTGTATCTGAGTATGCGTGTGTGTGCGTACATCTGTGTGTCTGTGTGTGTATGTGAGGCCATGCATGTGCACGATGCATTGGCAGGACTACTTTTCCTGTCCCTGCCCGTCAGGGATCTCGACCCAAAGACCTGACACTGACGTTGACAAGCGCCGCCTGTTTTGGGTGCAGATGCTCCCAAGGCCACAGCGCACAGAGTCTGGGCAACTCTGGGAAGATGCCCAGAATGGGGCCGGCTGTGAGGTGCTGCGACTGATGCTTCCGAGGCTTCTTTGGGCTTGTCCTTGTGGCTCACCTCCTGTCTGCTCGCTCTGCGGGGAGCGCGGCTGTGGACAGCTTCCTGGAGGACCTGGACCTGCCCTTCAGCGTCGTTTCTGCCCGTTTCTGCCATGTTGCACTCTGGCCAGTGACAGTGCATCAGCTTGGGTGTGTTTTTCTCCTCACTCCGCCCCGTCACGCACCCAACTCTCACCTGTTCACAGCTCCTGTGTTCAATCTATCCAACACTCTGAATGCAGAGTGCTCTCAATAGACAGCCCCCGATGGAGACACTGAGGACTGGCAGTGTCTGCCCTTGAGCACCTGCGGTCTGATGGGGTTGGAAGAGACCTGGTCCTGAGTCAGGGGGAGAGGCCGGGAGCTGGGACTCCAGGGTGACGAGAAGCTGTGTCAGGTGGAGGAACACACGGCTAATGTGCCCGAGCAGGAGTCTTAAGACACAAAAATGAGATGGGAAGTGCCCGGAAGCAGAAGGATCCATGGGGACAATCTGCAGATGAGACCCCGGAATGGGGCAGAGGGGCCGGCAGAGAGTATACACTGCCTCCAGGCTCTGCCGAGAAGGGAGGAAGAGGCGGGCTTGACTCTTCCGCAGGTCAGAAGGAGCTGGCGTGGGGCGTGTGCTGCAGTATTCCCCCCTCTTTAGCCCACCTTGCGGGGCTTCCCTCCTGGTCAGCGAGACTCACGCCAGCGTTCACTCGGGGCTGGAGAGCAGTGACAGGCGGCCGGCTTCCTTCTGGGGGAGAGTGAGCCTCGGGAGCGTGCCACTGTGCTTTGCCATCGCACCGAGATGCTCGGCTGCAGCAGGAGGAGAGCAGGGTCACCTCTGAGCAGGGCTGCAGCAGTGAGAGGTGGGACTGAGGCTGGGATACGGGGCGGCCTCTAGCCCAAGCCAGCCCTGTGGACTTTACTCTGAGTGAGGGAGGTTCCCGGGGAGGGATATGGCTGCCCTGGAGAAACAGCAGAGCTGATGTCATGGGAGTCTGGGACACAGTCAGGAGGTGCATTCCATGAACTGAGGGTGGTGACCAGCATGGCAGGGACGAGATGTGCACAACGCGTATGGACAGCTGGGTCGGGAGTTCTTGGTGATGGTCTGACTGGTGTGTCCGTCGTGGTCACACTGAGGGTGAGGTCCCCCGTGTCACCAAAGGGAGCTGAGTGTCAACCACTGGCTGACTACACGCGTGCACGAGTCAGAGTCTCCTTCATACAGCTGTCCTTGACACGACCTACATGCGACCCTGGTCGTTTACCCCTGTGACCCCACAGTCCAACCCAATCCAGCGGCTCGGTGGTTTGTGTGCGATGGAGCACCCCTGGCGGACGTCCAAGCCCACTTTGATCCCGATAGACACAGCGTCAGGTTTTTCCCTTCCAGCAGCCTGGCTGTTCATTCCCAAGTTTCTTAATCATATTTTGCTCATGTTTTATAGTTTAATTCTAAGGTATAAACACTATCAAACCTAGCTCGTGAGCTGTTTTTTAAATGAATAGTTGAAGGAGTCCCCTAATTGAATGATAGGGAAGGTGGAACTTGTTCCGTAGCCCAGTTTGGAGCAAGTTGATCCGTGAACTTCTACCTTGAGAGGTGTAATCTGGGACACTCCAGGGCCCAGTTTCTGTAGAGCGCACGGCATTCGCTTCCCGTCTACCGACTCCCAAAGTTACTTCCACCGTTCCCCATGCCGTATGGATACGCGTCTGGGGGACTTAGCAGGTTTTGAAACACAGGACTTCAAGTCACCAACAAGATGTGCACAGAGGAGTGCCTGGGCTCCTACCGACTCCAGCTGAGTCTGGAGCTGACTCAAGCCAACGCTGCCTGGGCAGAGCTCGCCCTCAGCCACGCACATCCCAATCCACAAGGCCTTCCCTGGTGTGAGTTGCAGGCATCTTTGTTCTCACCTCCCCTGCTACGCGTGCGGTGCGTCCTCCTCACTTGGGCTACCTCCTCCTGTTAGTGCTGGTTCTCCCGTCCCCCAGGGCTCCCAACTGGCCAGCATTTACCCTTCACCGCAAAGTTTCCTGCACTGCAGCGCAGGCTGAAGCCCCCTGTGAGCAGCTCCAACAGGTGCCCCTGGCAGAGACAGGTGGCTCCTCCCTTCCAGAGCCTTGCGCGGGGTCCACCACGCTCAACCAGAAGTGACTCCCTTCCTACTGCCGTGTGCCCTTCTGAGCGAGGCCCGGCAGCCCCTCAGATGTCAGCAGGGGGGTGGGGGGAGCACTGCTTCCACCTTCCGTCTGGCAGGGAGCCATCTTTCTTGCAGACCTGGAATCGCCTTCTCACTCAACATCAGCACCTCCCCTTCCACGAGCCGCGCACCCCTCCCAGCCCCTGAGCCTGACCCTCACCAGTTGAAAGTTTCTTGTTTATTTCCCCCCAACATTTTAATGCTCAATGCAGTGAGTTCCTAGAGAACTCCCCTGACCCAGACAGGAAGGTGTCCGGCACAGCAGGGCATCACCCAAATCCAGCTCTGCCGAGTTGCGCTTCTCAGTCTCGGCTCTGTGGGTCAGAGGGGCAGCGCCATCCCTGGAGGCTCTTAACTGCTCATCTCTGTGATTAGAGAAGGGTGTTGAGGAATTTCCCACCCTACTTAGGAATCCTACCTACAAATGTGTCAACGTGTTCTTCCACCGACTCGGTATTAACCATTGCTCAGACTTGAGCTCCACGGCCAAGGTCCAGCCACCAGGCCACAAAGCCCCAGACGAGCCTCGCCTCCTGGTGCATGGCTGTCTTCCCGGGCAGGAGGATCTCATTTCTGACAGATCCTGGAGCTCATTAAGGCCTGGGACACTTGCCAAGAGAGGGGGCCTCTTTCTGGAAGATTCCGTAAGCCTAAGAGCCCTCATTTCATCCCAGGATGGTGGAGGCTGCTCATAAGAGGGATTCAATCTGGACCCTGCACGACCTGTGACTGGAGCTTGCGCCACACGAAGCTGGGCTAACAGCAGTTGTGGGCTCTGCCTTCTACTGTGTGTTCCATCCCCCCCTTATTTTCAGGGGGTTTCTAGGGCTCAGGCGTTGCGCTAGGCAACCTCCGTAGATCATTTCATTTAATCCGCAAAGCAGCCCTGCGGGCTAATTGCTGTGGTTATTGCTATGTTGTCACCATCACCCTGTTTTCTGAGTCCAGACCTGAAGGCAGGATTCCAAGCCCAGAGCCCACAGAGAGAAGATCGCTCACAAGCTGCTCCCGCAGCAAATCCTGCACAACATCGCGAGTGAATTTCACCAGCAGTTGATGCCACAAAAATTGTGTTCGTTTTCCAAGTCCACAGAGAATAGGGAAGTGATGACTCTTTCTTGGTTTTGACAGGAAACCGGTGCTTCAGGATAAAGGCCTTCCCACAGAATCCCGTGTCACCTCGGGAGTGCCCCTTCCACCCCTCGGTGCAGAGCTCCTGGGCACCCCCCCAACCCAGTGAAGCCCCGGGAGGCACCTGCTACCCCCACGGCCAAATGGACCGATTCGCGCTACCACGCCACGGGGTGCAAACAGCTCTCCGAGAGGAAGCCCTCGAGTGCAGAGGGTTTTCAGGCATTCAAAATCCAATTAATTAGAGCCCAGTCACTCAGAACAAGAGCTGACCCAGGCACCCCCACCCCGCCTTTGCTCACTTCCTATTTCCCGTCTTGTGGGGCTGCCAGACAAGCCTTCTTTATGTGGGGCACAGCAAACAAACAAACACAACTCACAGCACGCAGAATGCAGCAGCAACCAGCTGCCCGCGCCCCGCCCTGCTGCCCGCAGATGTGAGGGTCCTCAATGTCCCTTTTGTCACAGGTTGGCTGTTCAGTGTCGAGACGGCAGCCCGGATTTACGGCGAGATGTGGTGCTGCGAATTGCTCAGTCCGTCTGTCTGTCCGTGTCTGTCTTTCTCGCAGCAAACACAGAGCCAGGACCAGGAAGAAAACGCCAGTCAGTGTCCGGACAGAGTTAAGCATGCCCTGGCGCTGCACCTGCTCGCCTGCAGGGTCTCAGTGTTTGCAGGAAACAACCCGGGGCATCCCTCACCGGTCGCTGTGCCACGGGAGCCTGACAGCCGCACGGCCGCGCTCGCTGCGTGAGGATGGGGTGTCATCGGAGCGCTGAGCAGCTGCCCTGCTGGGCTCTTCCAGAGGCCATACTCTCTGTCTGGGGCGCGCTTGGCGTGGCTTTGATGGTGGAGAGAACGAACCCTGAGTCTGACCATGTCCCCCTCTAAGGACTTTTTTGGAAAAGACTGAGGATCCGCCCAGCAGGTCGTAGTGATGCCCCGCCCCCCGTCATTCCCAGTCTATCCGAGGGGTCCCCAGATGAAGCACTTGCCTGAAGTTGCTGGAGCCATGCAGGCAGCACTGGAGCCCCCACCTCCTGGGCATCCCAGGGAGTAGCAGTGTTGGTCGGGGCGGGGGCTGGGCCACGGTGCCCTTCATCGCTGGGCTACAGTGTGCAGATCAAACAGAGATTCGGGAAGCAGAGTCCTGCGTTGTCCAATCCGAAGCGGCAACCTGCAGCCTTCCATCCTTGCCTTCTGTGACAACTATTGACTTTCTTGACACACTCTTCCCACGTACTGCACTTCTGTCTAGCAACCCTTATCCCAATTTCTAATGAGAAAGAAAAATATCTTTCAACAATTTTGAGAATCATGAATCCACCCGTGTATTAAAGTGCTGACTATGCGAATGCCAGGGCACGTTTTTCTGTCCACCTGTCAGAGCAGCAGTCAGTCCTGCAGGCTGGGTGGCTGGGCCAGGGGTGGGTGGGGCTGCCTGGCGAGCACTGGTGGGGGCTCGTGGCGCTGGACATCCACGTCTGGTCTGCAGAGCCTGGCCTTCCGGGAGTCTGCAGGTGCAGGGTCTGTCCAGGCAAACTTTCCACCCATTCCTGCACAAACCAAGACTTCGGCTTCTCTGCGCGGTGGCTTGCCTCTGGGCAGAGATTCTAGATGCAACATGCCGATGAGGGAGAGTGTTCGTGGGAGAGGGACGGGCAAGCGTCCTTTAAGCTGCCTTGAGTCTCTGCAGAGATGAGCTGAAAGCTTCGCGTAGATGTACGACAGGCCAGGGTGCTCCAGGGCAGGTCAGGGAAGCCGGCGTCTCCCCACTCCTCTGCAGCCTCTGCTCCCAGCCCTGACCTGGACAGAGCCCCGCGTGGCAGCAGCCTGCCCACCAGGGCCCCCACTCCTGAACAGCAGGACTCCAGAGCGGGGGCCGATGCCGCCCCCACAGTCAGCAGTGAAGATGCAGGGGCAAGACACCGACCGGGCGCTGGGTAATATTTAGTGATGCCATTTCTTACAACGAAACTTAATGAGACTGACATTTAGGCACTTACGAGGGGCTGGCGTTTGAGTTCTGGAAATGAGTACAGCAAGCGCTCCGTCCACGCATCTGCGACCTCACATCAGGCTCCGCGGGTGACTTCGGGTCCTATTTTTTTTCCGTCAACCTCAGCTTTGCGAGTTGGAGTTTCTTCCAGTTAAGCAGAGGCGAAGCGATGATGTGGTGCCAGCACGGTCCTGGGTCGGATGGGAGGGGCATCCTCTCCCACCTACTCCCCTGCAAGACTCAACTCTGTCCATCCAGAAAGGAAAGAAGAGGAAACACCCCCATGTGACAGATGCTCGGCTGCATCGCAGCTCCCTCACTGGGATGCACGGTCACTGTCACCGTGATTCAGCCTCCTGGAAGCTGACCTGGCATTGGGAGCACAGAGCGGGGACTGAGGACTTTGGTGGGTCAGAGGCTGAGCGACGCAGAGGGAAGGGGTCTGGGTCCACACAGGGCTCCCCCGAGGAGGGTGCAGAGGGGGCGTGGAGGCTGAGGTGGGGGGAGCAGCTGGCGAGGGTGGCAGGAGCCTGTGTCCCGTCACCGCGTGGCTTGCGGTTGCAGTGCCTGTCCACTTGCGGCTCTACTATGTGGCGTTACGTTTTATTATTGTACTTAGGAAAGGGCCACAGATTCCGCCTGGGCTTGTTAGAATTCAGGGTATTCATTAAGTGCCTATCGCCGGGCACCGAGCGGCTCTGGGACCAAGCAAGGACTTAGTTTCTCAACTTGGGCAGAACATTTCCCGCCCCCAGGGAAGAGGCAGAAGTCAGGGCCCTGCCGCTCGAGATCCCCCCAGCCTTGTCAGCTGAGCTCTGACACCTCACGTCGTCCAACTCCCGGCCCCCCAAGGGGCACACACAGCTGTGACAGCCCCTCAGCTCCCTTCCCCGCCCCCGGCCCTGCACGGCTCCCCATCCTCTCGCCCGCTGGTGGGACACACTTCTCCCCGCACCTGCTGAGGGCCACATGGCTGATGGAGCTGCCCAGGCGCCCTGGGAGGGAGCCCCACTGGCACCCCAGGTCCAAGGGCACGGGCGAGCAGGAGGACTGATTCCAAAAGGGGTGGATCATCAGGACAGTAGTGGTTCCCAAGGCACAGGTGTCTCGTTGAAGTGACGGGGAAACTGAGATGCAGAGAAACGAGCTGAGCTGGGGGCGTACAGGGATCGGCTGTCCGATCCTCATGGTCACGGGTGTGAGTGACCACGCCCCACCACCATCCTTGCAGGACACTCTCGCAGGGATCAAGTCAAGCACAATACCAGTTTTCTTTCTTTCTCTTTTTTGAAAAAAAAAAAAAAGTTTGTATTTGAAAGGCAGAGTTAGAGAAAGAGATTGTCCATTGCCTGGTTCACTCCCCAAATGGCCTCAACAGCCCAGGGCTGGGCCAAGCCGCAGTCAAGAGCCAGGAACTCCATCCGGGTCTCCCACATGGGGGCAGGGCCCAAGCAGCCAGGACTGGGACCGGCGCTTCCATCGGACGCCGGCGTTACAGGCAGGGCCCTCACCCGCTGCACTGTCACGGGAACCACAATGTCAGCTCCCAAATAAAGAAAACGAAAGGGAACTGGGATTTTGTATTTGTTTCAAAATGAGTATTCTGTCCACGTCTAACGTTACATGAAAAATGCAGTACAGGGGTCAGGTCCCTCTGTGTTCTCACTCACCCCAACACGGGAAGTGAGCTGGGCTAGGAGCCGGCCAGGGAGCTGGAGCAGCACCCGGTAGGAAAAGGAGGGAAGACAGGTCCTTACGTCTTGTTCCTCTTCCTCTCAAGCCTGAGGCGCTGACCACTCAGCCAAGGGGAGGCTCTAAGCCCTGAGCAGACAAGGGGCGAGGTGACACGGGAGGACAGCAAAGGGCCCGCCTTGAAGGACGATCAGGTTGGCATGCAGAGCTGGTGGTTGAGTGTGTACATGTGTGCACACATAGGTGTGCACGAATGTGTGTGCATGTGTATGCAAGCCTGTGTGTGTATGTGTGCATGTGTGTGCAGGAGTGTGCATGAGTCCTCATGAGTGTGTGTGTGCATGGGTGTGCATGATTATGCATGAATGTACACGTGTGTGCACGCATGAGAGTGTGGTATGTTTGTGCATGAGTGTACACGTGTGTGCACGCATGAGAGT
>CM027409.1:83492578-83524770 GCA_015711505.1 Sylvilagus bachmani
CTCTGTACCCAGGACGGGGAGGGCTCAGCAGGACGGGGGCTCTGTTCCCAGGACGGGGAGGGCTCAGCAGGATGGGGGTCCGAGGCAAGGCTGAGGTGTCCTCCAGGGCAGGCAGCTTCCTTCAGAGCAGAGGGGAGGCCTGAAGCGGGCAGGGGCTGCCGGCTCACGGTGAGCTCCCAGCTCAGCTTCAGGGACCGGGAGTCGGACGCCTGGCTGTGCTCGCCGTGGGTCCTCCCCGTCCTCTGACGGTCCCTGCTGAGCACCTTCTGTGCTGCTCAGGGGTCCGGGGATCACCGGTGAGGGCAACTTGACCCCACAGAAATCGCTCACGCATCAAGCTCCCACTCGAATAGGCGGGCACGGACTGGAAACAGCCCGTATGGAAATGACAACACCTTCAGCAAGTGACGCTAGGAGTTGTGGAAAGTCACCACGTGTGGGAGGAGAGGGCACGTCGGGGCCAGGGAGTCTTCTGTCTTGAATAGACCATCAGTCACATCGCGCTGAGACAACAGGGTTTTAGCCAAGGCTGGGGGAAGGAACGTGCGTCTGGGAGGACGGCAGGCGGAGGGGTCTGAGTGGGGGCAGGGATGCCACCGAGGAAGAGAGGCAGCGAGCGAGGAGCAGGGGACGAAGGCAGAGTGGTCTCGGATCGTGGGCCAGTCTGCTCTCCACTGTGACCGGGACGAGACGTGGGGCAGCGTGGAAGGTTGGAGCCGAGAGAGAATGCGACATGATGTGCCAGGAAAAATGCTGCATTCTTCATTTAGAGGTCACTGAGGAAAATAAAACTACATGAGTAGTAGATCAATAGGAGAATTCTTGCCAAAAGTGAAAATGGATGATGCGTGTCTTTGATGTTATTAACATGTTTGTGAAACATGCATGTGTTATCTGCATACATACAGGCACTTGCTGGATCAAAAAATGACAAACTAGCAAACCAGTTCGACTGGTGAAAAAAATTAACATCTCTCATACATAATTGTGCCTACAAATATTAAAAAAACATTCTGCTTCAGATTAGCGCAGTGCGCCGGCCGTGGCAGCCATCTGGGGGATGAACCAACAGAAGGAAGGCCTTTCTCTCTCTCTCTCTCTCTCTCTCTCACTGTCCACTCTGCCTGTCAAAAAAAATACATATTTATATATATAAATTCTGAATGGAAAAAGGCTAGACACAAAAAGGCACAGTAAAAAAAAATCAGGTAGTAATCATACGTAAAGATAATCATTTTCTTCTTAATTAGAGAAGAATAAATCAAAACCACACTGGGTATCTTTTCTCACTGTCAGATTGGCAAACATCCGGAAGTTTGAAGGCAAATCCTGTGGGTCAGGCTGTGTAGTAACAGGCATCATGGCCGGTCTCTCTGCTCCGACTGGAGTCCCAGCCTCCGAGTCCTGCTGTCAGTTCCGCAGGGATTCGCCCGAGAGCTCTCTGCACAGCACAGCACACATCTCACTGAACACACATGTGCTGGGTTCATGCTCAGGGCAGCACTCATGGTCACCCCATGGCGCCGTTTCTGCCTTGATTCCTTGGCTACTACAGCGTTGTAAGCCGCACATTTCAAATACCAGGGCTTCCTGCAACTCCAGTTTTTCTTACCTCAGCTCAGTGAGATTATCTCTGGTGCTGACGTGTGGCCCTGCCACCTCCAACGTGCCTGCTGAAGGAAAAGTCCACGTTGTTTGCTTCCAGATCTCCGAGGTTACATCCTCTGCTCCTCTGACCCGCTGTCTGCAACAGTTCATTCATAAACAGACACCTGGCAGGTGGACACACACGAGGCATCTCCAAGGGCAGTGCATATTCCTAAAAGTCCATGATCACATTTCAGAATATATCTGCACCAATAATGTGAACTAATTTTTATAACATCTCTGAACAGGATCTGCTTTGAGGCAGTGAGGGGATTAAGGCATCAATTTGAAAAAGCTCCTATCAAAGTAACTTGAACTTGGCTAAAATGGGATCAAATGTCAAATTCATGGTGACGCTTGGGTAGAGGAATGAGGAAATCACTGATGTTCTATAAATAGCTTGTGGGGAAACGACCCCAAAGAACTCAGCAGTTTACAAATGGAAAACTCATCGTAAGTCAGGATGTGCTGAGGCTGAACAGGACCCTCAGTGGCAGCCATCCAAGTCTGCAAGGGAAAAAAATTCATCTCGTCAGGCCCTCATTGCAAAGGCCCAGCCACTAACAGAGGAAAGCGTGGCCCAAACCGTAGATGTCTCGAGGGTCAGCGCCCGCAGTTCTCACTGATGAAGTTAAGTGGGTGAGCCTCCTGCTGGGTGGGTGCCAGAACCGTTGCACCTACATCTGCTGTGGACAGGAGCGGCTTCCAGCGGGAATTCCAGACCCGAGGAGCCAAGATCATGGAACATTCCTGCCAGGAAGGGTCGTGGGAGAAGACCAGGGCGTGGAGTATGATGCTGAAGACAAAGTGCAATCCCAGCCATGGCTATCAAGAGGCGGACGTGGTCCAGTCAGAGCGGGAGTGGACAGGGCGAGAGCAAGGGCTTCTCACGTGCTCAGGCCATGTTGCTCGTTGACTTTCTGGAAGGACATAGAACAATACCAATTTGCTTATTTGAGAGTGTTCTGAGGAAGTTAGCCAAAGCTATGGCAGAAAGACACCAGAAACACGTAGGGAGTCTTCGCTGGGAAGAGTTTCTGCCTCCACTGGGCACCTGCTCATTCCTCTACCAAGCTGGGGAATCAGCAGGAGCTGCCTTGCGGTGCCGAGGTGACCGCTGTGACTCAGAAACACCTGCACGGGGCACCGACTGCTCTAGTGAATGGCGTGAAGCAGATGCACTGGCATGGCTGAACTCCCAGGGTCCCCCCCGTTTCCAGGGATGGATGAATGGCTGGTCTCATCCTGTCAAAAAGAACCATGAAGTGACAGGAGCTTATGTTGAGAAACAAAGTTCCTGTCTTTTATTTTTATTTTTAATCTCATTTTCTGTGAACCATTTGAAATCTCTTTGTAGATAGAACTACAGGTTGGTAGAAACACAGATGAACAGAAGGATGAAATATATGTACATATATATATTCATAGACAGATGTGCACACATACACGTGTTCATCTAGTTATATTAAAGCAAACAGTAAACAGATAAACCATAGCATTTAACCAGAGTTACTTTTCAGGCGTGACGCCGACAGCGTGGTGGAACAGGAGGTCACAGACTATGTTGCCCTTCAGGGAAAATGACCAGTAGCCATCCACGGAGACGAACACCTTGCTGGACACCTGGACAATGGGGCTGAGCCCGAGGCACCTGAGCTGGCCACAGAGCAGAGTGAGATCTGTGCGAGTGTGGACATAGAGACGTTGTCACTCAGACCACATGGCCTGAGGTCGGTACAGTGCATCCACAGGGACTGTGGCTTCTACTGTGGGAAAGAAAACCAGGAGGGGACATGCGTGGTCCCTGGGGGTCCAGGACACTCCCCAGGAAGCCCACTGAAGGAGATCAAAGGACGGAGGTCAAGCCCACAAGACTCGCCCACAGGCAAATCCTGGCAACGCTGCAGCCTGATGAGAGAGACCCCAGCCCATGCTCACACCTGGCTTGAAGCGGTAAGAAGGCCAGCCTGGTCCTCACCCTGAGTCGGCGCTCAGGCAGGTCGGGCCGCACGTGCCTCCTGGGCCAAGCGCAGGGCTGTTGCTGCTTCCTGGACCTCAGTGTTGCACATGATCTCAAAATCCAGCCCAGGCCCAGCTGCGGGTACAAACGATCGGCACGGTGGATTTTGCAGAGCGGCTGTCCCTTCCAGCACACAGAAGAGTGTGGGGTGCTCAGCCGGTCCCAAAGCCTCCTGGAGGTTCTGCACAGGAAGGCAACCAGGACGGCGCCTTTCTACCAAGCCAAGTAACGGACCCTGTACTTCCGGCTCAAGGACTCTGCCCAACGCAGTCCTGTCCAGCACCTGAATGCAGACAGCTCTGTCCCCTGGGCAGGAGTGCATCCCGCGGCCCAGAATTCTCTGAGGCGACTGCGAAGCCCTCAGGCAGCTCAGCAGTGGTCTGCTCCAGTAACAGAGCCCAGCCGGCTGCTTTACTCAGACCCTGAGCAGCTCACAGCCAGCTCTGCCTGCCCAGGACTGTCGTGAACGGATCCACTCAGAATCACAGGCTAGTTTTTACTAAAGAGTAAAAGTCTGTTCCTTCCAGAAATACCCAGGAAAGCCAGAAAATGTCTCCTTCAGGTGGAGACAGCAATGCAAGGACACGAGGACGGCGATAAGTCAGGAGGTCACGGCGCCTACGAAAACCCTGTGAAGCTGCAGCTGTGGACCCCAAAGAAAACGAGATGCGTGAAAGGACTGACGAAGAATTCAGATTAATCCTCTGAAAGGTGTTCAGTGGACTGCAGGACAACACATATGAACGTTAAATAACATTTGAAAACAGGACACAAACAAAATAGGAAGTCTGACAGAAACAGAAACGATAAAAGAAGAAACCCTGTGCATGAAGAATGCAGTAACTAAAATGAAGAATTAAACAAAGATCTTTAGCAGGGTCGATCCAGCTAAAGAAAGATCTGGTAGGCTAAAACACAGATGAAGTAACCAATCAGAGTGGTAAAAAATAATTAAAAAAAAAAAGAAGAAGACAAAATCCTCTGTCCTCCAGGAATCATCCGACATTGCCGGGGGCGTCACTTATCCATAGTAGACGTCCAAGAAGGAGAATAAGAGAAGAAGCCGGAAAGTGCGTGTGATGAAATAATGGCAGACTTCCTGAATCCGGGGAAAGATGTGGCTGCTCTGGCACAGGGAGCAGAGGTCTCTACTGGAATTCAGCCTGAAGAGGAGATCCCAGGACAGGCACCAAGCTCTCGAAGATGGAGGAAAACTCCTGAGAGCAGCGAGACAGGAAACTCATCACACGCAAAGAGGTCTGAGCGCAGCTCCCGCGGATCTTTGCGCAGAAACCCCGAAAGCCGGGAGTGCACGGGCAGGTATGGTACGAGTGTGAAAAGAACAAAAACCACCAGTAACTCCAAACCAAGGAAACTTCATTAAGGAAAAATCTGTCCAAAACGAGATAGAAACAAAAACTTTCCCAGACAGACAATGGTTAAGGAGGCTCCTCACCATTGGGCGTGTCTTACAGGAATGGCTGAAGACAAGTCTTCAAGCTGAAGCAAAAGTCTGCTTTTTAATAACATCAAAGTTGTAGAAGCACATAACTCAGTGGTATATGAAAGACAGAGCCATACTCAAGGCTTTTGAATGGAACAGATGGTGTGTTCGGAAAAGTTAACCCTAGAATTAGAACTAAAAGAATTTTAATGACAACCATAGAACAAATACCATTCAACAGATAGATATGACAAAATGATGTAAATTCTGGCCTAAAAAACATAAAATATGGGAGAGTCGTATGCAATCAAAGTTCAATAGTCCTAAGTTCTAAACACACAAGATATTCTATGCAAGCCACAGACACACATCCATAGTAAGCACACACACAAGCAATGAATTTAAAGTATGGCAGTAAAGAAAACCATCAAACCACAAAAGGAAAACAGAAAGAAAAGAAGAAAGAAGCCAGGTGTCTGCAGCGCAACCAGAAAACACCAAAGTGGCAGTCACCATCCTTACCGCTCAACGATCACCTCGAATGCCAGTGGAGTAAGTTCTAGAAAGACAGTGCGACCCAATGGGTAAAGAGACGACACCTAAGGGTGCTACCCTGCAGAAATGGGAACAGAGAGCCCACGGAGACCGAAACCAAAGGCGGGAATCACACAAGCTAAATCCAGAGTCAAAGCTGTGACCACTATGAAGGACGTCACACACCGACAAAGCGAGAGCTCACCAAGGGGACCTAACCTGGACTGTATCAGCGCAAGTCCACAGCGCAAATATTAAAGGAAGTAGAACTCGTAACAGCCACTTCAGTGTCTCCCTTTCAATAACCAAACATCCAGAGACGAAACTGGTAAGGAAACATCAGACCCGCTGACACTGTGAACCAAGTGAACCTAACAGACAGGCACAGAATAGTCCATGAGTGCAAGTTATTCTCTCCCCACAAGGACATTTTCCAGGCCAGGTCATGCGTTAGCGCCACAGAACACATCTCAACAAACCTCAGAAGGTGCCACCCTCAGCAGTGCCTTTTTTCTAGCCACATGGCATGAAAGTAGAAATCACAGCAGGGGGAATTTTGGAAAATTCACTAGCACATAACAATTAAACATGCTTTTTAAAAAGATTTTATTTATTTATTTGAGAGGCAGAGCCTCAGACAGAGAGAGGGAGAGACAGGGAGAGAGAGAGAGGTCTTCCATCTGCTGGTTCACTCCCCAATTGGCTGCAATGGCTGGAGCTGGGCTGATCCGAAGCCAGGAGCCAGGAGCTTCCTCTGGGTCTCCCACGTGGGTGCAGGGTCCAATGACTCAGGCCCTCTACACAGCTTGCCCAGGCCATAGCAGAGAGCTGGATTGGAAGAGGAGCAGCCGGGACTCGAACTAGCGCCCATATAGGATTCTGATGTGGCAGGCAGAGGCTTAGCTCACTATGCCATGGTGCTGGGCCCACAGCGTGCTTCTTAATAATCAATGTGGTGACAAGGACGTTAAAAGAGAAATTAAAAAAAAACTCGAGCCAAGTGAAGATGGGAAAGCCTTTGGGATACAGCAAAAGCAGCTCAAAGAGGAGAGTCGGCAATAATAAATCGATATTTATGAGAAATAAATCTAGAAACAGAGAGATGTCAAATAAGCACCTGAACTACGCCGCAAGGAAACAGCAAAAGATGAGCAAACGAATCCCGAGGTTAGCATAAGCAACGAAATAATAAAAATAAGATCAGAAAAAATGAACTCAAAAAAGAAAAAGCAGTAGCAATGATCAGTGACCGTGGATGTGGGTGAGATGCGGTTTGAATGCAGCCACCAAGGCTTCCTTGTTTAGATGGGATGTCCGTGGTGAAGACATAGCAGTTAGGACACTGCGTGAGCTGCCTGCAGCCCGTGTCAGAGTGTGGAGTGTGTGGGTTCAAGTCCCAGCCCTGCTCCCCATTCCAACGCACCCCCTGGGAGACAGCAGGTGCCAAGGACCCCCCAGGGGAGGCCTAGAGTGAGTATCTGGAGCCCCAGCTGTTGTGGACATTTGAGAAATGAATTGCAGATGGAGATGTCTGTTTGTCTCTGTTTCTACATGTATTTGTCTCTCTCTCTCTCTGCCATCCAGATAAAGCAAATAAATAAATGAAAAGTTTTAGAAAAAAGTGTTGACTTACCCTGAGAGTGGTGTTAGAGCCGGGACACTTGGGAGGAGACTGGGGTGAGGTCAGAGGGTGCAGCCCCCGGGGTTGAACCCTGTGGCTTTGTAGGGAGAGCGAGAGACCAGAAGAGACACATGAGGAGGCTGAGCACTTCCTGTCTCTGGGCGTGTGAGGCCCTGGGCGCCTGGGACTCCAGCCAGTCGTCACCAGAGCCCAGACAACAGCGTTGCTCGGTCTTGAACCATGAACCTCCAGACAGCTGACCCCAAACCCTCTTTCCTTAAAATCTACCTCGTCTGCGGTTTTGGCTATTGTCAGCTCCTTCGGCCGCAAAAGGAACGACGCTGCTCGCAGTTAATCGGTCTTCAGTAGACTTTTAATTAGAGTGAGAAAGAGAGTGGGGGACCGGGAGAAGGGGGAGAGATGGCGCGCACGTTCCTTAAGGGGGAAAGCTGGCGTGCCGCGCTCCTTCTCCCGCGGTCCGCTTATATACAGAATTCAACCAATCACAGTCATTCAATCACAGTCCATGCACAGAGCTCTCCAATCCGGCACTTGATCATGCTCAGCTGTGGAGTCACGCAGCAGACAGGGCATCAGCGCCATCTTGTTGTTTTCCACGATCCTCAGCTAGATGGGAAGTTCAATCAGCTGCTACATCCGCATTACTGCTATAAGCCCAGCCCAGCGTGGGGGGTCCCATGGCAGGCCTGTCCACGGGTCCCCACAGGCTATCACCAACAGAAGTTGGGGTTAATGTCCAAAATACAAGAAAAAATAAATTCTATAGAATGAACCAAGTAATCAGAATTTAAAAATGGGTGAAGAACTTCAATGCCATTTCTCAAAAGACGTACAAATGGCCAGCAGACAGGGAAAAGGGCTTGGGAAGCACCTCCCACCAGCCAGAGCTTTTGGCTGTCAGAAGACGAAGGGTAAGGAAAAGTGAGTAGCGCAAGGACATGGAGGAGGAGGACAAGGACGTGGAGGAGGAGGACAAGGTCGTGGAGGAGGAGGACAAGGACATGGAGGAGGAGGACAAGGATGTGGAGGAGGAGGACAAGGTCGTGGAGGAGGAGGACAAGGTCATGGAGGAGGAGGACAAGGACATGGAGGAGGAGGACAAGGACGTGGAGGAGGAGGACAAGGTCGTGGAGGAGGAGGACAAGGTCATGGAGGAGGAGGACAAGGTCGTGGAGGAGGAGGACAAGGACGTGGAGGAGGAGGACAAGGTCGTGGAGGAGGAGGAGCCTCGTGCACTTGGGATGGAAATGCAGACTGGTGCTGCCACTATGGAAAGAGGAGGAGAGTTCTGGAAGTATTAACACTTGGGCCGGCGCTGTGGCACAGTGGATTAACGCCCTGGCCTGCAGTGCTGGCATCCCATATGGGCGTTGGTTCGAGACCCGGCTGCTCCTCTTTCAATCCAGCTCTCTCTCTCTCTCTCTGCCTCTCCTCTCTCTGTGTAACTCTGACTTTCAATTAAATAAATAAATCTTTAAAAAAAAAAAAACACTTGAATCTTTGAATCTTGCGGTTGAGGGACGCTACTTCTAGCATTTACTCAGAAGACTCGAAATGTGATCTCTGCTGGAGAGATGTCTGTACATCTTCTGTCTGTACATCTGTTTGTTGAAGAAAGTGTGGCCTAGACAAGGATACTACAAAACCTTCGTGGGGAACTGAAGCTGTGAGATGCACTGATTTGGGTGCAAACCGTTTTTATGTGGGTCCTACAACTTGCTCCTAATAGGCATGTAAACGGCCACTCCGCCCGTGATCCCGTCGTCCTGTTGTGTGGCAGCGTGGAAGGGATTTTGCGTGTGGAATTAACCCTTTAAATGCCTGTGCTCCTCCACACCCCTGTGGAAACTCAGTCCCTGAGGTGGCGGCGTTGAGAGGCGGGGCTGTCGGGAGTGGGGCTCCGCCCTGCAGGGTGAGGTGAACCCTCTTGCAAAACCAGCCCAGACCTCCCATCCCTCCGAGCAAGGAGACGACGGAGAAGCCGTCGGTGGGGCCAGGGCCCCTCAGACACTGGGCTTCGTTGTCTGGGACTTTGTGGCCTCTGGAAAGGAGATAAATCAGTTTCTGCTTGTCAGTGTCCCAGCCCCTGTGCTTCCCCGGAGCAGCTCAGATGAGCTGACAGGCCTCCTGTTGACCCCTTCACTGCACCCAGGGTGAGCCCCCGGGGACCTTCCCGAGCAGAGAAGGCTTCCGGGGCAAGTCTGGACGGGGAGACGTGCAGGGGCAGGCTGTGTCTCTGGCTGGCTCTGTAGAAATAGGCTGACACGAGGGCCCGGCACCGTGGCTCACTTGGCTAATCCTCTGCCTGTGGCACCGGCATCCCATATGGGCACCGGATTCTGTCCTGGTTGCCCCTCTTCCAGTCCAGTTCTCTGCTGTGGCCCAGGAGGGCAGTGAAGGATGGCCCAGGTGCTTGGGCCCTGCACCCGCATGGGGAACCAGGAGGGAGCACCTGGTTGCTGGTTTCAGATTGGCGCAGCGCCGGCCGTAGCGGCCATTTGAGGGGTAAACCAATGGAAGGGGCAACCTTTCTCTCTGTCGCCCCCTCTCACTGTCTGTAACTCTACCTGTCAAATAAATAAATAAATAAATCTAAAACAAAGAAAAAAAAAGAAATAGGCTGACTCGAATCCCCCAGCCCGAAGGAAGTGGATTCTGCCCTCGACCTAGGGAGCTTGAGTGGGAACCCTTCCCCAGTCCTGCCTCCGGATGAGAACACAGCCCAGCGAGCGTCTGGGTTTCTGTCTTGGGAGACTTAGCAGAGAATCCAGTGAAACTGCGCTCAGAAACTGTAAGACTGAACTAAGCAATGTTTGTGCAACTGTTGCATTATGGAGGAGACTAAGACCAAGGCACTTGGCGGACCCCAGAGAGAACTGAGTGATGTGGCTGAGCGACAGGAGAGGGGAGGGGAGACAGCATCAGCAGCAAACCCTCTGCACTAATGCACTATCTCACACCCTGAAACAGGCCTGGGGTTTAAAAATACAGTGTAAGAACTTGCCTGGGTTCCGCTGAGAGATGTACGGAATGAGAGCTATTTACAAACGCAAAGTAACAGTGAATTCTCAGCCATGGAACAGGATCACAGAGCACAACAGTGTCGATGTTTTCAAAACAGAGACGCACGTCCACCTGCCACCCGGTCCTCTGGCCGCCGGCGGGCTGTTGATTCAGTTGCACGTGGTGTCCTGGACGCCCGGTCTGCAGGTCCATTCCTGCTTGGCACTGGGGCTGCGGCTGAGCCCTGCCCGTGGCTGCCTGTGTCTCTTCCGGAAGTGGGGCTGGCTGTTTGCCTGCTTGCTTCGACAAACCATAGCCAGAGTCCCAGAGCGTGGCCAGGCGTGACTGCGGTGTGGAAGAAAAACTATGCCACGGCCTGTCGGATGGGGAAGTCTCAGGGGACGACAGGTGTGTGCTTATGCCCGGGCCTTTCAGAACTCACTCAGCTGAACGTTGCTGGGTCTCTGGGATGGCTTCTGAGGGGGGTAAAGGAAGCATTAGGAGGGAGGGAGGGGGTGTAGGTGCGGTGAGTGCTGGCACCGCGCTAGGAGGGCCGGGCCCTGCAGAGGGTCCAGGACCCACAATCACTGTCATTCACGATCAGGACTTCACCCAACAGCTGGGGAGGATGAAATACTCCAAGGGGTTCTTAGCCAGCCCCGAGTCCACCCGTCCGATCAGATTGACTTTTGCCAAAGTTTGCATTCACGAATGTTTGCAAAATGTGAGACGTGATCAAGGCCACACAGTGTGAATGAGAAAACTGGACCTCTCGTGCTTAGGTGACTGCCGGAGGGACCGATGGGCCCATTTTTCACCCCAGGTGCCAGGCTCGTGGTCTCTTCAGCTCAGTCTACACCAGCACGGCCAACACAAAGCGTGCACAGTGCGGGCAAGGCACGCCCTGCCTCCTACGTGGCTTTTGCAGAGTGCGTACGGCTCTCACACAGAAAGCCCTGGCTCTGCCTGGCTCGTGTTCTGGGGCACCAGGGGCTGTTGTACCACAGCCCACTGACGTTTCTGTAACTCACAACTCGATGGCCAGAGAGAAATGAACGCAGCTCCGGTGTATCCCACTGTCCACACGCTGACCCAGCCTGGACAGGGCCCACGGCCTTCACGCTCACACACGTCATAGCCCTGGACGGCGGGCCCCACCCTGCAAAGCTGGGACAGGGCCATTTTGCACCTGACTTCACAACTCCGTGATCCGAACTCTGAAGGGGGCGAGAACTGCCCGCCCGCCTGGCGCTCGCCTCTTTGTCCGGTTCCAGGGACGGGGGAACCTGTGTGTCCACACTCCGTGAGCCCCAGTTCCCAAGACCTCTGCGGTTAAACCGGGACAGTGCGTGTGTTTCCATGCTTTGAACGGTGCCCGTGGCGAAGCTAAGACAAAGTGGACTTGCACACGGCACAAGCTGCCTTTGGGGGAGCAGGGTCACGGTTCAGTTAGCACGCGACGCAGAGGACGGAGTTTCTCCCGAGGCTACTCCCGTGGCTCCACCTGTGTTAGAGGAAGAGGAGAGGTGTAGGAATTTCCTACGCTGGAAGAAGGAATGTGGGGCGGATTCCTGGGAAATCAGCAGAGTTCGAAATGCCTTCCAAGAGCCAGCCTTCCCCTGGAGTTCCATGTGTGTGTGTGTGTGCGTGTGTGTGTGTGTGAATGGGTGCAAATCCCCCTCATACTGGATGACCACGCCTGCACCTGCTCATTGGCAATGGTGTGCCTTTCCAGACATGATCACCATGGCGGCACCAGGGGCTGGGACCTCGGCCTCTGTTTGGGGCTCTGCACTGCCTTCCACCCTGCTGCTCCGAAGCACTCGGAGGGGCCGACGCACGGTGGAAACGTGAACACCAGGCACTAGGCTGTGACAGTCACCCTGGGTGCAGTTTGGTCTCCAACAAGCCTCCAGGGGCCAGGGCCCTGGGACTCAGCTGCCCGGAGCGAGCTTCCGTGGGCCGGGGGCACGGAGAAGCCAAAAGCAGAGGGCATGGGCATGGGGGGGGACGTCAGCAAAGCAAAGCAGGGTGCTCAGGGGGGCAAATGCCTTCAGTAGAGCCATTTCCACCCTCCTGGCCTCAGACTGGGAAATTCACAGCGGCGGGCAGATGCCCAGTGCCACAGCATCGTGACAGGGGACGCCTTCGCCTCATTTTACAGCTGCAGGAGTTTGGGGAAACATTTGGCTTTTGAACGGCATTTTGTGCAAATGCAGTATTTTTCGTAGCATTTGGAAATCCTTTTCAACCTTTGCTTCACGTTATCACGGGGACTCCATGAGGAAACGGAGCTGGAAGCTGTCGCCGCCTATATTCAGTTTCTCCCTGGCTCGGATGATCAGCAGAAGGACCACCAGAAGGCGGCCGCTGGAGGCTGAGTGGGAGAGCAGACGGCCCCGTCCGCCGGGATCACAGGACAGAGCTCCAGCTCAAAGGGCCGACACCCGGCTTTGCTCCCCCTCCAGCTGACACTCTGCTTTCAAGAATCCAGACTATTCCTATGAGAAAGGAATTCCTTCCTTTTCGATCCTAGAGGCCTTTCAGTATCGCTCGATTGCCCATGGCTTTCTCTCTGCTGTTGTAGCCTCCGCACTGTTGGAGTTGAACTTGGAAAACACCATTTTCCGGTGGAGCTCGCTGCTTTGCGTCTGCTGTGAGCGCTGGAACCGCAAGTCCCCGGCCTTGCCCTGCGCTCCAGGTCTCCTCATCCTCCCGGTTCCCCGTACACCATACACCGTACACCGTACACCGACCTCCTGCATCCCGGCTGTGGGGGGCGCCGGGCAAGCTCTGCTTTCCTGTTGTTTCTTTTTTTTTTAAAGAAAAAAAATGAGAAGCAGAGATAGGGAGAAAGAGAGGGAGGGAGAGAGAAGGAGAGAGGGAGGGAAGGAGGGAGTGAAAGAGAGAGGGAAGGAAACAGAGAGAGGGAGTGAGAGAGGGAGGGAGAGAAGCAGGGAGGGAGAGAGAGTGGGAGGAAGGGAGGAAGAGAAGGAGAGGGGGAGAGGGAAGGAGAGAGAGTGGGAGGAAGGGAGGAAGAGAAGGAGAGGGGGAGAGGGAGGGAGAGAGGGAGGGAGAGGGAGGGAGACAGGGAGAGAGCTTGAGCTCCTGGGTCCCCATCTGCTGGCTTACTCCCTACATGTAAACCAGCGGCAGCCAGGGCTGGGAGCCAGGAGCTCAACCCAGGGCTCCCAGGGGGCGGCCGGGATCCAGGGACTTGAGCTCTGCTGCCACCTCCTTGTCCTGCGGAAGCCGGGAGCTGCGGTCGGAATCCAGAATCCAAATAAAAAAAAAAAACTATAAATTAAAAAAGACAGCGATAAGACAAAAATCTGGTGTTCAGCATTTTTAATTACTAAATTAAATTATTAAATTAAAAATTATGCTTGGTGGTTTTAAGTGAAGCCTGGTGGAGAGCGGAGTGGGTTCCGGGTGCGCGTGACACAGCAGGGGCTCTTGTAACCCAGTCCTTACTTCTCTGTGGCCGGTTTTCTCCCTCCCCTCCTAAGAGTAACCATGGTTCCTCCCCTGCTGTGGGACTCGGGCTGACAGTGGCTGTACCAGGGTGCCGCATCCAGCGGATCAGACGTGTCTCCCCCTTCCTCTGCCCCTACGTGAGCCGTGTGGAAGGCTTCCCGGGGCGCCGGGCGATGAAGCCAGGACGGTCCTGTGGAGCAGATTACGGGACAGGCACGTCCACAGGTCGGATGCTTTGGAGCTGAACTCATTTCAAGGCAACGCACGGGTCCCTGGCAAGGTCGGGCGAGAGCGCCTTCCCCCGCCCCTCGTGGGGGAAGCCGCGAGTGACAAAGTCCAGGGATCGCCTGCTTCTCCCAGCTCTGGCCGAGACTGATGGCTCCGGAAGGCGACTGTGTCCTGCAGCCTGGGCTGTGTCCATCACCGCGGCGCCCTCCTCCGCATGCCGAATGCCTCCCGTGAGCGCGGGAGCCCGGCCCTACAGAATCTTGAACTTGTCAGAGCGACTTTTTGCATCCGTGACAGAGCTGGTGCGTCAGACCGTAGGTGTGGGCCTCACGGCAGCAGCGATTTTTCTGAGTTATGGGCACTCAACCCACCCACGGTCTGCACGGACGCATTCCTGCGCTGTGAGTGATTCCACATCCCCACCAGGTAGCCGGCCACCCCAAAGCAGCCCCCCGGCACTGTCAGAGGACCCGCTGAGGCCTCCCAGGGACGCATTCCTCAGATGCTTGCCCAGCACTCAGATCTCGGGGCGGGAGGCTGGACACCCACTTGCCGCGTGGTCCTCCTCGGGGGTGTACGCATTCGGTTTATTTTCTTACGTGTGGTGGAAACCCACGAAGACTGTTTCACTGTGCACCTCGGTCCTCCATTCGTGGTCTCAGATCACTTCCTCCGAGGGCTCGCTCCTCACGGTGGGCCCCCCTGCAGGCCGCACATGGCTTCCGGAGACACCTCCTGCTCCCCAGGGCTGGGCTGCCCCCTTCTCACATGTGGTCACTTCACGTCCAATAGAGGACGCAGTCCACGGGCCCCATTTTTGGCACTCTGAGCACGGTACTCCCAATCTGGCAAATGCAGTCTCTGCTCTCTATGTCAGTATCATTGCATAGTCAGACACGGTGGTAGTCTGTGCATCGCGGGCTGCCAAGACCACCATGCGGCTAATGCAAGAGCATGTCTTGGAAGTGCCGGGCGCAGAAATGCCGGGGCCGCGTTCCAGCCCCTCCCAGCCCTACTTCGTGCTCAGCGTGGCCGTGTGTGTGGATTTTCCCAGCGGCACAAAGGAAGTGCCAGCCTCCCTCCTCCATGGCCCCCTGCTCTCTGAGAGGTACAAGGTCTGTATCTGCTGTCACTCACCTGCCTGACCCTGACCCGCCCTTCCCCGCCTGAGCAATGGGCACACAGTCACAGCTTCCCCACGGGTGTGACACAGAGTGGCAGGGATCAGCAGCCTGTCTGTGGCTCTGGTGATGTCTACATTTTTGGCTCAAGACCGTATGAAACAGAACCCCAACCTGCAACCCTGGCAGGCGGGCGTGACACCTGCCGGAGTCCAGCTGCAAAGCGACGGGGCCGGGGGCGGACCGGGAAGGGAAGGGCCGGGCCGCTGCACTGGGTGCCTGACGAGGCGTCCGCCCACGCTTCCTCCGTTGCCTGCAAAGCCTCTGAGTCCCAGCAGCTGCCTCCTCCGAGCTCCCCATGTCCTGGCACCGAACCCCACCGTGCCCACTGCCTCAGCCCCTCGCCTGACTCTGGGCACAAGTCCTCACGTCTGTCCTAGACCTACAGGGGCGGGGGCCTGTCGTACCTGCCCCAGACGTCTAAGTTGTCACCAGACACGGGCAAGAACATGTGGGTGTGAAGTCGCTGAAACATTTTACATGTCGCACTCTGTCCCAGTCGGCTAGGAGCCCCACAGCTGCAAACCATGGCCACAGAGCACCATTCTGGTAGGCCACCACGCCGGGATGGCCATCGGTGCTAACTGAAGCAGTGAACACTAACAAGCCCTCAGGGCCAAAACTCAGCGGGCTTATCCCACTGAATGACCGTGCCCACCGTGTTGTAGATGACTGTTAGCAGGGGCTAGCGCAGATGCTAGTTCAAGTCCCACCAGATCCCACTGCTGGTAGCAACTGTGATAGCATAGGTTTGGATGAAACTTGAGAAAGTTCCAACTGCTGTCTAAGAACTGGCTCCAGAGGTGGCGCTGGGGCACATCGGGTTAATGCCCTGGCCTGCAGCACCGGCATCCCATATGGGCGCTGGTTCTGGTCCCGGCTGCTCCTCTTCCGATCCAGCTCTCTGCTGTGGCCTGGGAAAGCAGTAGAAGATGGCCCAAGTGCTTGGGCCCTGCACCCGCATGGGAGACCTGGAAGAGGCTCCTGGCTCCTGGCTTCGGATTGGCACAGCTCCAGCCGTTTGGGCCATCTGGGAAGTGAACCAGCAGATAGAAGCCCTCTCTCTCTCTCTGTCTCTACCTCTCTCTGTAACTCTGCATGTCAAATAAACAAAATAAATCTTTTAAAAAATTAAAAAGTTTAAAAAACCTGGCTCTGCAACAGGATAGAACTTCCCAGGAGTTCTTCTCCAGGGCTGCTGTGGCCGGCTCCCTCTGCGCAGCCACCCTCCGGTGACAGCACGTGGCTGGGCCCGATCCTGCCATTGGCTCTGCGCCTTCGCTGACTGCAGCACAGTAATGTGTGCCGCCTGCATACCCAGCTCTTAACCCAGGCCCGCCTGGGCGCAACCGACAGAGGCCGGGACAGGTGCCAGGGTGTTGTCTCCGCCTCACTGTCCCCAGCCCCCGGGCAGGAGGAACTACTTGTCCTGCTGGCACAGGAGCCCAGGGTGCTTCCTGGAGGTATGCCATTGTAAAAATTAAAAGAAAAATCGAGAAATAAGCAAGAGGGAAGGAGAGAGAGGGGAGGGAGGGAGGTCTCATTATGCTCTTCAAACTGTGTTTACGATGGGACGGATGCTGTGGCGTAGCGGGTAAAGCCACCCTCTGCAGTGCCGGCATCCCATATGGGTGCCAGTTTGAGTCCTGGCTGCTCCACTTCCGATCCTGCTCTCTGCTGTGGCCTGGGATAGCAGTAGAAGATGGCCAAAGTCCTTGGGCACCTGCACCTGCGTGGGAGACCAGAGGAGGCCCCAGCTCCTGGCTTTAGATCTGCCCAGCTCCAGCCTTTGCGGCCAATTGGGGAGTGAACCAGCAGATGGAAGACCTCTCTCTCTCTTTCTCTCTCTTTCTCTGTCTGTCTCTCCTTCTCTCTGTGTAACTCTGACTTTCAAGTAGAATAAATAAATCTTTTTAAAAAACTGTATATATTAAATGCATGAAATCTGTTCTCTTTTTATAAATAAAAAAATTAAAAATAAATTTTAAAAAGTGTGTGTGTGTGTGTGTGTGTAGGCTGGCACTCTAGGCTAATCCTCTGCCTGTGGCGCTGGCACCCCGGATTCTAGTCCCGGTTGGGGCCCCAGATTCTGTCCCGGTTGCCCCTCTTCCAGGCCAGCTCTCTGCTGTGGCCCGGGAGTGCAGTGGAGGATGGCCCAAGTGCTTGGGCCCTGCACCCCATGGGAGACCAGAAGAAGCTCCTGGCACCCGGCTCCAGACTATTGCGGCCATTAGGGGAGTGAAACAGCAGATGGAGGATCTCTCTCTTTTTCTATCTCCTCCTCTCTCTCTGTGACTCTGCAATTCAAATAAAATAAGATACATCTTAAAAGAAAAGACGTGGTCCGACAATCTTTATCTTCTTCTGCTGGAAGAGCGTGTTTGCAATGAGAAGTCGCAGGGAAACAGGAGCGGGAAATGAGGGCCCTGCAGAGGCTCTGATTGGGAGGCTGTGCGGCAGCTCTCCACCGCCCCAAGTCCAAGTGGAGCCGGAGCCCAGCTCCCGCCGAAGCTCGGAGGCAGAGATGTCCACGTCCATGGCGCAGCCGCGACACAGCGTTCACCACCAGGACCCTCGGAGCTGCCCCCAGCTTCACCTCCAGCACCTCCTTAGAAGCTGGCAGCGCTGAGAGCCACAACACCGCACAGCGCGGCCTCGAGGCGGCTCCTCCCCAGGCTCACAGGGCGTGCGCGGCCCTCACTGGGCTGCAAGGTTCCAGGGGAGGCTGCCCCTGCGCTGTCACCAGGACGGCTCGGCCGGCCCCAGAGTGACCGTTCCTGAAGCTGATTGGAGCTCCACAAACATCAGAGAGGAAGAATCTACTCTCCGAGTTAAATACGTTAATTGTTGCAAAAAATATGCCGAGATAAACACGCGACTCCCTGGGGGTTTGCCTGACATTTCACGGTTAAGTTTTAAGCTGCTTTAATAAATAGACATAATTTCCCATTTTCTTCTATTTACTGAAAGTAAGTCTAGGGCAACAGTCTGATTTCATTAGATTAGTCAGCGGCTGCCTGTTGATTGGCAGTTTTATTTAAAAAAAAAAAAATAGCTGTTCACTTTGCAAAGCAATCCCGAAAAGGCTCGTTGCTCAGAAAAAGAATGCTGAAGCTATGTTTGGCAACAAAAATAGTGACAGGGTGACTACCTCCATACGTATCATGATGGCACACACTCAGGGAGACCCACGCAGGGCGCCCTGACAGTGCCCGCCTCGCGTGATGTACTTGGCATATGCTAATGTCCCAGGGATATGGGTCACCGTGCACGCCTGGTACAGAAGCAAGCTCGGAAAATAAAGGTAGCTAATAAGATAATATTTTTATATTACATTGCTGCATCCCAGCAAACCGGTCATTGTTTTCCATGATCACAGCGTTTAACCAGATAAGCTGATGGAGCCCGTAGTGATAACAGATATTGCTGGTTTCCAATACATTAAGATGGAAAAAAACCACAACATGCTTGAAACGTCAGCGATATTTACGTTTGAAGCCCTGTGTCCTGTGGCTGCCGCCCACGGCAGATCTCTCCATGCAAATGAACCCCAGGCTGGTCGGACCACCTTTGATTGACAGTATAAAGGCTCGGGAGCCATTATAGTGTCTAAGCAGACTGTGTCTCTCCTGCCCTCTCCACGCACAGTTTAGGGTTTTGTCAGATTCCCCATAATTACCCCTGATATCTCGGCCACTCGCAATCGCGCTGGGTTTCCGGTTTCTGGCAGACACGCTTTTGAGGCGGATGCAAGTGTTTCAAAGATCCTGCCAGAGCCTTTTCAAAAATCACAATGACTTGGCAAAAACCTGCTTAGATTCATCTTACTGTTTTTCTGAGTCACTTGCTGAGTTAAGAGGAGTCCGACGCACCCTGTATCTGAGTCGATTTGACATCGTAACCTCCAGCTGCTCAGGCCTATCACGCTGTTACACACAGGTGTTCCAAGAAACTAAACAATTCAAAACAATAGGAAATGGTTTGGTAAATCTAAAAGAAAGCGCAGCCTGCCTGCAAGGTGGCGTAGCGGGAGAGAGACGTCCGTAGTACGACGTCGTGCTGGGAGACCTCGGGAGGCACGGGTCCGCAGCCAAGGGAAGGCTGACGGGCCCACTGATGCGTTTCACCTTTAGTAAGTGTTGATTCCTGAGGAGGGGTAAAGCCAAGCCCTGGCCCCCAGAATCTTACACGCGTGTCACACGGGCTGGGGCGTGCAGCCCGCGACATCTGCTCTGTGCTACCTAACGCCATAGTGCTCCTGCTAATGTATC
The DNA here is from genome assembly GCA_015711505.1 of Sylvilagus bachmani. NCBI lineage: Eukaryota > Metazoa > Chordata > Mammalia > Lagomorpha > Leporidae > Sylvilagus > Sylvilagus bachmani. The sequence continues at coordinate 83,512,026 of CM027409.1, forward strand.
AGGGGCCAGCAATACTCTCAGTGTCTGACGACAATGGCCCTGCCTGGCTATGTCTGCACCCTCCACGGGTGTGGCGGCCCCGTGTGCGCCACAACAGACGTGGGGTCGGAACTTCAAGGTCCGCAGGAGTAAGCCGAGACTCCGGTGGGCTGGGACACTGACTCGAGGTGGCGACGTGCCCAGGTCTGAGGCGCACATGTGTGTCACCTTGCACTCACCATCGCGCCACGGGAGACGGTTCAGCAAGGGGGAGCAGCCGTGATTAAGCCCTTACTTGGGTAAGCCCCTACTACACGCCCCTGTTCTTTGACAGTGGTCTTGTCTGTTTGGGGGCCTCCTGGGTTGGGTCAGGGCACTTCAGTCTATAAACTCCAGGAGACAGGTTGGTGGGGGGGATGGAAGGAATGAGTTTAGGACCCACGGGTGGTCCAACCTTCCAATGAGGCACACGTGACTTAACAAGGACACAGACACCCCTGAGCAGGTGGGTTCCTTTGCTGTCAGCGACCACTCCGAGAAGACGTCTGGGGACGTGCCGCGGCACAAGGGTGACTCCAGAGCCGATTTCAAGAAGCCATGCCCACACACAGTGGCCGCTGTCAGCACTGGCCGCGGCCGGCCGAGGGACGCGTCCACACACCCCAGAACCCCTCTCAGAGAAGTGCGCGAATTCTCAGCTGCGATCATTCTTCTGTCCACCCCAGGCCGGCACAACTTTCATCTGAGATCGAAGCGTCCCTCTCTCTGTTTTAATCTTTAAGCTTATCTCTCACTGGCAGATCCAAACCAAGTTCAAACGCCTCCCAGTCCCTCATGGGAAAGAGTGTTCTGGGAACGTCCGCTCACCTCTGGATTCCCAGCATATTTCATCTGATTAAAGAACTAGCTGTGGAGTGTCTCTCTGCGGCTGTGGTTAGCAGCACCAGCCGGTACCAACAGTGGGAACGGTTCTAGCCGCCAGCCCGCAGAGGCACTGAGGGTGCAACCAGCGCTGGTCCGGAAGTGTGACAAGGGGTGCACTAAGGAACGCGGGCCGAGACCCTGTGCCCGGATTTCTGCAGCTTCACCTGCTGGGACCAGGGAGTCACGGGGGGGCGGGGGCAGAGGGGCAGGTGCACCGGGGCAGAACATGGACGGAGGTCCTGCACGGTGGGAAGGCGGGCGTGCAAGGCACCAGGCCTGGCGGCGTCAGCCTCGCAGGTGCTGGCCCGGCTGGACCTCGGGTGCTGCCAGAGCCGACTGCGGCATCCGTCTGGAATGTGGCAGAGGCAGGGGCTGGACGCTGTTCGAGCCCACAGCTTCAAAGTGGCGTGAGGACCCTGGACTCAGCGATGGAGAGGGGAGATGGCCAGAGAAGCTCTGAGCCGAGGAGTGTGCATGGCTGCTGGCTTTTCCAGGACCCCAGCGCTGGCAGAGGTAGACAGGACACGGTGCCGTCTCCAGGTCGTGGGGCCTGTCCATCCTGGCTGCTAAGGAAAAGGGTGTGGAAGCCACTGACTCAGGAAGTGGGCACCGGAAAGCCCCTGAGAGGATGCAGACCTTGAAGTCCAAGTGCAGACGCTGGGAGCCCTGTGTCCGATATCAGAAGGCTGAGTTCTGGCTGCTCGCTTCCGATCCAGCTTCCTGCTCATGTATCCAGGGAGGCAGCTGAGGCTGGCTCATGTGTTGGTGCCTCTGTCCTGAGATGGGAGTCCTGACCAAACTGCCAGACTCCCGGCTTCCGCCTGGTCAAGCCCTGGCCCTGGTAGCCGTACGGGGAGTGAATCAGCCGATGCAAGCGTGTGCTCTCTCTCTCTTTCTCTCTCTCTCTCTCTCTTGCTCTCACTCTCCCTCTCTCCCCCTCCCTCTCTTTCTCTGTGCTGTTCAAGTAGATGAAAAGTAAATAAATAAACATAAAATGTGGAGAGACCAGAAGCAGGATTTTTTAAAGCACAAACCTATACGTGGTTTGGCCCATTTTAGACATTTGGAGTTTGGGTGATAAGTGGAGTATCCAGGGGAAATGCTGCCGTCTGGCCGGGATGAACAAAGGGTCAGACCATGGAGATGATCCCCAGCTCAGGGATAGAGTTACAGAGCTTAGAACCCAGGCCCGGAGAGGCCGTCTGTAAGGGGAACCAGTAGACAGAGAAGGGGCTGGTGACATGCTCTGAGGGCCAAAGAGGAACCAGAAAACAGGCGGAACTGCTGTGATCTGAGGCAGGAGGACAGGCGACAGACGGGGGTACTCAAACCCCGGTGCACCGCTGAGCACCGCCTGGCCCTCCCACCATCCACTCTGAGGTCCCCTCGCTCTTAGGAAGGCGGAGTCTGGGGGAGACGTCCTGAGGTGTTGGGCCAGGGATGTTAGCCATGGCTCACGGCATCGTGGACCAGAGGTTACGGAGGGTACCAAGTCCAACCAAGCCTTGCTGAGCCTCCCGGAGTGACCATGAACGGGTGTCCAGAGCTCGTCTTCGGGGCTGTCAGATATGAGTGAGTGAAAGCTGGACAGAGAGGAAGGGAAGATACGGTTTCAAACCGGCTGTGACCAGAGCGTCTCGCACCACGGGAGTCGACTGTTGCAGAGGCCCTGTGCTTCCAGCCTCACCCACTCCGATTCCCAAGGGAGAGGCCATGGCTCAGGGGGGCCATGCGTCCACCCAATCACAAAGCTGAGAAGTGTGGAGTGGCTTCGTGTCATTGGATGCACACGAACAGTTCTCCCCCTCTCTCCCTCCAGCAGCTCCGTCAGCCCCGGTGCTGGTGCACACACTGAGCCCCTGCAGGCGCCGCCGGCTGTAGCCAGGTCACAGAGGACCTGGTCGCGTGTGCACCTTGGCAGGTGCTGTTTGCGGGGCGTGCTACAGCGATGTGGCTTGGCTGCTCTCCGAGTTTTACAATTTGCGAAGTGCAGGTGATCTCGGGGTGATACACTGCTCCTCTGTGGGTCACAAAGGGCCAGCGCTGGGGCGTCACGGAGGGCAAGGGCCATCAGAGGGGCCCCGTGGCTCCGCCACCACGGCCACCACGGAGAAGCCGAGCCCCCTCCGGAACATACCTCGTCAGACACTGCCATCTGCCTCATCCGTCTCATCTGTCTCATCCGAGACCAAATCCGTCTCATGGAGCCGAGGACCAGCCATCCACACAAGGTGGTCGCCAGCCCTGCCCGGGCTGGGCGTATTATTCATGGACTTGTGTGTGTCCCTGCCTTTGTGTGTTAGGGTTACAGCCTGTGATTTCCACCAATCATGCTCATTATTTAAATGAGACAAATGGGCTGTTGTCAGGGAACGTGATCTCGGTGACATTATTATTCTGACCTAGTGTAAATGTCGCAACCCGTCTCGGGTTTCCAGCGGCGGAGAAGGCGGCGGGCTGGTGGGGTGACGGCCGCCTCTCCATCAATCAAGCGCCCCGGACGTTATGATAACTTTTATTAAAGAGCAAATGGATTTCTTGACATTAGGCTTTTAAACATGCGAGTGAGGGAATGTAAATGGGACTGCTTCCCCCGAAGAGATAAAACCGATTCCGCTCCTGTGAGAGGAGCAGGGCGAAGACACTCGCTGGCTGCGCCCGGCCAATTTCTGGCATGCATGTGGAATGACTCGACGTGGGACGTGCACTTGTGTGTTTCTCCCGCAAGGGACGGCGTGCCTGGTAATTACTATGTCAGCGGGCTATCCAAAATGTAACGTTTAGAAGATGTCATTTCGCTTTAAATAATTATCAATATATTTTCTATCACAAGTAGGCTAAGATAATTAGGGGGGCAGGGACGAGAGGGCGTTTGTTGCTGCTAGTCCCCCCAGCTGGCGTCCCCCGCCCCAGGCGCAGGCTACCAGCTCCCCGTCAGCCACATGTTACGTCTTAGGCTTCCTGCTGTATTTCTTCCCCGATCCATGCTGTTTTCTTTAATTGTCATGTTCAATTAGATGTGTGAAGTGGCACATGTCTCTGAAACAACGTGTCACTTTAAAAACCTGCAATAATCTGTTTGCATTTGACAATACTCAGCCAGACGCGTCCTTGGTGGCTCAGAAATACTTCAGGAGGGATCGGCGTCGCTCCCGAAAGAGCACGATCCATATCCAGGTGAACCTGTGCCGAGAAAAAGTTCCCTTGTGAGAAGTCGGCAGGATGATGTCACCGCAGAAAGAGACACTCCGGAGCTGGCTCTGTCCCCGCACCCTGGGTGGGAAGCCACGCACGTCTGTGTTTCTCCGAGCCCCTGCAAAGATCGCGGCTTTTATTTGAGTCAATACAAGGTTGGGACGGACCAGGACGGCTGACGACAGCCACTCGAGAGGGAGAAAGGTTCTCCTTGGAGGGCTCCTGCTCCACCAGTGGCAGGCGTCCCGGCACGGCTGGGCTCTCTCCTGGGGCCCTGGGGGCCTCCCGCAGTCCTGAGGCTTCTCCCGTGTTCCGAAGCTCTTAGGTGGTGCAAGCCCAGGCGAGAGAAAGCAGACGGCCGGCGGAGGTTTCCGCTGCTCCGGGCCCAGTTGAGGCCGAGAACACGGAGAAGGGAGAGAGTGGCAGCAGGGGACTCACCCCCTGTTCCTAAGCGCAGTCTCTGCTGCCCTGACTCGCCTCGGATCCCCACCACGGCACAGGTGGCCGTCACAGAAGCCTCCACACACGGGCGTCAGATGGCTTCCCAGCGCCAGGAACAGCTGGGACGTCAGACCACGTGGGACACTCGGGGGTGGGGGCCTCGCTGGGGCCGTGCTTTGGGAAGAAATGCAGCTGAGCAAATCCACAAATGTCCCATCTCCTGTCCCAGCTGGAACCCCGTCTGGAGCAAGCCGGCCTCTCCGGATCCCCGACGGCCAGCATCAGCCGGGGGCTCGTGGTGGGAACAGGTGCCCGGATCTCCACTGAGGTCTCCCATGTGGGCGGCACCGGCAGAGCCATCACCCACTGCCTCCCAGGTGTGCGTTAGCTGGAAGTTGGCACTGGGAGTGGAGCTGGGACTTAAACCAGGCACTCAGACATGGGATACGGGCAGCCCAATCCCGGGGCACCAGACACCTACCCGCTGAACCCCCATCTCGACTCCTCCTGGGACCACCTCAGCCTCCCGAGGAGCCAACCTCCGACCACGGATGGTGCAAAGCGCCCGTGGACTTGCCCCTGCCCCTCCTCTCCCCACTCGCGGGGTCCACATCGCTCGTGCTAACCCCTCCACGGACCCCCATCACTCTAACGTTTCTGCACCAGACCTTGGCGAGCCGAACCTGTGCCTGGTAAAGTCCTGGCTGAGCCTCCTCTGGAGTCCTGGCCACTCAGGCATTTCTCTGTTGAAACTGTACCGTCCTCCCTCACCACCCCCACTAACGGGCACCCAGTTAGAGTTGCATCACGGCAGCCTGCGCCGTCTCGAGTGCACGCCCTGGGCGACTGTGCACCCTGGAGGTCACGGATGTCTCCCGGGAGATGCTGCATCAGGTCCTGACTTTTTTCTTCTTAAGTCCAATGGGCTGAGAGCAAGAGGCAGGAGGTTAACTCTCCGATTTCGAGATGCGTGTACAATCTGAGTTTCTTACCTCTGAGAAGATTTTAATGGAGCATAGAATTAACATATAACACATTGCCATGTGTGAATCAATCAGTTTTCATGAAAACTCTATTTCTTTGTTAACTGATGAATTTTTGGCTGCATCATCGTCTCCACTGAGCTGCCGTGTCCTCTGCCAGTTTCAATGTGATTTTAAGATAGTTATTATTATAACTTTTAAGAACAGTTATTTTCTCTTACAAATAGGCATGAACAAAGTGATGCCAAGGCCGGCGAATTGGCTGAACTGGTCTGTCAACCCTGCCTCCACTGACCGATCAGGAGTCGCAGAGTGAGCGGGAGTGGACCCTGTATCCCCACGGGCTCTGCGGCTAAAAACACAGCGGTGAGTGAGGACGACCCAGCCATGTCTCCATGGAGCCCTCGGCCAGCGCCCTCCCCCCGTCCTGTCCAAATCTGGGTCTCTCTTGGGTTCACAGACAAGGGCCTGGGGTGTCCTGTGAGGCCATGACTACGGTCAGGAACTTGGGGCTGCTTTGTGGCTGTCTCAGGAAGCTGTGTACCGCTCAGGGCTGACACAGGGTGCTGAGATAGACCACTCTTGCCTCCCCAGGTACTGAGATAGCCCACTCTCACCTCCTCAAGTCCTGAGATAGCCCACTCTCCTCCCAGGTACTGAGATAGCCCACTCTCACCTCCCAAGCCTGCAAGCCACAGTAGCTCCTCTCTGGCTCTTGGCTGGAAGAGTTGGTCAGCCTGGCTTAGGTCAAGGTTGTGCAATGTCCCGGAGCTGTGCTCGTCCACCTGAGTGTGAGCCCACCACGTGTGCCAAGATGTCGTCCTGCCATCACATTGCAGTCCAACAGGGAGCTGGAAACAAGAGGCCGGGAGACGCAAATGGCATTCGCCAGCTGTCAAAGGACGCATTCCCAAGGCTGGGCTGGCACTGACCCCCTCACCACACCGTAGTCACGTGCTCACCCCCAGCTGCTGCCTCCCTCCCGGTGACCTCCACCCCAGAAGAGACTACGGCCGCGCGGGGACAGGTGGCATTAGGCAGGACACAGGGCCCTTAACTGCTGTGATGTGGAAGATGGTTGGGTGACACTCTCTGACGCTTCTATTTTTTTAAATGGGCTCATGGGACACTTTCTTTTTTATTTTTAAGATCTATTTATTTGAAAGGCATTGTACAGATAGGGGGGAGACACAGAGAGGTCTTCCATGCGCTGGTTCATTCCCCAAATGGCCCCAACAGCTAGAATTGGGCAGGTCTGAGGCCAGGGGCCTGGAGTTTCTTCCAGGTCTCCCACGTAGGTGCAGGGGCCCAAGCACCCGGCCATCCTCAGCTGCTTCCCCAGGCGCATTAACAGGGAGCTGGATCAGCAGTGAAGCAGCCCGGACACGAACGGTGCCCGTGTGGGATGCAGGCATGACGGGCAGTGGCTTCCCTGCGGGGCCACAGCGCCGGCCCCCTGAGGCTGCTACTACGAGGCCTGTGTTGTTGAGCGAAGTCCAAGCTCAGGAGAATAACCCGGCTGGTAAGTACCCTGCCGTCTGCTCCCCGGGGCGGCTGAGAGCCACGTTGCAGTCACGCCTTCGGCACGCTTGTGACGGATTACACCTTTTCCCGTTCCCTTCCCATTTCTCTTGGAGAAAAATCTGTCACTGAAACACCTGAACATTAGGACAAATTTCAGACAATAATTCACAGAACGGTGCATACCACTTAGCCGGCAGATCATAGCCGCTCCATTACAAATGACGGAGCCGCCCGGGATACACGACAAATGCGTAGGGAGAACATTTTAAGCCACAGGTTACGAGGGCCCGCACGGTGCACAGCCCTTTCCGCACAGCGGTCACAGGTCTCGTGGAAGTGCAGCCCGATGTCTTCTTCCAGGGCTGTTTTGTCTTCGGCTACCTGGGACATCTCCAGAGAAAGTCGGGGGCTCCGAATTGCCTTTTGGGAACTGTGACAGCCACTCTGAGCTCACCGGCTTTGGGAAGGAATTCTGGCCTGGCTGTTCGGGCTCCCTTGTTTGGGTCAGTACATTCAGGGTGACCGGCTGTGATACTCAGTGTCCGGGAGCACCCAGCAGCCTGGGCAGTGCGGAGGGCGGGGGCGCCGTGTAATACATGCCTCGTCACCCACCGCCCGCCGGTCCTTTGGGGAGAACCGGGCGCCTCTGGTCTCCCCATGGATTGGCCGATGTGAACGGGTTGTGTGACGTGCACTGTCGTGCGCCTGCCCCCAGGGAGCCTGGATCCCGCGGTCCAGCACCTGCCCACGGTGATTTTGACTGAGTGACGCCCTTCTCGATCTAGCCCAGGAATGCGAACAACGGAGAGGAGAGGGGCCGTGTTACTGCGGGCACCTGAATCAGACGGATGCCCTCGGGAAGCCACGGGGGCACGAGGGCAAGGCGGATGCGTCCGCGCTGTCTTCTCCATCACTCCAAGTCGGAGCTCCTTGCCGGGCTAGGTCTCATCCCCCCGTTGTGCTCAACCTGCGACCCACGTGCTGGGTGTCCCCGGCTCCCTGGAGGAGAAGGCGATGGCGGCGGCCGTACGCTCCTGGGCCCTGGACACCATGGCCCAGCCGACCCCGCCAGGTCCTCTCACAGCCAAAGCTTGCCCCGGAGCCTCTGGTGGGCCCACAGGACCGAGAGAGGCCCCCCCCTGCCCTGGGCACAGAAGGGAGGGTCCTGCAAGCAGACTCCCCCCTCTCCTCCGGACCCTCGCTCTGCTCCCAGTTAACACAGCCCACGGTGGGGTCTTCCAGTGGCCATCCCGGGTGGGGGGCTGCCGTTACCACACCTAGAACCCAGCTCCTGGGAATTGCTAACTGGCTGGCTGGGAGAGGCATGGGGAGGGGCCTGTGCTGCCGCCCACTTCCCAGCAGCCTGTCCATCACAGGCCCCCGTGTGGCTTGCGCAGAGAGAAATTTGTTGACACTTCTCTCCCCGGGGTCCCGCCTCTGCCCTGTGTGTTGCCCGCTGCCTTGCGGGAGCCTCGTGCTGCTCCCACGCTGCTTCTGTGGGCTGTGCACGGCTCCCTTTGCCTTCCCGGTCTCGGAGACGCGCTCTTCCTCCTCTTTCCCCCTCACCTGGAGAACAGCATCGCGGGAACTTGATGCTACTCTCCCCTCCAGTGTGGGAGCAGGCCTCGCGTTCCCGCGTTTGCTCATGGCTTCTTAAGACAGTCTCAGGTGCAGAGCCAGCATACAATGCCAGCGAGGGAAGCGTCGGGAAGCACAGACAAGGGAACTCGGTGCCTGGACCCCAAGCTAAAGGCCCAGCTGCGGGGCGGCCTCGACGGCTGGGGGCTGCTGCTCAGGGGTGGAGCAGGAGCAAAGTTCTCACGCATCTGCCGCTCCCCAACCACAGGCAAATCCCAGGGGCCTGGATGCACGTAACAGAGCCGAGCTCTGGAGCCAACGGGGTCTGGAGCCGGGGTTGGGGAAGGCGAGGTGGCTGATGGGAGTCTCAACTCCCCACGAGAGCTCTGCCTACCACCCCCACACCTGCCGGCTGGCAAGGGTGGGGGCGGCTCTGCCCCTGGCGTCGTCTCCGAGTGGGCAAGTGCTTCCGCGAGCTGAAGCCAGCGTGATAAAGTGCTGCTCCTTGCCCAGGAAGAATGTTGGCTCACCATCCCACCCTCCCTGGGGGCGGCGGGGACAAAGTCCGCACAGGGCTGTCACGGCGACAGGATAAAAATGGAGCCGTCATATTTCAATAACACAATGTGCGCAGAGCCCCATAGAGTGATGAGTTATGGGCTGTCCCGCTCACGCCCGACTCTAAGTTAATATTATCTCCCCAGGATAATTAGAGTGAGTTCAATTACTGACCCCGCACTGCCGCGCGGCCACGGCGCGGGGTTCCACACGGCGTTTTGCACATTTATCTTTTCACCCAAGGTGCTAAATCTGCATCGCCGTGGTGATTAATCTTGCCGTGCCCCTTCCCGCACGGATCGCCGGGTCCCCGGAGCCGCCTTGAGTGCAGCGCGCCCGCGTCTATTACGCTGTGTTTTCTGCCAATTTGCGTTCCTCTTTGTGGTGGGTTATTGTGGCCGCTTCTCAAGTTGGGGCAGAGGAGCCGTCAGCCCTGCCAGCCACACGTGGCTGTGGCCTGCACCTCGGCGGGCCACGCCCCTACTCCCAGGGGAAGCAGGGCCCGCTCTGTCCTCCGGAGCAGCAGGAAGCTTCCATTGCGGCCTCCTAGCCTACGCGGAGGCTCATTGTCTGGTTTCCTCCCAAAGAAGTACACACACAGGAACATACGCACACATGTGAACACGCATGCACACGCGTGCACACACAGACGTGTGCACACAGGACCGTGCTCGCACATGAGCAGTGCACATACACATTCCCTTGTGCACACAGGAACATGCTCGCACATGCACACACATGTGCACATATGTGCACATATGCACACGCACAGGCAGGAGGCAGAGGCACAGGAGGCTGCACCTGCTGATGAACGCGGCGGGACAGAAGTGATTCACAGACGGAGGCGGGTGTGAAGGTGCACGTTGCCACTTGGGTGGGCACAAGGGAAGGGAATGGGGACCCAGAGGCCTGGATCTCAAAGCACTTTGCTGTCTTTGTTCCAAAATGTCTTTTCTCCACCAGCGCCTGATAGCCCCGTTGTCAAGGTTGGGTCCCTGTGGATCTGTGGAGTCGGGGAGACCAGGGGAGTCCAGCTCATGGGGGGTGTGGACAGAAGGCCGGGAGCGGAAGGGTGTCTGAGCAACCAGCAGACCAACCGATGCCTCTGAGACCCAGAGGTCAGGTCAAGCCAGCTCGGAGGACAAAGACATTGCTTCTGGAACTTTCCGACCACAGCCAGGTGGCCTCCCGGGGACGTCCTGTCCACTGCTCCACTCCCTGAGTATGCCCCAAGTGGGTGGTAGCCATGAGCCTCTCTGAACTCAGTAACACCTTTCCTCAAAGGGGTCAAAGGTCAGCTGTCCAGGAAGGCGGGGGCTCGGTCTCACTGTGGACTCTGGCCATGCCTGGGGCTCCACGCCCACAGAAGCCCCTGCCTCTGCTTTCCGGGGTCTTCATCACCAGCTTGGGAGGCACCAAACAGGCTGGAGCCAGCGTCGATGCTCGCTGGTGCGGTGGTCCCATCCACCGCACGGGGCCACGGCTTTATTATAGGGCCCCTGACCCACAGCTGGCCAGCACAACCCATCACAGCCTTTAGATATCACACCCAGTTTATCGAAGGCCAACCACCAGCAACACAGCCATTCTCAATCCAAGATGATCCACACTGGACTTGGTAAATGCCGGACTTTACAGGCAACTTGGCATCCTGCTGGTGGACGTGGGTCCCAGATGGGGTCTGGTGTTAGGCTGACACGGCTGCCACTCTCGATGTGGGACCCGGCTGTGGGGCCCTGGCTCCGTCTGTGCTGTGAGCACACAATGATCCATTGGTGGGGGTTCCTGGACCTTCCCTCTCACCAGGGAGGGCTCTGGGCGTGGTGGGGGCTGTGTCAGCCCTGGAGGGGGGTCAGGGAGGAAACAGGATAGTGATAGTGGAGCCTTCCTTCTCCCGCCTCTGGGGTGAGCTGTCTGCCACGGGGTTCCCTCTTCCATGGGTCGGGCAGGACTGGGAGGGGGCTGATCCTTCCTCATCTCCCCCTCCCTGTTTACCACACAGAGAGCAAACCCTGCCCTGACCAGCAAGACAAAGGCAGAGACCCAGCCCCGGGCAGGCTTTGGAGGCAAAGGGTGGAGCGAGCAGAGTCCTGGGTGGGGAGCGCGGATTCCACGCACTATTGGGCAGACAACCCCACAACACGTACAGGAAATTCAGTCACTGGCCAGCAGGCTGCGATTGCTCGGATCTGGCCACCACCTGGCGCTGGTAGCCGAGCCCAGACCCTCAAATGCGTGGCTCACACGTTCTTGCAATCACCCGCCGGTATCAGAAGCGATCCCTCCACTTCAGAAGCAAACTCGGCTAATTCCTTCTGGAAGCGGGGTTAAAAACGGAGGCATCTGCTAAGACTCTCCCCTGGGGCCCTTTTTCTCTGCAAAATTACACCCGGTATCAAAGGATTTTGATGTGGACGGGATAAAAGCCGTGAGCGAGCGCAGTGCACGGGGCAGGTGAGACCCTGCAAGCACTGATGACGGCAGTGACAGATGAGTGAAGTTGAGGAATCCATCGAACTTCAGAAAAAAATGGCCTGGGAGAGTTTATGCAGGAGAGGGGAGGCGGGAGGGGCGCCCCCAGGACTCCCCGCCTGGAAGGGAGGGGCCGCCCAGCTGCTGTGCCAGGGGCTCCCTTCCCCATTTGTCTTCCAGTCATCAGAAGAAATGGGAGCTGCATGGGGCTGGCTCTCCTTGGCAGCGCCCTGGGCCCCCACATGGATCCGGTTACCCTGCAGGCTGGAAGGGCCTCTCTGCTCCGCCCCCTTTCGAACAACAAGCGCTCAGGACACTTGCCTTTGAAAGCCTGTGCCCAGGTGCGAGCCTGCTGCTGCTTTGACCAAAATGAGAACTTCTGCTCCTTTTTTTTCAATTGCGGGTTCACGGAGAACAGCATCTGTTTTCATTCTGAAACCGCGCTCCTGGCCCTCTCCTGAGCCGTCCCCGGGGCTCGCCTCAGCTGTCCCTGGAGGTCTCGCTCAGTGCACTTCCTTTCTGAATCGATAATATGATATTTGTACTTTTTAACACAAAGCAGACAACCTCTCTGTTTGCACCGGTGGGTTGCTGTGCTCTGCGCTGGCAGCCCGGCGGTGGAGTGGCAGGACCAGCTTCTGAGCACCCAAGCGTCTCCGATCCAAAGGGGCTGTGCACGTGGGGTCCCTGGGGAGCTGTCTTGGTTTGCAGCTCTCCCCGTGGGCCACTGTGCTGGGACCACAAGCCCACATGGCACGTAGGCAGCCTGAGGGTCTCCTGGCGGGGCCGCAACCCCAGGAGCAGTCAGAGCTGGTCTGCGCCTTTCCCCGGGGGATTTGGGTCCCCAGGCAAAGAGAGAGCCACAGGGAGCCCCCTCGCCCATCATCCTCCGACCTCAAGGAGCCCAGGGAGAGTTTGAGGAGGAGAAAGAAACAAGATCAGAAAGAAAAGCAGAACAGGAAGACAGGATCCGCAGAGGGCAGGGAGGAGGGCGGGAGGGAGACAGGATCCACAGAGGGCAGGGAGGAGGCGGGAGGGAGACAGGATCCGCAGAGGGCAGGGAGGAGGGCGGGAGGGAGACAGGATCCGCA